>LPNX010454388.1:271345-304674 GCA_001517045.1 Pseudotsuga menziesii
ATATGACTTTTTTTTAACACGATGCTCTGTTAAATGTTTTATGAATTTGCAGTTATAGTTTAAAGTTATTTATGTTTTACAATATAATGTTATTTAACAATCATTAATGCTTTACAATCTTACAAAATTGTACAATTTTCCAATTTAATAAATTACAAGTTTACAAAGTTTACAAGTTTACATGTTTGCAAAATTGTCAATTGAATGCAACTTACAATTTTTAACATAAGTTACAAAATTTACAGCTTTAGAATGTAAGATATACTAGGTGTAAGTTACAACTACAATGTAAAATTTGATTTCATATTTCAAAAGAAATTTTGATTTGCTACATTTCAAAAACATGTCAACTATGTGGATGTATCAAAAGTGGCATATAACATTCATTCATCCAGACAATGGGTTATAGGAATGCTCATCTCCATAATACGATCATGGTCAACTACTGAGATCTTCCATCTCTTTGGTTCACCCCTCTTCACCTTGATTTCAATGAAATATATCAGAGCTGCCACCACCAAATAACTTTACTAACAAGGTATATATTCAGGCATGAAATATCTGTAAATAATATAGTCACCCTATCTTCTCATTTTTTCAAAAAAGTGGCCCATCACAACTGGGTCACCAACTTGGTACATGAACTCTCCATCGACATAAGGCCGCACCAACCTGCTTTTTATTTGTGTACGCCACATCAAAAAGTATGCCGCATGCTCGTCATTTCTCGATAATGTAATTACAGCAAATACATCACCTACATCAATATTTTAAAATATTAAACAAAAATTAAATATATATATGCACGTGTACATCCAATTATGAGGTACATATTTCCATTGCTTGACATATGCATCGTTCAGACAATGATCAATCCCCAGTCCATTGGCGTCAATGCATAATGGCATAGAAACACACATAATTTCTCATTTCAATGGAAAATTTGTCGCCCGTGTATTTACTATGAACTGAATGTAGTTCTATCATAATAGGTATGGTCTCGCAATACCATAGCATGGATATATTCACATCGCCAATGGAAACATCCCAAAAAAACCTGCATCGAATAAAAATATCAAATATATATATATATATATATATATATATATATATATATAATACAAACACATTTATTAAAATTTGAATAAGTTGTTGTTCCTACCTACATACGTGCCTTGCTTGTTCATGACCTTGGTGACCCAATTTTTTTTGCACCAATCAACTACTTATGCTGAGCACTTGAGTCAAGATGCACTATGAATCATTTGGTACCTTCGAAGTGCTTGTTTCACGCATGCACCTACACCATCATGTTCACCCTTTACATGACCTATTTCAAAAAATATCTAGGTGTGTCGAATACCTGTGTCTTTGTGAAGACGACTCAACCAATAAAATGAGCGTGTCGATTTAAATTTCCCCACACACCCACATGACTAAATCCAGTGTTCTATAAATGACACCCCATTCTTTCTGAATGAATCATAAATAAACCCAAAGCAGTGTTGAACAAACAATGTGTCATGCTCACGATCATCACTGACATAAAAATGGTATTCCTTGATCACGTCGTGTGACTGAGGAGTGCTATCCCTACCATCAATGCTCACCTGAGCATGTCTATACAATACATGTATGAAGATGGAAACCTGGATGGAGTGATAATAGTCACTTTGTATCTTTGTCTGAGGAGAAAATGTGTAATTCTCAACAAAGTCTTCCACCGATAGGATTGTGCTTGGCTAAAAAACCTCACGAGAATGCTTCAATTATAAATGTTTCCACCTAGACCTATGGGAGTGTTTAATGTATTTGTTGAAATATGACTTTGAAACTTGTCCATGAAGTCTAAAATAGGAATATCATCCTCGAGAAAGTCAATCCCCTTAGATGGAACATGTGACGAAGATGATGGAATCATGGAGACACACTCATATCTCTTCCACTTAACTATGATATCTAACAATCCAAGGTGTGTTGAATCAATAGGAAACTTCCTATTGAACAATACCAAGTCACCACTATGTGAGGAGTTGGTTCACCATCCTAATTGTTTTTGCAAAAAGACACAAATGTGTCATAGTATAACTGGAATTCAACATGGTATTGACAAAAACAAGTGTCCTGAATTGTATTCAACCTAATATACCACGGTTTCAACAATTGAACATTGTAAATGAGATTTGGACACTGGGATTTGATTCTTTGAATTCCTCGAACAAATAAACTCCTGTAATCTCCATAACATGCTTGCAATGATCCTTATAAATTCCTCTGCTAGAACATTGTTGCAGGACATGTTTTCGATATGGTATAACATGAGAATGGTTGTCCCAATACTTTATCACCTTCTCTCTGATGCCCTCTTTCATCTTGTATTTATATGCTTCTCTGCATATAAGATCCCAACAAGCAGCTTCATCGTTTTCATGTATCTTAACCCTAACTTTAGTGTATTTGTGCAGTGTTTTTCTTGAAATGTGGAGAATCTTTGGCATTGTTGCTACCATTCGATTTCTTGAGGTGCTTGATGCCATAATAACAATTGTAATCGCCCTACATGCAGTGATGATATTAGTTTTTCTTGACTTTCCAAATGAAGATAGTGCAATTGTTACATTTTTTGTTACATCGTGACATGCATTTTTATTTTTAACATCCTTGAAACCCAACAAATTTGTGGCACATTTCAATTTTTTGTGTTTTATCAATCCATGTAGGATTTGAGCTTGTGTAATCACTGAATGTTGTTCAAAGTAAGACTTGATTATGTTACTAACAATCTCTCTAATTGTCCGATCAGGGGCAGGGTTCCCGAAGTCTTCTTGAGTGGCATCATCCAACCCTCTTAAACAATTAGTATCCATTCCAATGTTGATGAAGCTCCCAATTAATATCGATAAATCAAAGGGTGCATGATCCTATGATGAATGGCCATGATCTAGCAATAAATAAATAAAAACTCAAAAATCAATACAAGCTCTTGGAATAAATACAAATAAATGCAAGATCAAGAATAACATTTTATTTTACTTATCATATTGTCATTGTTGGTTAAAAATTTAACAAATAAATTATATAAGCTTGAATATGGAGAAATGATGGTTGTTATAGTAACTGGAGATGAACATGGACCCTGGTTTAAATCGGCTTCCTAATGGTTCAAAGGTAGTCACTCGACCACCAATCCTGTCTCAGGTTTGAGTATTGGGAAAGTACCCCACACTTCACGGCGTAGGTAAAATTGCTAACCACTTAGCCACAAACGACAGCTCTTTGGTTTTCCTCACATGTGGGAATCTAGTCAATCCGGTAGGGATCATTTCCCTTTTTGCTTGGTAGGTTCTCTGAATGACCAACTACTTCGGGGTTCCTGTAGTACTCCTCATAATGAGTTTTAGGGAAAAGGCCAAGTACTTCCCACAATTGTTGCGGATGAGACTTTTGTCCCAAACCAGATGTTATTAAGTAAATTAGGTTATTAAGTAAAATATATTACTCTACCTTACGTTAAGTAAATTGTAATGTGATTGTAATTGTATTTGTAATTGTAATGTAATTATAATCATTATCATAATGTAATGTAAAATTGTAATTTGAACAATATGAAAATCATCATATATGAATATGAAATGAAATCATATTAAAATCATTGAAAGGAGAGATAAGGCTATAGAAAAGATGAAGAAAATAAGTGCAATGATAAGGCTATATATGCATATTCATTTAGAACTAGATATTATGCTAGAATATTATGCACTAGACAATTATATATATTCATCATCCATTCTCTAATTTCATTGGACAACTCTAGAACTACTCATACTATATTACAATTACTTTGTATATATGTAATTTAGTGCAGTGGTTAAACATTTTTTTCAATTATTTCACAACACATACCATTATTTCACATGTACATAAGTTGTTTTAGAAGCTTGTATATATACATGCACATACAATGTAAATAATTTTATCAATTAATTACAAAATTACAATTTTACAAAATTATAATTAGATTATAAACAATTTAACATGTATATATANATAATTTTTTTTTATTTTTGTAAATAAAGATTTTATATTACATCAATAGAGGGTCATTACAAAACAGATTACAATACTTGTCCTTCAAAAATATGGCGTGTTATTGACACATCACAGCATCAGGCCTGATCTCCCATCCTGATGGGGTTCATAGATTCCCTTTCCCTTAGAGAAAAATAGAGTTGAATCTTCAAAGCGGCACGAGGGCCTTGACATTCAGAAACAAAAATTAAACTATTCCAGATGTAGGGCCTGATATTCTCAAAATTTTCTAAATTTGATAAGCCTGCCTTACTAGACGAGATATAATATGAGATAAACATATGCCTTACTAGCCGAGATAAAAGCTAAGATAACCATAGACCACAGAAAATCAAACCAATTTCTTGAAAGCCCACGGAAAATTAGACACCATAGCCTGGACAGAGGTAGTAGCAACACATGGGGAGACCGCATTAGGCAGGATGGTTGGACTGGTTCTCTTGTGAGCTTTGCTACATTTACCACAATGAGCTCACGGCTGTGTAAACTTCTCAGTGCCTTTAACCGTAGCATAAAATGAGACCCCAAGATTGGAAGCGATAATGTCCACCTTCTGATGGATCAGGTGACACTCACCATTGTGGGATTTCCAAGCTTTGACAGGGTCCTCATCCCCTTATTTTTTGGCTTCACGTTCAATGTAAGAGTGGGCGACCATTTTCATGTTGACCCAGTACTGCATCAAGAGGCAATTTTATGCTGCAGTGCGACCAGCTGTGGATCCGGGGTCAAGAACCCATTCTACCACCTCTTGGTGAAGGTCTTCCTTGGGCATATTTTTGAATACATGCCAGAGTTCCTCAACCCTTTCCTCCACTTCCCAATGAATTTTAAGAGGTATGTGGTCCTTGAAGGATTCAATCTCTTCTTGGGCCTGGAGTTGGGCCCACGTGGCCCTACGAGAATTCTTAACGTTACCATGCCCTGCTGAGGATTTGCTAGGGGACCTACCCTTTTCCATTGAGTGTTTATGAGCCATATTCCAATGGGAGGGGGATCAGGGCAAGAACGGGGGCCAAGGAGGACACAGATACCCATAGGCAGGCACGGAGGAGGGACCATGGGTAAAACAAAATAACATGAAGTCTAAGAGAGTGCAGGGGCGACGAATGCGGGGAGGTCAAAGAGTAGTAGAATAAAAGGGGGAAGGAGGCATAATTTCCTGGCTAGGTTTGTACCTTGAGAGCATCAGGGCGATGATGCTAACATCATCCCTCGCACTCTTTCCCATAGCAGATCCCCTGCTAGAAGTAATTTCCTAGTCGAATCGGCCATCACACCATTCTCCATTCATCCTTTCGCGTCCTGCACCATAGATTACCATGATGGAAAAGGATAGCAACCTTTTGATCCACTCACTTTCCAGAAAGATTTGGCCAGGAATTTTAATGAGGTCCTGTCATGGTGTGCTCCCGCTATCTGTCACTGTCTTCCACCGCATCGTTCGGGCGAGCCATCTATGTCCCCCCCTTAGAGTCTTGAAATACCACTTATCTGCAGCATTGGGCCCAATATTTTGCTTCAAAATTCTCGAGAGGGCCCCATTGATGATCCAGGTCACCATCCACACCCGCATTGGCAAGGAGGTCTACTACCTTGTTGGCATCCCTTCTGATGTGATTGAAAGAGACAGATGTGTGAGTGAGGAGCAATTCACGGAGGGAGTCATGGCGACTAGAAAGCCTCCAACTGGTGGATACTTTTCTGCTGAATTGGCCACTTGCTAAGCATTTCACCACCTGGATCATGATGTTAGATTCCCCCTCAATGAGAGCAAGGAAGCAATCACCACGGACTAGGCATTCCAAGCCTTGAATTAGACCCTCTAGCTCAACATAATTGTTGGTGTCCTAGCCAATAGCTCCCAAAAAGATGAACATGATCCATCCCTGGTAATCCCTGCATAGTCCACCATATCCAACATCCCCTGGGTTCCCCCTAGATGCCCTGTCAAAGTTGAGCTTGAAAACCTGAGGGGGTGGAGGAAACAAAAAATTTGGGATAGAAGGTTTAATGATCTTGTCTTGCCAACAGAGCCTTGCCATATGAGTTTTCTCGAGCCCTCAATGTTCAGCGATGTGTATTTATTCAGCTGGGATAAGCTTGTCCTGATTGTGCCACTCCATGATTCTAATGGAGGAGAGGAGGTTATCATTCACAGTCTGCCAAACCTTCTCAATGTTGTTGCTCTTGTCTCTAAATATTCTCCCATTCCTTTCCTTCCATAGGCACCACATGGTCATTCTTGGTAAGGCATTCTAGATAGTCTTGATGATTCTATTTTTGAATGCTTTACGGTTCCATTCTGTCAAGTTTCTATCGGGATGAGCTCTTTTCCTGTCACTTCCTCATAATCCCATGGCCCCCTTATCCCAAATGGCTATAGCAAAAGGGCAGTAGTCAAGAAGGTGGTTCATGGTTTCTTCCACTTGGAAGCACATGCAGCATTGGGATGGTCCTTGGAATTTTCACTTCAAGAGATTCTCACAGGTGAGGATATGACCCTTGAACACCAACTAGGCAAAGAGGCCTACCTTAGGCCATAGATTCAAGGTCGAGACCTTCTTCCAAGTTTCCTCCTCCTCAATCAGATTTCCTATCCGGATGTTGTAAGCCTCCTTGATATTGAACGTCCCCTTGTCTGCATACCCCCATCTCAGAATGTCTGGTCCCCCCTTGATCTTGATGAAGCAATTGAGAATTTCCTCTTGGAAAGCATCCCAATTGGCCATATTCATTTGGTATGTTTTTTCCAGGAAGTCCCAGTACCTCTGCCCATGAAGGTTTCTATCCCGCCAGAAGTGGTACACTTGGATCTTACCAGCGACCATGGTGTTTTCCCGTATAGGTGCCCATATTGGATTATCTTTGAGCCTCGAGAGCTAGTTCCATGAATCCTCCTAGAATTTAGCATTCCTTACATCCCAAATTTCCAAAAACCTATGGATTTGCACCAGGTGTTTTCCTCCTTTTGCCTTTGTCCAAATGGAGGAGCCCAACTAGTCCTCGTTGAAATGAATCAACAGGGAGAAAGGCTTGTCATGGGCATATTTGATGTGCCATAGTATGGCCTAGGGTTCGAATGTGTGGGTTACCTAGCGCCACCAAAATTTTGCACCTTGGACCTCAACCATAATTTCAGGGTCTCTGAGCCCTAGACCCCCCATTAACTTGGGCTGACATAGGCCTTCCCATCTTACCAAAGAAAATTTGGCTTTTTCTGCACAGCTGCCCAACATA
Source organism: Pseudotsuga menziesii (assembly GCA_001517045.1). Classification (NCBI taxonomy): domain Eukaryota; kingdom Viridiplantae; phylum Streptophyta; class Pinopsida; order Pinales; family Pinaceae; genus Pseudotsuga; species Pseudotsuga menziesii. The sequence continues at coordinate 278,675 of LPNX010454388.1, forward strand.
AATTTTTGTTGGAGGATTCATATTTCACAAAGGATAGACTTAGGGGCTGAGAGGACTGAGAATAGATAAATGGGCATAGCCTGTAGGATCGATTTGATCAGATTAAGCCTGCTGGGAAGGTTAAGGGCCCTTAAGATCCAGCTTAAAAGCTTCTATTTTATTCTATCTAAGATTTCAATCCGGGATATTCTTTTCAGCTTTCTCATACCTAGGAAAAATCCCAAGTACTTTGAGAGAAAGGTTCCTTTTGTGAAACCCAAGATGTGAAGGATGTTCCTTTGGGTAGCTGGGGCAGTATTTAGGAAGAAGACGTGGTATTTGTTAGGGTTAATAGCTAGGCCTGAGGCCTTGGAAAAGAGGGATAGGATTTTCTTGAAGCTTCTCGCTTCATGGACTGAAGGGTGTCCCATAAGCATGGTGTCACCGATGAATTTCTGGTGGGTCTGCGGGTCCATGTCATCCTGAATTCAGAGACCTCTCAACTCCTTGTTCTCCGCCTGAGTATGAAGGAGATGACTCAATCCTTCCGTGATAAGAATGAAGAGAAAAGGGGAAAGAGGGTCACCCTATCTGATACCCCTGGATGGTTGAAAGATATGGGTTGGATCTCCATTTAGAAGGATGCTAAAGAAAGGGGTGGAGATTAATTCCATAACCCACTCTACCCAGCCTTGGAAAAAACCATAAACTTCAAAAATTTTGATTATAAATTGCCAACTTAATTTGTCAAAGGAATTAGCTATTTCAAGCTTCATCATCATACCTGGTAGATGAGAGCTTTGAAGAGAGTGAATGACTTCATGCATGAGAATGACCCCATTCAAGATCTGACATCCTTCTATGAAGCCAGATTGTTCTTGGCAGATGATATTTGGGAGGAGGGGCTTCAATCAGTTGGAAATCACTTTGGAAATTATTTTGTAGATCTCATTTCAGAGGGCTATAGGCCTGAACTTTTCAGGGATTTCAGCTCCCACTTCCTTGGGAATTAGGGTTAGGAATATCACATTGAAGGCTTTGAAAACCCCCCTTTTACTCCTAGATTCTTCAACAATATCCACAATCTCTTCCTTCACAACGTCCCATAAATGATGGAAAAAATTGGAAGTGAAACCATCTGGGCCAGCGGTTTTTCTAAGGGCCATTTGATTGACTGCCTCTTCAACTTCCTACATAGTAACCGGTTTGATGAGCATCTCATTGTTTTCCCTAGTGATAGAGGAGGGTATTAGGTGAGTGATATTTTCTATGTCCCTTCCTCTATCATGATCTTCTTCTTGGAGGATTTCTAAGAAATGGTGGGTAAGCTCACCTTGGATCTCCCCTCTAGTTTCAATCCAGCTACCATCCATCTTTCTAAGTGTTTGGATTCTAGAGTTGCTTCTGTTTTGGAGCACCAAGTTATGGAAGAACTTGGTGTTCTTTTCACCATCCTGTAGCCATTTAACCTCGAGTTTTTGTTTCCAGTATATGCCTCCATGCCTCTATCTTACCTCCAGTTGGCCCCATAGAGCTCTTTCATTTTGTTAGATTCCCTCATCCCACCCTTCCTCCATGCCCTTCTAGCGGAGGAGCTCAAGCTCAGTAATAAGCCTTTTTTTATCTTCAAAAATATTACCGAACTCATCTTTGTTCCAAGTATGGATTTTGGCCTTGAGCATTTTGAGTTTCTGCTCGAAACGATACATGGCTGTACCTATGGGGGGAACCATCTCCTGCCACTACTGATAGACAAGATCTTTAAAGTCCTTGTGTTCTAGCCAAAACTGTTCAAATCTAAATGCTTTCCTCAGCGTAGACCAAGACCAATCCTAGTTAAGGATCATAGGCTAGTGATAAGATCCTGCAGCAGGAAGAACGTTAGCCATAATTTCACCTATATTGTGGACTATAGTATCTGAGACCAAGAATCTATCCAAGTAAGAAGTCAACATATGATCTCCACCTCTCTTATTGTTCCAAGTATACCATCCAGTTTCGGTTTCCATATCCACAAAGGAGCTTTGAGGCTAGAATTCACTGAAAGCCTCTTGGTATTTGTCAAGAGTTTGTCTTCCTCCCTTCTTTTCTCCGAGGTTGGATATGAGATTGAAATATCTGCTCATTACCCAGCTTCCCCCTTTCGACTGGAATTTGACCCAGTTGAGGAAATCTATGAAGGCCTCCTTCACAGGGAAGATGCTAGGGCCATAAACATTTACAATTATGCCCTTCACCCTGGAATCAAGGTGTTGGAAATTGGCCATGAGAGAAAAATTATTTTCCCTCCAGTATGTAAGCTCCACCGCTTGGGGGCGCTAAAAAATTGCAATCCCACCTGATTGTCCAGCAGCATCCAGGGCCATAACTTTGCTTCTTTTCCATATTTTATTTCTGATTTTTTCCAATCCCTCACAACTACATTTAGTTTCTTGGAGTAGAAAAATATTAGGGATTTCCTACTTAATCTTTCTATTTAGAGTCCTCCACTATCTAGGGTTACTGCACCCCTTGATATTCCATGAGATTAGCTTCATTGGTGAACTTTGGAGACTTCAAATAAGGCCTCCTTGATCATTGGGTATTGGCCTGATTCAATGAGCTTAACTCCTACTTATGCAATGCACTGCTTATTTGTTTTTCTCCCTCTTCATTGTTCCTCCTTTGGATACTTCCTCTTGTTTCCTTTATGTGGATCTGTATCTATCCCTAGGTTTAGTTGTGCCCTAGCCTTGATTATCGCTTCCTGAAGGAGCTCGATTTGTTGTCTAGGAACATAGCCTTGGCCCTTCTTTCCACATTCAACTTCTATCATGTCTAGATCCAGTTCTCCTAGATCCATTTCTTCATCCTCCTCTTCCTCTACTATTTCCATCTGTTGGGTTTCGTCTTTCTCTGGGGCACTTGTATCCTTCTCTAGCTATTCCACTTCCTCCTTTTCCTTGGGTGTGTCTCCTTCCGATCTGCCCCCTAAGACAAAAAAGGAGTTTTTGGATCTATTCTCCCTTACCTCTTGATATTTTTTGGCCTTTGATGCCCCACCGCCTCTGCTTCTTCTTTTGTACTTTACTTGGGTAAATCCATCATTTTCCATGGTTCCCACCAGCCGGTGTTCAGTGGAGGCAACCATCAGGGCTATCTTGGGGCAGTTCCTTCCTAACTGGCCATAATCATGGTAGTGCCTACATCGAAAGGGAATTTTCTCATAGTTAATGGGATGAATCCATTCCTCATCTTCCCAGTTAAGGCTTATGGTTTCTAGCAGCTCCTTGGATAGATCCAAGTAGACATAGATTCGAGCAAAAGAGGTATATCTTTGGAACCTAGTTTGCTCTGCAACATTTATGAATTATCCTAAGCTATTCCCTATGTCCTTCAAAGTGTCCATATCCCTGTATTACCCTGGAAGAGAGAAGAGGCGGATCCAGACAAGGGAAACTGTCATGTCTTCAGTTTCTGGGTTGAACCATTCCTTCCATGGGTGAAGGTAGAGACCCGCATAGAAAAATAAGTAGGGACCCCCTTCTAGAATGTGCTCTCGATCCTCCTGGTTGAAGAAAATGATAGTGAAAAAACCTTTGGAACTGAGTTGCAGGTCATAGTGTCCTTTAGGGTTCTATACACTACTGATCCATTTGACTAGGTCTTTTCCTTGGGCCAGATCCGCACAAACTTCATGATTAAGGATTTTTCCTTCCAGAGCTCTATCGTGCCTCTAACCTTCTTAGATATGATTTGGATTGCTGGGATGGTGGGAGATTTAGGCCGATAGCCCCCCACCCCATGATTTTGATCGTTTATTGGACTGTCCTGCTTCTCGTTTTCGACAGATGTAGCACCATCGACTAGCACGGGACCCGAAGGGCCCGTCTCTACCATTGAGCAGCCAAGGGAGGCCTATCGGCCCTGGAGCCTAGAGCACCTCTATGCGAGATGTGCCAGGAGAGCCCCCGTGGCTGGGTGTGATAGGAAAAACCTTAGGCTTTGTCTCTGAGCTCTGTGATGCTTATCTCCATGTTATCAATCAACTTCCGAAATTTTACAATTTACATACAATTATGAATTTACATATATACGAATTCATACATGCACATGTAAAATGTAAATACGTTTATGAATTAATTACAAGATTATAATTAAATTCTAAAGAATTTAACATGTATATATATAAAAATTATGAACTAAAACACAATGAAATTGAATATATAAGAATATGAAATATGAAATTAAATATAAAAATCTGAATATGAAATTGTACAATTTACATGTACAATTATGAATACATATATATGATTTCATACATGCACATACAATGTATATAACTTTATGAATTAATAACAAAATTATATTTACATTCTAAACAATTTAACACACATACACACACACACACACACACACACATATATATATATATTATGAACTAGAACACTATGAAATTGAATATATTATGCAATATGAAATTATATGAACTAGATCACTAGGAAAATGAAATTATATATATGAATACGAAATTGCATAACTTAAATAAATTATACCAATATTGGTAGCAATGGCATTTAATTCTCCAATTATAGGTTGATTTTCAACTTATTCTCCTCTCAAGATTGCTCTTTTTTCCTCTTTCTTTCTCTATCTTTACCTCTTATTTCTTCGTTGTTACTTTGATTCCTAGAAGATATTTTACTTCAATGCTTCTTTCTTTGCATTGTGATCAATATAAACAATCCAAATTCATACGTACAACAATATCTAAACAAAATACACAATGCTAAATTTGCATTAGACCACAAGAATTGTTTCAAATAGGTTAGTCAATTGTGAAGGATAAAGTTAGTAACATGTTTATGTATTATGTTTTATGTTTATATAGAATTTTGTTTAGGAGTTTGGGTAGGAAATGAGGTTAGGAGGGTGGTTGGAATGACATTAATTCCATCAATGCCTAAGTACATTCATAGGCATTTTGTTATGCTTTTTTACGAAAGCCAGACCTTGATCGAGGTTGTAGCTCGATCGAGGGTTTCATTAAACCATCGATTGAGGGTCCATTAAAACCTTGATCGAGGTATTTAAATAACTCGATCGAGCTTCATACCTCAATCGAGGGACTGAAAAATAGAGAATTATCCCTCTTACAAGAAAAATAATGTTTCTCTGTGTCTTCTAGGGGTGCAAACCCTGCCATTCATGGCACACAATTGAGTGGAGTTTATACCGATAGATTTATCACCGAATCCTCTATCCATTGAGATATCATGTATTCATTTTGGCATTCATATGGATTTTTTTAAAATTAGTTATAAGACTTACACTTAGAAAACAAGATAGCAACTTCAAAGCAGCTCAAAGAAAAATATGCAAGGTAAAATATACACATCCAAAAATTTCTTAAAAATGCACATCCCACACATCAACGTGTCCTCTTCAAAAAGGTATCTTTGGTTTTTCAATTTTTGAAAACAGTGAAAAAAGAGCTGGGATGGACACACATGTGTATAAATAGATGCTGAAATCAGATGTGGTCACTTTCGAAAAATAATAAATAATTGTATATTGCGAAGTAAATTAACAAAAAAATATGCAGACCACAGCGCATTTTGTGTAGATCATGCTCATATATATATTTATTTAAATTATTAATGTAAGATTGAATTATTGGGGTTGGACACGAGGCACTTATTAATTTCTTAAAATTTTTAAGGTCACACAGTTCATTAAATGAAAAATTTCACACATTAAATGACATCGGAATGATTTAAAAAAAATATCATTGGGAATCCAACATAATATTATACAATTTCTTTTTATACTGGAATATATGCGTTTCAAGGGCTTCTATCTAGCACATGAGTAAAAAACCAGGTTTTCATCGCCAAATTTGGCCAAAAAGTGTTACCCACCTTCATGGAATCACCCATCAATATTTTCACCAAGACCCTTTATAACATTCACAGTCTCTTCTATTCTTAAGAAATATTTACTAACAGTCTCATCCTCATTCATCTTTAGCTGTTCACATTTTAGTCTATATGTCTGTAGTTTGGAATCCTTTACTTTCTCATTTCCTTCATAACTACTTACAATTTTATTCCACATCTCTTTCACAGATTCAAGATGCATCACCTTAACATAGTCAACCTCTGCAAGACACCCAAGATAGAGTTCATTTCATTTGCGTTGAAACTAAATTCAAACTTATCATCTCTAGAGGCTAGCACAACCGGTTTTACATAGCGAGTGTCTACTACATCCCAAACATCAACACCTAAGGACATTATATAAGTTCTCATTCTAACCTTCCAAAAAGAAAAAAATGTTCCATCAAACAGAGGAACATTATTGGATGAATTCCCTTCATAACTTGTCATGTTTAATCTTATAGATCTACCCTTAAATAAAAGGAACCTGCACTGATACCAATTGATGAAATTATTCAAATAATTGAGAGTGGGGGGTGAACCAGTTATTTATAAAGCTTAAACCATTTTCAATATTTAGAGCATTATTATTGATTACATATTTATAGCTATGATAATGCAGCAAGTATAACAGAAGGAATGATGATCATCAATTGCACACAAATGATAGAGAAAGATAAATATTCATCTTTATTTAAGCAGCTACTCAAATGAGGCTGCAACCTCTGTTTACAAATTCCTTCTTGTCGAGAGCACCAACCCTCATGTTTTTCTAGCACTCACTAAAATAACATTCTCTAGCTACTACTGAGTGGAAGCACCAACTTCCACTTGTACATGCTCCAACTTGTACAGAGAAGACATCATGTTTTTTCCTAGAACCACCCTACAACCCTTGTTCCTTAGATTCAAACATATTCATTACAATATGGAGAAAAAATGATATAGCAATGCATACCAAGTTTGTTCTAATCTACTTTTGGATTTTCTTATGTACCTTGGTTCCCCTCATTGTCTTTGTTCTGGATATTCTTGAAATAACTCATATTCCTCTTTCATTCTGCAATCCCCACTTCTACGACAGTCCATGCACCAACTCTCTACTTGTGGAGAGCGCACACCTTTCTTCCACACCCACATCATCTTATACTTGTCAACCTTTAAACCCTTCACGTGTTCGTATGCCTAAATGTTGATTTTTCATAACTGATCAAAACTATTCAATGCCTTATGAAAAAAAAGGAATCCAATCGATGTGTAATCATGAGTTTCTGCAACACATCTTCACAATTTTGGCTTCTTTTGCTATTGTCTTTTTCTGCAACTATGACTCCTTTCACAATTTTACTTTTCATCAAATTAGTGTTTCCACAGTTTTGGTTCCATGGGACTTCTTCCCTGACATCGATTTCATGTGGCCTCTCTTCTGATCGTTGATATGAAATACGACTTAACAAACAACTACTTCTGTAAACTCCTTCCGCACCGTCAATTTCTTGTGCACCATTTCTCGATCGTCGATCTTAGATCAGATGCAGATTGGAGATCTTGGGTTTGCCAAATTTGTTTAAAAAAATTCCGAAATTTCCACTTTCCATCTTCCACCTTTCGCATGGTGGAATCTGGGTTGTGAAAACTCATATTCCATAAAAATCCTTCCACCTTCCTCTTTCTGACTTTTGTATTCCACTGGCGAACACTGGGTTTTGCAAACCCATATTATTTTATACTTTGATTTCTCATCTTCCGTAGTCTGCTTTCCTCTTTCCTCCTTTTGCTTTCTGCCTTCTGCATTCTGTTGGAGAACACTGGGTTGCGGAAATCGATATTATTTTATTCTTTGATTTCTCCTCTTCCACATTCTTCTTTCAACTTTCCACCTTCCACATTCCGCTGGCGGACATCGGTTTGCGGAAACCCATATTATTTTATACTTGATTTCTCATCTTCTGCATTCCTCCTTTCTCTTTTCCTCTAATCCTTTGATTTCTTTGTAGGTTTACTCTTGACCATCAAATATTTTCATCATATTTTCTTTCAAACTTTGTGAATTTACCCTTGACCATTGATTTCTTTGCGAGTTCACACATGACCGTCAAATCTCTGCACAAGCCGTGGATTATTATGAGTCCTCTGTCCTCTGCTTATCTGGAACATATTCATGGAACTATGTGTTGCAATCAATGACAACCATATCATAATCTGATCTGTTTCCATATGATCACAAAACTTACTATAATTAACAACATCATCGATTGGAAAATATCAACCTAATGAAATTTTATGGTTACCAAATAACGTTTCTTAAGAAAAAATATTAGATATAAGCCTTTTTCATTCAACCATGAAATTTTAATTATGTAGCACCAAAGATACTTACATGGTAATCCTTGCAATCATATTAAAAATATATTTTTGACTCATTAAAGCGTCATGGCTTGGATTTTGATCAAGGAGTGCAAAGTGAATTCAAGCCCCCAACTCATGAAATTGAATACCTTGCTTCTTAGTTGCACCAATCAAGCACTAGGATGCCATTTTAAATAAAGAGACTTCACATCCAAACCAAATATTCATTGGAACTTAAAAAAAAAAACTCCTTGAAAGGAGAGAACAATTGCAAGTTAAGGATTGAGTAATGGGTTTGATATCATAAATCTCACTCTTTAATATCTACAATTCATTGGTGTCATGCTTTCTTGAACTCATTCCTTAATGGGACAAATATTACTCATTCACCACTCCTAAAGAGATATTTCAAGAAGTTAGAGGTCCCATTCAAAGTAGAGAGGTCAATGACTAATATACATGAATATTGGTGTTTCCTTCCATTATTTTGTGTTTGAATGAAATTTTTGTAATCAATTTTGTATAATTATTGCTTGTATACTTTTTATTTTTTGTTAGGATACTTTCTTGTTAATACACTTCTAACCAGTATGTGTTAAATCATAACCTAGTTAAAAAGGGGTTCCCACGAAGGCAAAAAATCCTCAAATAGATCGATGATTCCAATTAGCGTTAGATTCACTTAAATCTTATTTCTTAGGTTTTTTTGAATTATTTGATTACCTCTAATGGATTTTATGGTTAGAATTCAGTCTTTACATTCACCTAATAAACCTCGTGAAGAGATGGTTATTTTAAAATTTTAGTAGAACTTATATGTTTTTATTTGTGTCATGCAAAACTAGCAAGTCATTCTTTGAATGTTGTGTAATTAATTGGTGTTTGACTATATTTCCACATAAACAATTATTTTGTGAAATTTAACTACCATAAAGTGTGATTGCATGAAGTCTCACCAAATGGTCATAAAAGACATTCTCGTGGGTGGGCCAATTACGTTTTTCAACAATTGTGCAAATTGCTATTATATTTTGTAACACCATGTTTTTACCCTAACTCTTGAGATAAGAATAACTATTACTTGAGGGTATTCTATTACAAATGACCCTTCTATTTACTATTTTGGTATCTAAAACTTTGTATGTACGTACTATCATAGGGAATCCACTTTCAGATAACCCGAACATGTGTGAAACAATTAACTAATACTGAGATATGACCTAAGAAGAATTATTTGACATATTGATGAGTAAATTATGACTATGAGAATGTTGACATTTGGTCAATTGTGAATGCACTGATATTATGATTGTGAAATGAAGAATCATGTGAAGTATCAACAAGGATTATAACTTGTATAATGTTTTATTGACAAAAGTTATGTAGCATTTAGTTTGATGGTATGCCATGTGTGACAAGAAATACAGTTACATGAACTGCAAGAAAGAATCTGTATGCAAGGAATCGAGCTAAGTTGACGACTATGGAAAGTGATATCATTCTTATTTACGATGTGATTTAATTGTGATATGTTTGATGCACATGAGGTATGATGTGCATGGACTTTGGATGAAAATTTGATAGTTAATGTCAATTTGATATTTATATTATGCTCAAAATCCTATTTATAATATTTGATGCACATGAGGTTTATGTGCATATGATGGGATTGCGATTGCCAATCAATCGACATCAGGTGATGCAGATGAAAAATTATCCTTGTAAGACTAGAAAATTAGAAAACGTGGTGAACTTTGAATAGAGTGAGGAAAACTCCATTTTATTAGATGTGTGTGCAATGAGGGTAGGCCGCGATTCAATCACTTACAAAGATTGTATTGTCGGGTGCATAATAAGGATTCATCCTTATTCCCCAGGAACAACCTGGCTCTTCTAAGTGTAGGGAAACTGAGGTAACATTGGACCAATCGTCATAACCAACTGCACACATGTGGGAATGATCGGAAGGGCATGCTGGGAGCATAACGCCTTGATAATTATCACCGCGACACGAATGCGGTAGTAATCAACATCTATTTTAATTAATGGAAATAATAAATTGATATTAAATAAATAGTAAATAAATTAATTAATTAAATGATAAAAGATAGATAATAAATAAACAAATAAACAAATGATAAAGAAATAAATAAACTGAAATAAAGATAAATTAAAAAATCAATTAATGAAGTAAATTAAGGAACTTGAACTAAATTGAAATGCTCACTAGTTGAAAAATAATCATAGAACTAAAATATAACTAAAAAGTCAGTGGGTAACTAAAATTAATTAATTAATTAATTAAAGTAAAATAAAGGGTTCACTTAAAGTAGTGTATAGGATGCATGGGAATTGAATCTATCTCTAAACTTGTGAAACAATACAACGAACAATGAATACGGAAACCTAAGGGATGGGGGAACATGGGTTAATATAAATTAAAGTAGAAACGAAAACCCATCTGTGTTACAATGAATTGTTAAAGAATTAAGAGAAGCATTAAAAAGTGTCAGAGAGGATAATGAATGTATACTAAAAGCACAAAAGGAATTAAATAACATTTTTTTAATCTAAAATACACAATGATGAAAAAGAGAAACACAAAGAACTTGAACATAATAGGGAAAAAACTACACCTTACAAACATAAGGGAAGAAAACTGGAATTTTCGAGTCATGGCGATGAATATTCCACTGAGGAATCATCTAAGCACCATTAAGAAAAACACCAGGACTCTAGTGAAAGTAGTGATAGTGTTCTAAGGAAAAAGAAGTACAAACCTTATGAAGAAGTTTTGGGGGAATTTAGAAAGATTAGACATTCTTTTTTTAATGGTGCGATCAACAAGGGAGAATAAGAAGAATCTTGGTTATCTAAAATGAAGAAATATTTCCATATCTATAACTATTTTGATGAACTAAATGCGAAAATGGCCATTTACAACTTAACTGGAAAAGCAGATATTTCGTGCCAAGATGTTAAAAAAGTAAAAGGTGTAAATAACGTTACATGACATGGAAAACCTTTAAGAAGCACTTTAAACAGAAGTATCTTTCATAACAGTACTACAAATAAAAAGATAAGAAATTTTAGGAGTTAAGGTTAGTTTCTATGACCATGAAAGAAATCTACAGCAAAATCCTAAGTTTGCTTCCTTATGTACCTTATATATAGATTAAAACAAAAAATACAACTCTTTCTCAGCCAATTCCGTCTTATGTTTAAAAAGAGGATTGAGTATGATAAACTAAAAATGATGGAAGAGGCAATGAGAAAATAAAATTTATGTTATGATCAAAATAAGAATAAAAGAGGAAAATGTACCTAACTAGAAATAAAAAAGATGTGACAACTTTGATCAAAGAAAAAACAATACTAATTTTTACAAAAATACTGGGAATAACTACAAAGGTTGTCATGGTAATAATTATAAAGGTTTTAAATCAAAAAACCCTCGAGCAAAATAAAGAGAGTCTCCCACTACCTTTAATAAAAACATTGCATAGAGGGAACCTTTAAATGTTGGGAATGTGGCTAGCTGCATTATTTTAAGGAATGTCCCATAAGAAATGACATATTTAATAATGTCCACTCCATTCAAGAAGGTGTTACAGTGGGAGATATGGTGAGAAGCATTCCCAGAATCAGTGCTGTGTTGGAGAATCAACCAACATACAATCAAACATCAATGGTTGAAATCAAAGGTATGATAAAAATTCAACCCATTTCCATACTAATTTATCTAGGTGAAAGTTTGATTTATGTATCACCTAAGATTGTTGAAATGTGTAAATTAACATAACAAAAATTTGAAATATATTGGTTGGTATAGTTACACACGGGTAATAGAATTGAATACATATGTTGATTTGAATATTTTACCAATACGTTATGATATGTTGATAGAAATTGACTAGTTAGAAAAACACGGGGATACGTTCAATTTTTATGATAAAACATTTACACGCATGGATGATAGTGGCAATATAATTAATGTAGAATGGATCCTGGAAAAGGTTATGATCAAAGAAATATTTTCCTTACAGATGAAGAGATATGTATAGAATATATTTAAAGTATTTGTAGTCTATGTAGTGGATGAGAAAAATAATGATAACAAACTTAAAATAAAGGATATAGCTATCTTAAAAGAGTTTAAAGACATTTTTCTAGAAGACGTCCTTAGACTACCTCTGAAAAGGGAAATATAATTTACAATCGATTTGATACCAGAAGCAGTACCAGCATCAAAAGATCCTTATCAGATGAATATAATAGAACATATAGAAATTAAATCAAAATTGAAAGAATTAATTGATAAAAAGCAAATTTGAACTAGTGTTTCCCCTTGGGGACCACTGGTATTTGTTACACCTAAATCGTGTCATCAACATGTGATGAAATGCAAAACATAGTATTTTTCCCTCAATCCCAAGTCATGAAGCAAAATTTTGGTCTAGATATCAATCCTGCATATCAAAATCCAGCGCCGCTCCTACCCTTTAGTCAATGAGCGGTATTTTGTTCAGCACCGCCTATATTGTATTGACAGTAAGTGGTGGCACTACCTATACCATTTGTACAGGGTGGGGTTCTACCCTGCACCATTCTGTCATAGTGAGGAAGAAGCGGCACCGTTAGTAAAAATTGAAAAAGAGAGCATTCCATGAAGCTTCTCGAAGGAAGGCTTCGTGTCTTCCTTATCCCTACACCTGAGGACCACTAGGCTCGAGATACATCCTTGTAGGATATCCTATCCACCTCATCCACAATTTTCTCAACCATCCCTATCCTCCCAAGGCCTATAAAACCAGGCTCATATCCATGGTTGAGGGAGAGAGAAAGGTTATGCTATTGCATTGTCATTCTGGGCTAGATCAATAAGGTGAGGATAGGAGGAGCAAAGTTGGAACTATCAGGGACAAGATATTCGAATTGTGAAGTTGTTTATCGACACTAAGCCATAGGTTGTAACTTCTTGTTTGTTATCTAATGCAAAATTGGTTCCTTTCCCATAAAGTATATTGTGCTAATATCATATGTTTTATTGTTATATTCATTAGTCACTAGCATAAAAAAGTGGAACAGTTTCTGGTGCTCTTTGATCTTATGTGTTGTTTTTCATGTGATAATGCAGGTATATCAGTGAAGAAGCTAGAATTGCAGGAGATAACCACACTTTACATCAAATACCCTTTATTCCATATCTCCACCCATTCTAGGGAATGTCTTCAAATTTTGTTGTGTACCATTTGTTCTATATTTGAACCATTAAGACTAGAGGAACAACTCCTGTCCGCAGGAGGTGTATTTTTCTTGTTAAGAAATTTGGTGACTCTACTGGCGAAGAGCTTCAACTGATATGATCTTCCTTATTTTTCTCAAACCCTTGTTTGAAATTGAAGCTCCAGTATTTTATCAGTTCAATCAGATAAACTAGCTGATCTAGTGAGATTTTGGTTTGGTATCATCAGATCTGTTCAGATATGGGTTGTTCTTTCCTTCTATACTTTCAATTACTGTTAATTCATGATTTAAATGTCAGTTGCACAATGATTAATTTTTTTTTTCACAATTATTTTGTTCTTGACATCTACAGGGAACCATGCATGAATAGTGGGAAAGAAGCGGTACCACTGCTTGGACTCGATGAGCAAAACGTGGTGCCACTACCTATGATTAGAAACCCTAAAGCATTGTTTTCTTAGAACCACTCTATGAATGACCATCTAGAAGCAGTGCCAGGTAGGCTTTTCCAAACTTGTTTTTTTAAAGTTTTTTATAAGAATTTTGGTTGATTTGTTTTAAATTATGAGTGTCTGGGTTGTTTAAAAGAGATCCGAGTGTTTGAATTTCAAAAGTTAATGTGGTAATAGGATTATTTTTGTTAAAATCAAAGAGCTAGGATAAACTCATCTTTTTATCTGCTTGTACGCCTGGTTTTGAATTTTTTGAAAGGAGTGTTGTTTTAGAGCTTAGCATTAGTTAGATATCAGTCTTATTGTTTGATAAATCTGAAAAGAAAAACTCACTTGATTGTTTTATTGTTTTCATTTTTTGATTGTGAAGGACTTCTTTTTTATTTGAAAAATATTTTTTTTTGTTGAGACTCATTCATATTTTTGTTTGAGGATGAATTATTGGACCTCTGATTAGCCTTAGAAGCTTTTAGACCTACATTTTTCTTCTCTTTCTTTCACATTTTGATCTCATCGAAAGAAATATATTAGTGGTTTTAAGTTAGATCTTTCTAGTTTTAAAAGGAAAAATTGAAAAAGTATTGAATATGCATTTGAGTGTTTTTTGTCTTTCTTCTTATTGAAAAGAGATCTTACCCTATTTTCTTGCTTTAAAAAAATCAGTTTGAAGTTCGTTGCTTGTTTCTCCTTCTTGGGAAAACATTTGTTTAGTGTACTTCTTTGGAGTTTTTTTTGGTTTTGAAACAAGAATTGAAAAGAAAAATACCCTCTCCTTCCTGTAAGTAGGAATATCTTGAATGGTGAAGTGAAAGAATTTGCATTTTATATTTACATGGCTTTAAATTTTTGTCAGAACTCCATGCATTCACCTAACCGCTCAAGATAAAATTAACGGTAGTTATAGGTATAAAATTGTATAGAAATTTGAGTGATAATTTAGTGACGTGTTCCGGTGTCGTAAAACTTAGGAGTTGTCATTATTTTCCTGCAATGCAACTCGGGATTCACACGATTCTTCCACATACCATCAGTATATCGAATGGACTTTCATGTACCCGTGAGGTATATAAAAAGGTACTTCACATATTCAATTGTGTATCAGAAGGCCTCTTGTGGACGGTTGTCTATTAGAGAACACTACTACAGATTTGAGCTACCATGTACCTTGCGTATATCGGGAGACCCTATTATGATTCCTTGTCAAACTGAGAAAACTGTTTAGCCATCTTGTTTGGAGCAATACATTGAGAACAACACTCAAGGAGATTACTATGCACGTACCTTGAATATATCATGAGTTGCACCTTCTTGAAAATCTTGGTGAGAGATCAACTATTTTGAGCTCATTCTATCACTTAAGTTTGCTTGTGTTTTGTAGCTTGTGTAGGAGAAGACCTTGTGTGATTTTTCCTAGTTTTGAAACCCCAGGTTAGGTTTTAGTGACTTTTACAATCTGGTTGATTTTCAGTTCAGACAATCCAAAAGAAACCAGGGCTTACCACCTGACTTTCCACCTGCAATAGGGGAAGCTCCAATGGAATCCATAAACCAAGGAGCTGCAACTGACCCCCATGTGGGAGGAAATCCAGTTGTATAAAGTGGAGATTAATTCACCTCTTACGTTACTCCCTTGGTCCAACAGTCTCCTGCAGCTGACACTTCCTTTGATTCTCTGATGGAAGGTCAAAATGATGGTATTGATGAAACTGAGTATGGCTCTAATCCTCCTTTTTTGGAGAAATTCAATGGGTCAAGCCATTTACAATTTTGGGGTTATTAGACCCTCTTTTGAAAACCCTCCTCTAAATGAGGATTAATATAGGAGAATTCAAGCATCACTTAATCATGCTTGTAATTTTCAAGAGAGGATGGATAGGGTTATGGATACCCCTATATTTCAAAAGAACCCATGTAGGCTCTTTTACCCTATCTGACGGATCCATGGCCTTATCGATATAGTCCACTTCCTGATGATGTCCCATCTCATGGTATGTCTCCTTGTGATCTGGGTAAAACCTCCAACCCTACATTTTTAAATCCTAGGCCTGTTTCTAGTCCTCCCATACCCTCTACAGATGGGGGAAACCCTCATCTTAGGTGGTGTCAGTACCTTCTAGCGTCGGTGGGTGACCCCCATCGTGACCTACATTATTAATTAGTGGATTTGTTACTAGTACTAGGAAGACCTCTACTACAGGGCAATCCATAGTGTATGTTCCTCCTACTCACACAAATATGGTAAACCCTCCATCAAGTTCAATTCAATCCTCAGGGGTACAACATGCAGTCAACCAGCCTTCTTGGGGTTATGGTTACCCAACAAATCAATTACCTATAGTAAAGACGAATTATCAACCTACATCTACTAGAAATATGCATTCTGGAATCCCTTACCATGGAAACACATTTACACCATGGGGGCAACCTAATTGGTCCTACATGCCGATAATGGGAGGAATTCATATTCTTACTGCTGGAGGTACTGGAGGGATGCCTTATGCTGTCCAACCACTTGGAGGTCCACCTTTTTGGGGTCCACCACCTAGAGGTATGCCACCTGGAGGAACACCACCTAGCGTGCCACCTCCTAGAGTCCCACCTTCTGAAGGCCCACCACATTCAAGAGGTTCTTCAGCAGGATCATCTCATCATCAACCAAACCAACAACCAATATATTAGTTGGCTTATGGTCCTACTGGTACACACATGACTTATCAATACTAGCAGTACATGGAACCTAACCAACAATTACCTTTGTTGGAAAATTTGGACTTACCTGATTTGTCCAAGTTGATAAATGATCCCATTCGACATGACCCTTCATGGCCCACTATTCCGATAAAATTGCCATCAAACATTCCCAATTTTGATTGAAAGCAGGGAGATGATCCGAAAAACTATGTTATGACCTTCCATTTATGGTGTTCCTCGAACTGCTTTATGGATGATTCTATTCGTTTAAGGCTCTTCCAATGCACATTTCCCGTCATAGCTACGAAGTAGTACATTGAACTTCCACAACATTCGTTTATGTATTTTAGCTCTCTGGCAATTGTATTCCTTATGCACTTTCAACTACCCATTCGTTATGAAATGGGTATGGATATTTTAAATTCACTCCATCAGAATACCTCCACACACATATCGGATCATATCCATGAGTGGAGAAGCTGGAGACGGCTTATTAAAGATTCCATCCTGGACCAACTGCTAGCTGATTGGTTCACAAACTGATTTTTTCCTCTTATCACCCAAGATCTGGCTATGGGCGGTGTTGTTACTGAAGATAACGATATTATTTGTGCTAAGTATCTAGATTTGGTATATTCCCAATCCAAAATGTTGTATGACTCAATTCCTCAGGCTCCTCGTCCCATCACAAACCCTGCTAAACAACCAGCAGAAACTCCTATTGATGGGTTTATTGGTTCAATCCATCCCTCATCAATAGAAAAAAATTCCAAGCAACCAAATGATTCTACTAATACTCCTTTAACTCCTACAGTTTCTGCCAAGGTAAATTCTATTCAAAGTACAAAAACCCCAGGAAATAAGAAAAAAGGAAAAGGTAAAAATAAAAAACCTGTGAACGAACAGGAGAATACCAAGACTATGGCCATAGAGAACGATAACAAAGGGAAAATAAAATATAAGTACCCTTTCTTGTTATGTGGGGATGATCACTTCATGAAGGATTTCCCTTGTCGTGAAGAGATCAGTAAATTTTTGAAAATTAACCCTGCACCCATGGTGGTTACCAATCCTTTCTCGTCTCAACAACAATTGATAGACCACATGTCTAATAAAGGGACCTCTACTTCCATGGAATAAATCAACATGATGTATTTTTATACCATCAATTTAAATACTCATAGTTAGTCATATGATAAGCCCGTGGAGAAGAAACATGAAAATCCTCCTTCAAAGAAAATTCCTTCTACTAGTTCCCTCCATCTTCGTCTAATGGTCTTGTCTTGATTGAAAAACCTAACCTTGATTTAATTTTATGACCACCTAAGGCTACCATCAGGAAGTATTTTTTCAATCCCAATGCCTAAGCTGCACAATTTTATATTGTTGTTGAATATTTATCTCAAGAACCTTGCACGATATCTACCCTTGAGGTACTTCAAAGTTGTCCAACGCAGTGTAAAAACTTGTTAACAGCTTTGGGGACATTAGACCAAGATAATACTAACTTGATTCATTTTAATGTGGAGAATTATAATTCCATTTTACCTCACCAACTTGCATTTCAAATTACTTCTAGAGTAGTTGGGAGAAAGGTCCACTGGACCATTCTAGATGTGGGAGCTTCGACTTCAGTTTTGTCTATATCCTATTGGATAGCCATTGGTTCTCCTGAGCTTACAAAGTCCCCTAAGATGTTAAAATATTTTGATGTATGAGGTTTCCAGACTCATGGTCTATTACTAGGTATTTCAGTTGAGCTTGGGGGGGAAAATATTTCCATTCAAGTGGAATTGGTTGATGCCTCGTTGGATTACAATCTCGTATTAAGGATAAACTGGTTTTATGCTATGACTATTGTTGCATCAAAAGTTTTTTGAACCCTCCAGTTTCCTCACTTGGGGAAAATTGTGACTATTGATCAAATCTAGTTGTGTTCACCAGATTTTACCACTCCCACCGTGAATAATATCCCTATGCTAGGTCAGTCCCCTCCTCCTTATCAGTCGATTGGGGTAGGTATGCTGAAAGATTCAACTCTTATGGGAGTATTTCCTTCACCTCCTCCTATTACAAAAGAGACAACAGTGAACATGATTTCTACAACTGATTATAGTGCCAAAGGAAATGAAATTGTTGATTCATCCTCTCTTGGCCCCTATGAAGCAATATAAGATGTTTTCCAATATACCTCTGATGTTCAACCAGATGGTCTTCATCTGATAGCTTCATATCTTTACCATTTTCCTTATTGGTAGACTATCTCACAAAGAATTTTCCATCTGACGAGTCCATCATGGAGATTATTAGTGGGAATGAATCTGTATGGGAAGATCACAATCACCGATCTTCTTTTCTTCCCAACACCAGTTTGACATATTTTGACCTTGTTTTTTTTATCAATACTGATATTGTCACCCATCCACAAACTCATGTATTGTTGTAAAATAATAAATTTTAAGGAAATCTATGGAACATTACTAAAACAACCTCGATTGACATATCAGTAAAGCCTGGAACCATTGAGCATGTTCACGTAGGGAAGAAATTCTCAATGGAGGAAACTGAAGCATATAGAGAATTATTCAAAGAATTCTGTGATATTTGTTCCTAGACTTATGAAGATATGCTTGGGATATAGTTGTCTATTATGGTCCATGAAATGAAAACCTATCCCATGGCCAAACCTGTCAGGCATAATATACGTCAAGTCCATCCCCGGAAGGTCGTGGCTATTAAAGCTGAAGTAGAAAAACTTTTGAACGCAGGATTTATTTATCCTATACCCCTTACATAATGGGTATCTAACATTGTACCTATGAACAAAAATAAGGGCACCATTAGAGTCTGTATCAATTTTTGAAAACTGAACAAAGCTTGTCCCAAAGACAATTTTCCAACTCCACATATCGACCAGATTATCGACAACTGTGTTGGAAGTATCATCTTCTCATTCATGGATGGATTTTTTTGGCTACAATAATATTGAGATATTGCCCATTGATCAGAAAAAATGACATTTATATTCCCATGGGGAACCTGTTGTCGCCTTTCACGCACCTAGGTCACGTGGTAGAAATCTTCAAGACACTCAGTGTGTCCTTGGGGGAAAGTCTCGAGTCAAGGCTGTCACCTTGTTCTTGACTCCTATTTTTAGGCTCGACTCCTAATGAAGCCAAGGGGTGTAGACCCTATTAAGTTACTAAGGATAATTACTTAGTATGGTGATGTTAAACTAAATGAGTTACTTAGGATTTTGAAATTTAACTATAGACAATCAAAGATGACAAGATACAAAAATGAACACATGAAAGCACAATGCTGAGACACAATATATATATAAAGCAAGAAAATAACCAGTGCCTTAGAATGGAGTCAAAAAATAGAATCAATGTACTTGCATGTTCTTGGAGTGAATGTTTTGCAATTTCATCTTGGTACATGTTAAGTTAAATTTGAGGTGTGAGTTGATTAAAATTAGGCGAAGGGGTGGACTCTTGATATACCCGAGAGTACTTGGAGTATGTCCAAAAATAAACCTTCATGGCTACTCACAAGGAATAAGTGGGCTGACTGGATTCTCTGGGGCTATTGTTCATAACACACCTGTTAGGGTGTGACAGAGATCAACGTCCTGAGGTCACTTTTCAGAAGTTCCCACTTCCTTTGGGTATTTTTCCACCGTGATGGTTTGATCTAGGTGTTGGATTTTCACCTGATGGTTTGTCAATTTGGGAGAATGAGTACTAATTTTACTAGTCACTCAAGTGCTTTTGATACAGCTTGACTGATCGAATGAACCACAGCCAAGTGCAGAGCATACACACAGGAGTCTTGTCAATTTTAGTAAATTTTAAAATTGGGTGTTCTTGTTAAAAAAAAAACCCTCCAGGAACCTCTTTTGATCCAAGTGGATCTCAATTGGGGAATCAAGGAGGGGTTAATTTTATAATAGCTGAATAAATAAATGATAGAAAATAAAATAGATACACAATTCCAGTATTCTAATTAGTCCTACCACGCATCTCTTTCCCCTTTTAGGTCAATCGGGAAGTCGTGGGGTAAGTATTAAGATTACTTTGAAATATAAAATATGAAAATGAAATTGATAATGAATCCAAGTATACTATCCTGCAGATTAGAGCTACGCTAGTTTGAAAAGATATGAGAAAAAGGTAAAAAATTGACACTAATGTAAATCCCCTCAGGGGGTATGGTGAATAGGCTCGAAAGAGCCTATTTGAATGGACCCTTTATTTTTATTAGCAGCGATTTAAAATATCATAAAATTAAAATTGATGCACTTTGTTCCTTGTTATCTGGGATCCAAAGGCTTACAACAAGCTTGTAACAAGATAGAATTAAATAGGGTGGTGGGGGGAGCTTCTGGGAAGCTCCGATTCGTCCAAGAGTTGGAAATTTGGTAGAGTTTCCTCCTCTTTTTTGTTGGAACTGCTAAAAAACAGCGAGCAATCAGAATCAAATATGCCCAAACACACTTTGAAAGTGTTTTGGGTTACTACACTAGTTATCGTAAAAAAACTTAAGTAAAATTTTGTTAAATTGGGGTAATCTAGTTATGCAAAAAGGAACCAAGGAAAGAAAGATTTCTTTGGGATCTTGGATTTCTGTTTGGGAAGCCAATAATATGTGCACTTTATTGCAGAATATGAATCTTTAAAGAACAAAAAAAGCTACCTTATGAGCAAGTTTTAGATCTATGACTTAGCTACTTGCAAAAAAGGCAATTCCTACACCTAGATCTATCTTTATGAAATTGCAGATCTAAGAACCAAGAATATTATGAAATAGATCTAATAATATATATTCAATTCCTATAACTAGATCTGATCATAAGAGGGAGATATAGGTAACTGAAAGATTGAATTTTTTAAGAAATGAGAGGAAGAGGAGAGAAGGTTGGCTCATTGCTTGAATGGAGCACACTGAAAGGAGGCCCTTTTGTGAAGCACTGAGGGACAGAGTCTTGAGCTTATTGGATAAGGAATGGAATCAATCTTGGTCCACACCTTCATCCAATCAGGAACCTGCAACTAGATAACACAATCCTGCACAACACCTCGTGAGATCTGGATATAGATGTATAAAGCAACAAAAATGAAAGATCATGCAAAAATAATCTTATTTAAGCATATAACTGAAATTATTGAGCATACATCATATGGATAAACAAGATCAAGCAATCTAACTTGCCTAGTTTACACCCTTACTTGATTCAACTGAATCCTTGAAGCCCGAACACAAGAGCGGCACAGAATTTGGAAAGAAATTGCAGTTACCACATTAGCAGCATAACACTAAGAATCCACACAAACACATGCACTACATGGTATAGCCTCGAAAGCTTATTTATTAACAAATGATGATCAATACACAATTATAATAGCAAGCCCTTCAATCCAACTCTAACTAGCTTGGAAGAGGGAGCTTGTGCCTAGATATATACAAAAACCCGGAGATCCATCCCAGGGGGGCACAAATCCCAAGGAGATAGATCAAATCAGCTGAAGGAGAGTCCATCAATGCCTAATCTGTGTCTAGCTGAGCCAGATCTGAGTCTCACTGAGTGCAACTGTCAATCGAGGGGCTGATCTGACTGACACGTCAACCTGTTGACTGAAGCATCCACCAAAACTCATCCAGATGAGCCAAAAATGTGTGGAGGAGAGAGGGAGGGAGAAATTCACCATAAAGGATGCTAAAGATCATCTCTGGATTTGATTTGATCACCTCCTTCAGTCAAGGATTTGTCATATCTGATTGATTTCAATCAAATCGACTGAGAATCCACTGATCTATGATTCTAGATTTGCTCCATTATTCATCAATTTATTAATTAAAATAATCAATAATTGATTTTTGGGGCTTTTTGACCTGAGTGATGGAAAATCTCTCAAAACTAGGAAATAGTGGGTCCATGGGTTTACATGGTGCTCTTATATTGAAAATGAGCACCTACATGACTGAAACTGATTATTTGGCCCACTTTTATCACAAAGCCAATTTTTCCAATTAAACTATTAAAAAATAGCCTAAGTTTTGGAAAAATAAATTTTAATAAAAACACTGAAAAAATTAAAAAAATGAAAAATTGAAAAATCCTAGGGGGACTTAGACATGTTCATATGACTCGACCATGATGTCTAGCATGTTTATACATTGAAAAATAGAATCTAATAACCTCAATAGGCCTAAATGCCAAGCCAACCACCCCAACTTTGGAGGTATGGAGTGAAAAACTAAAAAATTATCAGTCGTTTATTCAACAACCAATAATAACCAAGGGAAAAAACACCTTGGGCTGATCGGATTGACAAATAAAGTCTAAGAGACAGAGTATTTTACAGACACTATCATGCTAGAACATTTATTACAATTCCCCCATGGGGTATGAACATGTGATATAGTACAACAAAGCTTCCCAGAAGCAAGACTTAAGGTTCTCCGAAGTTCGAACAAGTTATCCTTGTCCAGTTCACCAGGATCACTTGATAAAAAACCACTAAGTACAACTTAGGTGGTAACATTCTGGCTCCAACTGTGGGACGTGTGATCGATCTGGTCATAGGGAAAGGAGAGGATATGAAAACACCAGAATCTCTGGTTTATACACCTTGTAAAAACATATCAACTTGACAAGAAAACCTTAGTAGCACAAGCTTTACATAAAAAACCAAATGAACCATTAAGCTGATTTATTTAAACAAAATAAATGTAACTAACTAATGAAAACAAAAATGTTTGATTATAGATAAGTACAAAACAAAACATACAGAAAGTAAATGCTCTTTTTGAAGGAGCTTATTTTCCTACCCTAAGCATCATATAAAAAGGGTTAAGTGTAATCAGAAATCCAATGTAACCACCTAAGAATTTTATTAACATAAGAAAAAATTTCCTTGGCTTTCGTTACCAGCCAAAGTAAGGATACTTTATTTAGAAAATGCAAACCTGCGTGATGATTCGGAAGGGGCGGGATGGATGGGAAATCATAGGCATGAATAATGTCGTCAAACTTCCTCCCAAACTGGTAAGTTCTTGCGTAGGCTGCTTCTATCCATGACTGGAGAGGGTTGATGTACAAATCAGAATGATGAGGCATATTAACTACACCATCATACTGATCATCAAGGATTACCGGATGATAATTCATTGTATAAGCCCCAATCGGTTCCAAGTCATGAGGAAACTCTATATGTGAAGATGATAGTTGAGACTGATATTCTAATAACTGCATCACATCTGTCTTTTCACAACACTGCTTCTCCATGTCTTCATTATTGATACTGATATATGGCTTAGACTGATCATGTGGATAAACTGCATGCTCCTTTTTCATATCAAAGTTTCCCAAGGCCACATGGTCCATGCTCCCTCCTTTAGATATGCCATAGACAGAAAAATCAACAAAACCATCAAAAGTTTCTGGTTCATTATTTTCCTCTTTATTCATGTCACAGACTGGATTTTCAATGAATGTCCAAGACTCCTCATCAACATCTTTGTCGGGGACAAGGGAGTCTTCGTCACTTGTATCATGCTCCAAGCTATACTTGTCCTCATTCTCATACTCATATTCTTCAGAGAAAAGGCCACAAGGTGGTAAACCTTCCAGACTGTCATCATTATATGGAGAACACATAGGAGTCCCATCATGTATTTTACAGTTTTCATCATAAGTTTCACTATAAGATTCTGCAATGGTTTCATCCTCAGGCTTGTACTGTTTAGATGGTGACAAAGGGTAGGCCTGGCCTACCATGTATATATTATCAGGATCACTTGCATTTGTTTCCTGATTACTGACCTCGGGAATTCCATGTTCCATGACTTGATTTGCAACATAACAAGTGCTTTCTTGGTGGAATTTTTCACAGGGTCTACACCATGGAATTACTTCTTCTACCATGTTAGCTGAGTCTAACTGGTTTGGAATCCTAGGCTCTTGTTGAGGAAACTTCTTTTGATACATCTGATTCTGCCTAGGCTGAAAGTACCTAGGTCCATTATTTCTTTCCATTGTGATTATTCTATTGTGCATAAGATTCAATTGTGCAGACTGATCTGCCATAAGTTGGTTTTGACTAGTAATCAAGTCATTTATCATGTCTGTTACCTTTTCCATGGGATATTTAGAGGCTTCCTTTTCTTTAGATTCAAAGGATTTTCCCTTTTATTCGTTGTATGAAGTGTTTCCCCTAGTGTAACATGGAATGTTGGATTTTCCTGAAGACTGCATATTCTTTTCTATTTTCTTGACCAATTCTTGAGCAGTTTTTAGATCGACCGGCTCTTTGTCCCATAACTGGTACCTCAAATCACTAGTGAAAGATTCCATGTAATATATGAGGATGGAGGCATCCCTTGGCTTGATTTCTCTAGGGAGGTCCGCAACCACACGCCTGAACTTAGTATTAAATTCATTAATGGTTTCATTCTCCATCTTCTTTATGTTATGGAGGGCAGCAAGCAAATGTCTTGGTTCTTTCTTTTCCCCCCATTTCTTCTTAAAACCCTCTAGGAATTCACTAAGAGTTTTATATGAATCATCATCTAGGTCTAAGTACCATTCTTCAGCATCACCTTCCAAGGATAAAGAAAAGAGCATCATTTTGACATCGTCATGGTCATGGGAAACATCATTGCAATAACTGACCAGGTGCTTTTCAAACTTTCAAAGGTGAGACTTGGCAGTGATGGCATTATTTCCCTGAAATAAGGGGAGCTTCTTGATAGCATCTTTTGGAATGGCACGGGGAGCACCTGCTATTTGAGAAAAGTCAAGGGGTTTGAATAATTCCATCATTTCTTGATATTGGTGAACATGACTCTCTACAAATATGTGATGGATATCTGAGAGGGATTGGTCTCCTAAATCTTCAAGGTTTCTACAAGAATCCTACATATTCAATCTTTCCCTAATAAACCTTTCAGGATCAGGGAGAGGATTGAATAATTGTTGGTAGTTTCTTCAGGTAGAAATTCTTGAAGGGATGTTAGAAAGTGGAGTCACCAAATGGATCGAGTTTTAATTTTTATGTGTTTTAAAGACTAGATCAATCAAATTTTTTTATCTTTTTAGTTGTTTATGTTGGTAATAACTCCCGATTCAATATCCATTTCCAATGTAAATGCCTATATTTATACAAAGTACATGGCGGTTGGGTTTCACCTTCCGCTCAGCCTGTTTGGCTTCCTATCTAATCATATTCCTATTTATTATTTATTTACACTAATCCCAATAGATTATTCTAACAATCCCCCTCTTAATCCGAAGGGGTGTTCGTAAGTCCGAGCATGTTTCTGAATCTTTCAAACTTTTCTCGTCCAAGCGCTTTGGTGA
>LPNX010454388.1:306871-470934 GCA_001517045.1 Pseudotsuga menziesii
TAGACATCTTCAGTCAAATGGTGCCCATTCCCTTTGGTTTAATACTTGACTTATCTGCAAAGTACACTATGCCATTGATTGTTTCATTCAGTTCTTCAAAACAATCTTTTCTAAATGTCATGTGTGATGTTGCACCAGTATCAAGCAGCCAACAATCTTTATAAGATGAAAGAGAAGTCATTTCATTAAATCCAAGATTACAATGTGCAACAATACAAGAATCAGAAAATTTACTAGCATCTTGGTCATCTGTCTTCTGGTTATGATTGTCTTTGATTGAGTCCCATGAAGCCCAACATTGATCTGATGTGTGCCCAGTATTTCCGCAACGCTTGCACTGCAAGTCTGATCTTTTGCTTCTGCCCCCTCTGCCTCTGAAATTTCTTCTTCCTTGTCCTCTCTTGCTGCAAGCTCCCTTGGAAGGGTCTTTGGATTGGTCTTTGCCAGCTAGGGCAGCACCAATACTAGATGTCAAAGAGTGCATCTTTTACAACTGTTAGTGTAATGAACTTAATATGACAAAGATAATGAGATAATAGAGAAAAACAAAAACCTTGCAGGTCTATAGTCTCTGTCAAGGTGATTTACGATGTTAATATCGCAACTTCAAGTTTTAAAAATAATACACTGACAGAGAAAATATTACAACCAACAGTCAGCTCTTCCAAAACTTTATGCATTCAACATGATGGGCAGTCTCAGCATTAGAGAAGTCTTCAAGTCGCAGCAGTCTTCAAGTAGTAGCAGTCTTCAACTTTTCAAATAGGAAAGAAACTCCACAAATACAAATGCAATAGATAATCTCTGCAAAACTTCTATTGATCCTCGTACAGTATAGATTATTTTCTTTCAAATGTAACCAAACTGAATGTTGGAAAGAGAACTATGGACAGGTGCTCATCTCGAATGAGAGAAAGATAACCTGGAATCCATGAACTATCGCTTCATTTTACAGTATTCAATAGCTCTTACTTCCACCCAATACATTATTAGGGTTCTAGTGACCATCCCCACTAGTTGCATACAAATCAAACACAAACACAACAAAAAAAGAAAACCTTACTGGTCTTGCCCATCTGTCGTTCACAGTGGTCTCTTGACATGAGAGAGAGATCCACGCTTCAACCTTACGGTTAGCTTTACATGAATTTTTCACAGCTTCATTTGCAGTAAAAACGCATCTCTTAGCGTTGGAGTTTTACATGATCATGGTGGCAGCTGTTGGAGTCTGTCCCACCAGGCGTGCCAAGGGACATCACTTGTCAAAATTTTGTTTGTAGTTCAACAAAGCTCCAAAATCATATTGTATTGGAAGCCTCTGAAGAGTTAAGACTTCAACCGTGGTTTCTGGATAAGGTATTTGTAGTTTCAAAAGCATTTGTCAAACACACCAGTCTTCAACGCAGGATGGTCTTCAGCGCAGCAAGCATAATCATTCACGACAGTCTTCTCTTCAACATGCAGTCACACTTTAGTCTTCAACGCACATGATTCACGCTCAGGCTACACGTAGTCAGCACAATCTCTCCACGCAGCTCTTCAGGTTCACTCCACGCTGGTCTTCAGTGCAGCACCAGGCAGTCAGTCTTCAACTCATCAGCCAACATGGAACGTCCAGCACCAGGCAGTCTGCAACGCAGCCTTCACAGGCAGTCTCCAATGCAGTCTTTGAGAAGATGAGGCATCTATCTTCAACACGCAGCACCATGCATCTATCTTCAACACGCAACTATCTTCAACATGCAGCGCCAGGCAGTCTATCATGCAGCTATCTTCAACATGCAGCGCCAGGCAGTCTATTTTCAACACGCAGCTATCTTCAATCTTCAACGCAGGCAGGCAGCACACAGTCTTTCACAGTAAATGGGTCGCACCAAAAACGCAGCTCCAGGCAGAACAATAGCACGCAGCCTTAATTTCTGGGGTATGGATTTCACCACAGACAAGCTTAGGTCTTTAGTCTGCAAATGGCAGACTTTGATCGAGGCCCATGTTGATGTTAAGACAACTGATAGCTACACGTTGCGAATGTTTTGTATTGGATTCACAAAGAGGTGGCCTAATCAGGTCAAGCGAACATGCTATGCTCAATCGAGTCAAATAAGACAGATCTGTAGAAAGATGACTGAAATTATGATTCGCCAAGCTTCATCTTGTGATTTGAAAGAGCTTGTGGCAAAATTTATTCCTGAGGTCAATGGAGGAGATACCAATACCAGATACCTCTCACTCACGCAACAATAGCTCACAGCACAGCACAGTGCAGTGAAGGAGTCACGCAGAATTCAATGCAGCAAGTTCAATGGGGTCTCAATACACTAGCAACGACATATTCAATATATAACCTCACGCAGCATATAGATAGACTCTGATATTACAAGTAGAAAGCATATATACAGCAGCCAATATTCAAGCAGGTAACTCCACGGCAGTACTCAGAAAATTAGGGTTTCCTTCCTCCACGATATGCATGATATTCACACAAATCGCAGGATAGAGTACGGAGCACTAGACCAGTCAAAAATCATTCAGAACGCATTTACAGCTAGAGTAGAGATATGCAAATGAAGAGGTCGCAACACAAAGAAGAGTCAGTATTAGGGTTTGTAGCACATACATACAATCATGAAGGAATTGTAACGCAGGCAATGCATGCGACTTGACTGGCAGACTGATGGAGCAGCCTGGCAGCAAAATGGCAGAAATGCAGCAGAAGTTATGGCAGACAGCCCTGCTCTGATACCACTTGTTGGTAATAACTCCCGATTCAATATCCATTTCCAATGTAAATGCCTATATTTATACAAAGTACATGGCGGTTGGGTTTCACCTTCCGCTCAGCCTGTTTGGCTTCCTATCTAATCATATTCCTATTTATTATTTATTTACACTAATCCCGAAGGATTATTCTAACAGTTTAGAAAAAAGTTAAGTTAAGTCATACTCAGGAATACAAATATTTATCCCTGGCAACGACACCAAAAAAGTGTTGCCACCTTTCATGCACCTAGGTCACGTGGTAGAAATCCTCAAGCCACTCGATGTGTCCTTGGGGGCAAGTCTCAAGTCAAGGCTATCACCTTGTTCTTGACTCCTCCGTTTAGGCTCAACTCCTAATGAAGCCAAGGGGGGTAGACCCTATTAAGTTACTATGAATAATTACTTAGTATGGTGATGTTAAACTGAATGAGTTACTTAGGAGTTTGAAATTTAACTATAGACAATCAAAGATGACAAGATACAAAAATGAACACACGAAAGCACAATGCTGAGACACAATATATATGTAAAGCAAGAAAATAACTAGTGCCTTATAATGGAGTCAAAAAATAGAATCAATGCACTTGCATGTGCTTGGACTGAATATTTTGCAATTGCCTCTTGGTACATTTTAAGTTAAAATTGAGGTGTGAGTTGATTAAAATTAGGCGAAGGGGTGGACTCCAGATATACCCGAGAGTACTTGGAGTATGTCCAAAACTAAACCTTCACGGCTGCCCGCAAGAAATATGTGGGCTGAATGGAGTATTTGGGGCTATTGTTCATAACACACCCATTAGGGTGTGACAGAGTTCGGCGCCCCGAGGTCACTTTTCAGAATTTCCCACTTCCTTTGGGTATTTTGCCACCGTGATGGTTTGATCTAGGTGTTGGATTTTCACCTGATGGTTTGTCAATTTGGGAGAATGAGTCCTAGTTATACTAGTCACTCAAGTTCTTTTGATACAGCTTCACTGATCGGACAAACCGCAGCCAAGTGCAGAGCATACACACCGGAGTCTTGTCAATTTTAGTAAATTTTAAAATTGGGTGTTCTTGTTAAAAAGAAAACCCTCCAGGAACCTCTTTCGATGCAAGTGGATCTCAATCAGGGAATCAAGGAGGGGTTAATTTTATAATAGCTGAAGAAACAAATGATATAAAAGAAAATAGATACACAATTCCAGTTTTCTAATTAGTCCTACCACGCATCTCTTTTCCCTTTCGGGTCAATCGAAAAGTCGTGGGGTAAGCATTAAGATTACTTTGAAATATCAAATATGAAAATGAAATTGATAATGAATCCAAGTATACTATCCTACATATTATAGCTACGCTAGTTTGAAAAGATATGAGAAAAAGGTAAAAAAATGACACCAACGCAAATCCCCCCAGGGGGTATGGTGAATAGGCTCGAAAGAGCCTATTCGAAAGGACCCTTTCTTTTTATTAACAGAAATTTAAAATATCAGAAAATTAAAATTGATGCACTTTGGTCCTTGTTATCTAGGATCCAAGGGTTTAAAACAAGCTTGTAACAAGCTAGAATTAAATAGGGTGGTGGGGGAAGCTTCCGGGAAGCTCTGATTCGTCCAAGAGTTGGAAATTTGGTAGATTTTCCTCCTCTTTTTTGTTGGACCTGCTAAAAAACAGTGAGCAAACAGAATCAAATATGCACAAACACACTTTCAAAGTGTTTTGGGTTACTACACTAGTTATCGAAAAAAAGCTTAAGTAAAATTTTGTTAAATTGGGGTAATCTAGTTATGCAAAAAGGAACCAAGGAAAGAAAGATTCACTTGGGATATTGGATTGTTTTCTGGGAAGCCAATAAGATGTGCACTTTATTGCAGAATATGAATCTTTAAAGAAGAAAAAAAAACTACCTTATGAGCAAGTTTTAGATCTATGACTTAGCTACTTGCAAAAAAGGAAATTCCTACACCTAGATCTTTCTTTATGAACTTACAGATCTAAGAAGCAAGGCT
This sequence comes from Pseudotsuga menziesii, assembly GCA_001517045.1. Taxonomy (NCBI): domain Eukaryota; kingdom Viridiplantae; phylum Streptophyta; class Pinopsida; order Pinales; family Pinaceae; genus Pseudotsuga; species Pseudotsuga menziesii. The sequence continues at coordinate 311,620 of LPNX010454388.1, forward strand.
CTTATGAAATAGATATAATAATATATATTCAATTCCTAGAACTAGATCTGATCATAATAGGGAGAGATAGGTAACCGAAAGATTGAATTTTTTAAGAAATGAGAAGAAGAGGAGAGAAGGTCGGCTCATTGCTTGAATGGAGCAAGCTGAAAGGAGGCCCTTTGGTGGAGCTCTAAGGGACAGAGTCTTGAGCCTATTGGATAAGGAATGTAATCAATCTTGATCCACACCTTCATCCAATCAGGAACCTACAACTAGATAACACAAGCCTACACAACACCTCGTGATATCTGGATATAGATGTATAAAGCAACAAAAATGAAAGATCATGCAAAAATAATCTTATTTAAGCATATAACTAAAATTCTTGAGCATACATAATATGGATAAACAAGATCAAGCAATCTAAATTTCCTAGTTTACACCCTTACATGATTCAACCGAATCCTTGAAGCCAGAACACAAGACCGGCACAGAATTTGGAAAGAAATTGCAGTTACCACATTAGCAGCATAACACTGAGAATCCACACAAACACATGCACTACATGGTATAGCCTCCAAATCTTCTTTATTCACAAATGATGATCAATACACAATTACAATAGCAAGCCCTTCAATCCAGCTCTGACTAGCTTGGAAGAGTGAGCTTGTGCCTGGATATATACAAAAACCAGGAGATCCAACCCAGGGGGGTGAAAATCCCAAGGAGATAGATCAAATCAGCTGAAGGAGAGTCCAGCAATGCCTGATCTGTGTCTAGTTGAGCCAGATCTGAGTCTCACTGAGTGCAACTGTCAATCGGGGGGCTGATCTGACTAACACCTCAACCTGTTGACTGAAGCATCCACCAAAACTCATCCAAATGAGCCAAAAACGTTTGGAGGAGAGAGGGATGGTGAAATTCAACATAAAGGATGCTGAAGATCAACTCTGGATCTGATTTGATCACCTCCTTCAGTCAAGGATTTGTCAGATCTAGTCAATCTAGTTCAGATATGATTGATTTCAATCAAATCGGCTGAGAATCCACTGATCTATGATTCTGGATTTGCTCCATTATTCATCAATTTATTAATTAAAATAATCAATAATTGATTTTTGGGGCTTTCTAACCTGAGTGATGGAAAATCACTCAAAGCTAGGAAATAGTGGGTCCATGGGTTTAAATGGTGCTCTTAGCTTTAAAATGAGCACCTAAATGACTGAAACTGATTATTTGGCCCACTTTTATTGCAAAATAAATTTTTCCAATTAAACTATTAAAAAATAGCCTAAGTTTTGGAAAAATTAAATTTTAATAAAAAACACTGAAAAAATTTAAAAAATGAAAAATTGAGAAAACCTAGGGGGACTTAGACATGTTCATATGACTCGAACATGATGTCTAGCATGTTTATACATTGACACATAGACTCTAAGAACCTCAATAGGCCTAAATGCCAAGCCGACCACCCCAACTTTGGAGGTATGGAGTGAAAAACTTAGAAATTAATAGTCGTTTATTGAACAACCAATAATAACCAAGGGGAAAAACACCCTGGGCTGATCTGATTGACAAATAAAGTCTAAGAGACTGAGTCTTTTACAGACACTATCATGCTCGAAAATTTATTACAATTCCCCCATGGGGTATGAACATGTGATATAGTACAACAAAGCTTCCCAGAAGCAAGACTTAAGGTTCTCTGAAGTTCGAACAAGTTATCCTTGTCCAGTTCACCAGGCTTACTTGATAAAAAACCACTAAGTACAACTTAGGTGGTAACAAAAGATTTGCATATAGGAAGTTACCTTTTGGCCTCAAGAGTGCTGGAGCTACATATCAGCATGCCATGTCTTATGCGTTTCACGATATTGAGAACATCATGGAGCCATACCTTGATGATCTCCCAACTCACTCATAGGGAAGGGAGGACCACCTTGGGAATGTTAGGGATATTTTCCTGAGATGTCGTCATTATAACATAGGGATCAATCCATAAAAATGAGTTTTTTGCATTGAGACGGGACATCTTCTTGGCCTTGTGGTTTCTAAGGATGGTATCCAGATAGATCCACTAAATATTGCAGCTATATTGGCCCTACCTGCCCCAACAAACATTGTTGAGCTCCAAAGTTTGCAAGGGAAGGAAAACTTTCTTCGCTGTTTCGTTTGCAATTTTGCTAAGAAAACACACGGTTATATGTATCTCCCGAATAAGGACACTCCATTCTTCTGGGATGACCAGGCCCAACGATCATTTGATAATCTTAAGTATTCTTTGACTCATTCACCTGTGATACACTCCCTAGATTATTCAAAGGATTTTGTCTTGTATGTTGTTTCCTCCACTACTACCATTGGAATGGTTTTAGCACAGGAAGATCCCAACGGTCAGGAACATGTGATATATTATGCCAGTAAGAACCTCATTGATTTTGAAACTTGATACTCACGTGTGTAGAAGTTAGAATTGGCTACTGTCATTGCTATTCAGAAATTTCATCATTAAATATCTCTTCACACTACCATGATACTTGCAGATCAAAACCCTATGTACTACATCCTAACTCGTCAGGTGCAATAGAGAAAATATTCTTGTTGGATTGTCATCCTATAGGAATTCGACCTTGAGTTTTCAAAGGCCACTTCAAATAAATACTTGGTCTTGGAAGAGATGATGTGTGACCTTCCCTGTGATTTGATGGATACTATGCCAAGTGATTCATTTTTGGATGAATTCCTGTTCTTGATAAGCACAAACCAACCATGGTATGGAGATTTAATCATTTATCTCCAAACTCAAATATTTCATACCAATATATCCTGTGACAATTTTTTCCGTATCTGTCATCATGCGAAGTAATACCTCATATTAAATGATACATTGTATAGATGTGGTATCGATTCCATTTTCCGACGATGCATTACACATGAACAGGCCGAACAAGTCCTTAATGATTGCCACTCTGAAGCATGTGGTGGTCATGTTCTTGGGATGGCTACGACCCATAAAATCCTTCGTGCTGGCTATTTCTGGCCTTCAATCTTCAAATATTGACATGAAGCTATTAAGAAATTCCCACCTTGCCAACATTTCTATCTGAAAAATGCACCCACCATGCTTCTTTACACCTCATCATTGCAGTTGGCCCTTTTTCCAAATGGGGGATTCACTTTATGCATTGTAATCCTACCTCATCCGAGGGGCATGGTTACATCGTTGTAGCTGTTGATTATTTCACAAAATCGGCTGAGGCTATGCCTACATATGTAGAGGATGGTAATAATGCCTCCCTCTTCCTATTCAATCATGTCATATCTAGGTTTGAAGTCCCACAGTCTATAGTCACTGACCATGGATCGCATTTTCAGAATCAGATGATGACCGAGTTAAGTACTAAGTTGGGTTTTCTCCATGAAAACTCAACTGCTTACTATCTACAAGATAATGGTCAGGTTGAGGCCATTAACAATGTTTTAAAAACTATGTTGTGGAGGATGGTTGTAGATCATAAATCCAACTGGCACCTGACTCTCTTTTCTGTTATTTGGGCTTACAGGACTTTAGTTAAAACAACGTCTAGTTTCACACCTTTCCAATTAGTTTACGAACTAGAAGCTATCCTTCCTATCCAATGCCAGATTTTGTCACTGAAACTTGTGGTAGAAATTCTGCAAAACACTTCCACCGAGGAAAAAATATTTCTATACCTGACTAATCTTGACGAAACTAGAAGAGATGATGCCTTGGATAATGAGGCACATAAGAAAATCATCAAGGAACAACATGATAAATCTGTTTAGCCTTGTGTTTTCAATGAAGGTGACCTATTTCTCACCTATGATCAGAGACATGATAAACTAGGTAAAGGGAAGTTCGAGTCAATGTTGTATGGTGCCTTTATCATTTCCAAATTTTTATAGAAAAGGGGCTTACGAGCTTGTAGATTATGACGGGATACCCTTCGAGAAACCTCACAATGGGTTCTATCTAAAGAGGTACCATGCTTAAATAATTTTTGTATGGTACATTGTATATATGTAATATTTTTGGCTCTCAGTGTGTTGTGTCTTTATTCAGTACGATTTTGAGTTTAGTGTCCAAATTGTTTATACCATGTTTTGGTTATGTAGATCGGACGTCTCTTTATGGCTTCACTGATGGTGCTTGCCGTAATACCTCAACCTTTCTTCAGCTACTTGGGTTATATATTCCTTGGCTCATGACTTGATTAGTTTAGGAGTAGTTTGTATTGGTATTGCTACCAACAATATCATTGAGTATCAGGAAGTAATAGGTCCACTGATTGAGGCTACATCTCAAGACATTTATGATTTGGTAGTGTTTATGGATTCACAATTAGGGGTTTGTCATCTAGACCATGTCTATACCATCAGAAACCCTGTACTCCTCCATTTATTTTAGAGAGTGCATTTATTAGAGAGGTCATTCGAGTATATCACTTACAAGAATATCCCTACGGAAGATAATATAGTTGTTGATTCATTAGCAAACTACATCTTAGACTGGTATATTTCTCATTCATAACTTGTAAAATAAACATGGTTCATTGTAAAATAAAATGTAAATGAAACATAAAACTCGGGTAAATATGATTTCTATTTGAGACATATAAACACTGGTAATAATTCTGTATATATATAGAGTGTTTTTACAAAAAGATGTGGTCACGAGACCTCATCTGAAGCACTGTGGATTTTAGGAAATACAAAATCATACAAAAATCCTGAAGCTAGTCAGATTTCAGTAGTACATCATGCATTCCGCCATCTAATGATACTCATGATAGCACATGATGGCCCATGCTACCCTACGTAGTAGTCATTTAAAGTGACTTGACATTCATGCAGTGTGTCTTTGATACCTCCTAGGGAGGTCATCTATCGTTGCGTATGGGATGTCAAGATTCAGTCGCTCTAGGTTCTCCTCCAGATTAGTAAGATGGTCAAAACCTATGTGAACACATCGAGCTCTATATCCATTACGTAGGATCCCCCAGGTTGTGCATCACCAACATCTGCATGTAAAATTTTTAGGTCTTGTTACTACTCATAAAAAACATAAAATACAAAACTATAAAAACATGATCAACATTTTAGGGTTTTGATTCTCACCAATATCTCCCCATTGGGCACTAGGTGGTAATGGTAGATCAGGACCACCTTTGAATTCATTCTCTGCATATGCATAATCCTCTATCATGATGATCTAGTCACTCAGCCAACAGAAGAAAGTGGCCTTGAATTTTACCTTGGCCCTACCACCTCCTGTTCAAGCCATGATCTCTACCCACCTCAGCATGCGTGGCTCTCTATTCTTGAGATCTGTAAATAACACCTAGGACCTCATCAGAGGTACCATCTNTGGCCCTACCCCCTCCTGTTCAAGCCATGATCTCTACCCACCTCAGCATGCGTGGCTCTCTATTCTTGAGATCTGTAAATAACACCTAGGACCTCATCAGAGGTACCATCTTGAAGAAGACGCAGGATGAAATGGACCCATACCACAACTGCTTTAGTTCCCCTTATCGACATTTTGTCAGCTGGTCCTTGAAAACATGAAGTAGTACTTTTGCCTAGTTAAAAAATGTAGGTACTATAGCTTCCAGGGAATACAATAGATGTGCCCAGGATTCCTGGTGAGCCCCTTGGCTCCCAACCAGCCTCTTTGTAGTAAACAAAACAGTGCGAAGTGGCACATCCACCACAACCTTGATGGGAATATTCTTACCTGACATTTTTGTACTAGGAAGACAATGAAGATTAATCAATTCTTGTGTAGTCACATCCCGACCTCGGGAACTAGTCAAGGAAATAGGGGCCACCCGTCTAGATAGCCCTATCAAAAAATATATATTCCCCACCTCTATAGTGAGAATATGAGATCCCACCTCAAAATGCCATTGTTCTGGATTCCACATCCATAGGATGTATTCCAATAACTATGGATATGAAACCATACTAGGGGTACGAAATAACTTTAATAGGCCACAACCTCTCAAGGAAGCTACACAACCCACAGTTCTTGCAGCATGGGTGTCATTGTTGTCTTTCTTTCCAAATAACCATTTTTTGACCAAATTAACCTACCAAAAACCATTAAAGAGCCATTTAGAAGCATATCCAATCATAAAAAATGATTTCAATATTTTATTTTGGTCAGGTCATGTGTTTTTTGGACCTCATGGTCGGTACCACGCCTTCCACTTTAAGACACAGTGGTGCCACCACCTGAGCAACACTGAAACACTGTTGTTTTTATTGGGAACAATGCTTCCTGTAAAGGCCAAAAGCAGTCCCTGCAAAGCGATTTTTAGGGGTTTCTCATAGGGATCCAAATCCAGACCCCCCAAAAAAATGGAAACTATGAAAAAAAGAGAATGGTTTTAGCTTTTATCTGAATCCGACGATGCGAAAAATATACTGTTGATACTCCCACAATCTCCAGCTAATGTTTTGGCTCCAAGTATCCCAAAACTCTCCAAGGTTTGGTATATAGTAAATAAATTGGTTTTTACTATTCACTTAGCTTTTATAACATGTTTTTAGGGTTTTTAATGTTATTAAATCATTTTTTATAAAAATACCATTTTATATAGTTCATAAAAGTCATTTTTTCGAATATTTTGGGAAACTAATGGTCATTTTTTAAGTCTTGAAGGGGAAGAAATAAGCAGTAGTGTTTATGGGGAAGTTTTTTTTTAAACTTTTTCGTACTTCTGAAAATGGAGAAGGTCCATGAGCATTTGTTTTGAGACTTTGGTCATGCTCCTAAAACCTAAGTATCAAAGATCCTAGTCTTTTTCTGAGTCTTTTTTCAATTCTTTTTAGGATTGTAAAACCTTTCATTGTGAAAAGAGACCTAATGGAGTCTCCTTTAAACTCTTTTCAGACTCCCTAAATATGAAAAGCTTGTTGAGTACTTGTTTCCTTCATACTCGTAAAAGTATTTGAAGAGACATCTTTTTGATAGTATTTTATCTCTTTTTCAGTTTGGATCAACTATTTTACGAAAAAGGATCTCTTTGGAGTCTTCTTCTATCTTCGTTTAGAATATTTAAACATGAATGATGATGAGTTTACTTTCATTGGACTCATTAAACTAAACATTGAGGGACATTTTTTTGGGAACGAACCCATCCTTTCTCAGGTTTGTAAAACATATGATTTTGGACTTGTGCAAAGGACGAGCTACCATGACTGTTTGTTACCCTCTTTGAACTCATAAAAATGAAAAGAGGCACTCATCAATCATGAAGGGGAAATTAAGGGAAGGGAATCAATTCATTTTTTCAAATAAATGGCAGTTTGTCATTACCTTTGAACATGGCACTTGTCTACATTTCATTCAGTCAATTGGTTAAATCAGCTTGTCTCTGATTCAATCCACTTTCATGAGTCATGTCACTCCTTTGAGTCTTTCAAAGAATACATTGTCTATTTTCACATAATGTTCCTCTTTGTTGACTCAATGCTCCCAATTCTTTGGCCGTTCCACCGAATGTTCAAAGCGAAGTTGAAAGTTTACCTCTGCAATCAAAAACAACTTTTGTGCTAGTACCTTTTGAGTCAGTCCTATGGTTACCTTATCTACAAAACTCCAAAACTTTGTTCTGATTTTCATGTCGTTGATGTGGGATTCATCATGGCCCTCCTTCGACAGGACTATTCCTATCGACATTAGCTCATTACTTAGGAATTAGTATTAGAAACAGGTTTAGTACCTTCAAATATGCATGCCTCAATGATAGATTCTCTCGCTTTCAACATAGGTTCACATCATTGACCTTTGATCAATAGACTCTACTGAGTGTTTGACATCAAATCATCTATTCACACTTAGTCGTTTGTACTAGGGTACCTTGGGAATCATTGACATTAATGGTGATCTCCCTCACACTTGTTAACGGTTCACATCATTGACTGGTAATAAACTGGTTTCTACCATGTTTGAATTCAGATCATTGTAATCACATGGATAGAATCATACTTTGTGTAAGATGAGACGAAGACCTTGGGAATCCATTAAAGCATTCATAGTTGTCTCCCCAGGTTGTAATGGAGTATATTGTATGAATTCTCAGAATGGATCCACATATGTATGGTCGTGGTTGTGCTTGAATTTGTGTTCATTTTGACATAGATCTATAGAGTATTTTCGATAGCTATGTCCCAAGTTTGAATCCTTTATCACATGGATCTATGTTGTATTATAATAGCCATGGTTGTTAATCTCTCTCATGGATCTTCCTTGTATTGGTCTGCATCCATGATGAGGAAATACTTTTTCATAAGTTGAAAGTATTGATGTATTGTAGATTCCTAGTTGTTGATCTCCAATCAAGGTGATTCTTGTCTCAAAGTGATAACTTTCTCTTTCAAATATCTCGCCTATCGTATCCCTCTAGCCTCATGCTTTGGGGGGAATTCTATTACACCTAAATCTCATAATCATCATGTGATGAAACCCCAAACAAAGTCTTTTCCCTCAATCCCAAGTCATGAAGCAAAATCCTAGTCCATATATCAATCCCTCATATCAAAATCCAGCACTGCTCCCACCCTTTAGTCAATGAGTGGCACCTTCTTCAGAACCACCTATAATGTATTGACAGTAAGTGGTGGCACCGCCTATACCCTTTTTATATGGCATTGTTCTACCCTACACCGCTCTCTCATAGTGTGGAAGAAGCGGTTCCCTTATTAAAAAGTGAAAAAGAGAGTATTCCACAAAGCTTTTCGAAGGAAGGATCCGTGGCTCCCCGATCCCTACACCTAAGGACCACTAGGGCTTGAGATCTATCCTTGTAGGATCTCCTATCCACCTCACCCACTATTTCCTCAATCATCCCTATCCTCCCAAGGCCTATAAAAGCAGGTTCATATCCATGGTTGAAGGAGAGAGAAAGGTTATGTTGTTGGATTGTCATTCTGGCCTAGATCAATAGGGCTAGCACATGAGGAGAAAATATGGAACTATTGGGGACAAGATATTGTCATTGTAAAGGAGCTTATTGACACTAAGGCATAGGTTGTAACTTCTTATTCTTTATCTAATGCAAAATTGGTTCCTTTCCCATAAAGTATATTGTGTTAATATCATATATTTTATTGTTAGATTCCTTAGTCACCAACATAGAATAGTAGAACATTTTCTGGTGCTCTTTGACCTTGTGTGTTTTTTTTCATGTGATCATGCAGGTATATCAGTGAAGAAACTAGCATTGCAGGAGATAAACACACTTTACATCAAAGACCCTTTATTCCAAATCTCCACCCATTGTAGGGAATGTCTTCAAATTCTGTTATATACCATTCGTTTTAGATCTGAACCATTCAAACTAGAGGAGTAGCTCCTATCCGCAAGAGGTGTATTTTTCTTGTTAAAAATATTATTTGTAAAGAAGAAATATGAGACTCTAGGATTATGCATAGATTATCAATAATTAAATAATATGGCTATTAAGAACCGATATCCTTTACCCCAAATATGTAATCTATTTGATCAATTCCGAGGGAAACAATATTCTCCAAAATAGACTTAAGGTACAGATGCCAGCAGGTATAGATCAAGGATGAAGACATCTTTAAAAATTCTTTTAGAACTCATTATGGTCACTACAAGTTTGTCGTAATTCACTTTACTTTCACAATCACACATGTAGCTTTTATGTTCTTAATGAATAGTATTATGAGTAAGTACTTAGATAAATTCATAGTTGTCTTCATTGATGATAATGACTGACTTACTCAAAGAATAAACAGGCACATGAAGAAAACCTAAGAATAATTTTACAAGTGTTAAGAGAATAAAAATTGTTTGCTAAGTTTAGAAAATGAGACTTCTTTAAGCACACAATTCAATATCTAGGACACATAGTGTCTAAAGATGAAATATATGTTGAACTCGACAATATTAAGACTATTATTGAATGGCTAGTTCCTAAAAATGTATCTGACATAAGATCGTTCATGGAGATTACAAGTTATTACTGAAATCTCTTTGAAGGAATTTATAATATAGCCTACCCCATAAATTCACTACGAAATAAAGGAAATAAATTTGATTGGAGAGAAAAGTGTACTGAAAGATTTAATAAAATAAAACACATTTTAACCACCGCTCCTATCTTAAAAATTGCGGATTGTTTTAATGATTTCGTTGTATGAACCGACGCATGTAAGGAAGGATTAGGCGGGGTGTTAATTCAAGAAAAATAAGTCATGGTTTATCAGTCTAGAGAGTTAAAAGAGCATGAAAATAACTACGCTACACATGAATTACAACTTGTCGCAATCATACATGCACTAAATATGTGGCGATACTACCTCACCGGAAGAAAACATAAGTTTAAACTACTTGTTTGATCAACAAAACCTAGATGGTAGACAAGCTAGGTGGTTATCATTTTTAATTGAATATGAATTTGAAATAAAACATAAAAATGGAAAGAGAACAAACATGTAGATGCTTTAAGTCATCATGTAAATTTACTATGCCCATGTAGTAGCTACGAATCATATTTAGAAAATAAAATCTTAAATGCATAAAATTTTGATAAAGAATACCGAAACCTAAAGGAAAACACTGCTGAAATTGAAAACAATCAAATAAAAACATATTTTAGTTTGAATGGAAGAGGGTTACTGCTGCATAAAAAAATATTATACATACCAAATGCAATAGAAATTAAATTAACTGTTATGAATGAATTACATAAATGACCATATTCAGGACACCCATGATACCAGGAGATTATCACTATTATCAGATAGGAATTATTTTGGCCTAACTTGAAAAAAGTGGTAGCAGAATATTTATCTTGCTACATTGAATGCCGACATGTAAAAGCATAAAACCAACATCCAGGAGGGTTACCGCAACCACTACCCATTTTGGAATGGAAATCGGAAATAATCAGTATGGATTTCATAATAGGTATACCTAAATTTTTTAGGCAACACGACTCAATCATCAGCATCGTGGAAAAATTAAGTAAATCATCCAATTTTATTCTAGTAAAATATACTTATAAGGATGTTAACATTGCATATATTTTTATGAAATACATTTTTTGGTTACATGGTATAACCAAGGTAATAATATCGAATAGGGATGTAAAGTTTAAAGGGAATTTTTGGAAGTCTTTGCTTAAAGGAGTAGACACATAATTAAATTTCAGCATGCATATCATCTGAAAATGGATGGAAAAAATGAAAGAGTAAACCAAGTACTAGAAGACATGCTTATAATGTATTTAATGGAAAAACTGGGTAAGTGGGAAGATTACTTGCACTTAGTAGAATTTTCTTACAATAATCATTTTCATGTATCGGCTAAAATGAGTCCCTTTTAAATTCTGTATAGTCGCAAATGTAGTATTCAAATTCCTGGAGAAGTCTAGATGATAGGTTAATGTTAGGACTTGAATTGTTAAAGGATATTGAACTAACAATGAAATAGGTACAACAAAATTTGAAAGCTGCGCAAGACAAGAAAAAGAGTTATTTCGACTTGAAAATAAATGTTTGAGTCTTCTAGGTAGGTGAGCATGTATATATAACTGTAAAACCCAAGAAAATATCCCTAAGACTGGGAAAGTACTCAAAATTGGCACCCAGATATTGTGGGACGTTCGAAATTTTGGAAAAAGTAGGGTCGATAGCATACCAGTTATCCCTATCACCTATGATTAAAGTACACAATGTTTTCAATGTTTCCATTTTGAAGAAGTATGTTCATGATGGTACTCATGTAATTGATTGGAATTTGATATAGGTGGAACCTAAAAAAGAGTTCCAGGTGGGATTGTAGTGTATTCGTGGATGGAGTGAATTTTTACTCTGAACCCATACCATCGAACAATTCAAGGTGCAAGCATCCTAGTCTAAAAGAATCCACTTGGGAATTGGAAAGTGATATGTGAGAGGCATATCTTATCCTCTTTCAAGATGAAGAGATGGATGAATAAAATATAGAAAAGTAGTAACATCGAGGACAGTGTTATGCTCTAAGGGGAGGTGTATGTAATACACCAAATTCAAATATCTTGTTATTATTCTTTTTAAATATTTATTTTTAAATAATTTTTACAAGAAGTCAAAAACACATTTAATGGATTATTCTTCTATTAATTAAAAATACTAGAGGGAATCAGAATTGAAATAGATATTGAAAGAGTGTTTTTTGACCCACAAGAGGAAAACACAAGTAGTTGAAGCTGTTGAGTGAGAACTCAACATTAAGGAGGCATCTTCCCCAAAATTAGGTCACAAATCCTTGTGGAGTGCTAAATAGAAGGAGGCTAATAAATGACCAAGTCCTAGGAAAAATACTATATAATAGTGTGTCCATTTAGCAAGAAGAAGGCTGGAAATGGACGTGGAACTCATTTGTTAATGCAAGAGATGGAGCATTAAGTGGATTTTTCTCTTGTGGTTCAGCGAAAAGGATCGAGGGTTTTGGAGCAAGTGAGACTTGGATGCTCTAGGAGTTGGTTGGAAGGAACAAATATTTCATTTTTATTTTCTCGATAGTTGTTCTAGGTTCCATATTTCTACTTCTTATCTTCCTAAAACTACTTACAATAGGATTCCAATTAACTATGAATCATAATTATTTATTTTAACAATAATCCTATTATGCATCTATTTATATTATTGATCTTATTATGCATTCGTTCAATATATTTCCTAATATGTATCTAATCTAAATACTCTTCCTATTTGTATAATCATGCTCAGTAAAATCATTTTATTTAGTACGAGTAAGTTCACATCGAATCCTTATTTTAGAATCCATACCAGAATCAATAAATTCGTGCCATATGTATTGTTAAAACTACAAATAAATTAAATAAAGTTACTGTAGATCTAGTTAAATTATTTAGATTAATCTTGCTTATATGTTACATAATGAGTGTTTTAGAATAAAATTAATCAAAACTAGAATTTTACTAGTAAAAGTTAGTTATTTCACATTCCATCTACAGACATAATTCTCCCTAGAATTAGATAACAAAATTCACAAAAATATTGTTTAATCGAAATAACTTAAAATAACACAACATAGTATCCAATTGTATGACCTATAAAATGAAACAACTCTAAACTATTAAATTAAAAAATATTTTGATGACCATGATAAGAGCTGAGAGTAATTTAAACCAAGATAAAACATATATGTATTATCTCATCTTGAAAACCATAATACAGATTGAGGTTAGCAAGATCGATATTGAAGGAGAATTTATAATAAAAAATACCATATCTTTTAACTAACAGTTAATCAAACAAAATTTCATAACTAAATATTCTATATTTTTAACCACCGATGTTATAGATGGTTTTACCACACTTGGTATATCATGTTTTTTTGGCCTTTTGTGTCCCTAAGTAAAATTATTGGACCCCTTTTATCAATATCAACTTTTATGCTCCATAAAATACCTTAAAAAATTTACGTTATCTAGGTGACCAGCTTACAGACTGTATGTACATGGAGCTTACTCCACTATGACCCGCGTACATCGAGAAATGTGCCGAAAAATAAAATATTTGGATTTTTCCTCAATTAGTCACGAATAAATTGACTATTGGCATTCCATATCCCTGGAAATGCTCCAAATCGATCCTTCCCTTCCTATTGAAGGGATATATGTTGAGCTACTTCGATGTATTAGAGGAGGAAAATTTCCGAGAGCGAAGAAACTATAGTGTATTTATGCCCCATACTTATATTCTTGAGTGTGCATCCCTTTTTCCTTTGAGAAGCCATTAATGCTCTTACCAAGATTTCTATTGTATTGTGATATTTCCATTGATATGTAGGACTGAAGTGGTGGAGGCCCTGGTGGAGGACTCGATTACTATGTTTCGAAAAAGTTCCAACAAAGTTTGTCACTCATATATCTGTTTATAATTAATAAAAATATCCATTTCTCATCCATTGTATTTGTGTAACTATGAATATTCTTTTCCATGGATGTAGTTTCTTTGATTATATATTTTGGATTGATATATTCTAGAGTACATTCTAACACTTACTATCTATAATTATTCTATATTTTGTTGTTGTTGAGAATGGAATGTAGGTGCAAGTGTTGTTGAAAGCTCAATGAGGATCTACTATGAACATCTGGAACAAGGTACGCTTTCCATCCCTTAGTGTTATAATTTTTTTTATTATCTCTTGAGCATATTTGAAGTGGATTAATTTCTGGTGTCATAATGTCTGTTGTGGTCAATGACAATCCATAGGAATTTTTCTCCGTAACAGAATTGTCGACCATACTTGGAATTTTCTTTTTTGTTGGGGTTTGGGTGCATGATGTGCTTTATTTTCCCTCTTCTTATTTGGGATTTTGTGTCGTGTTTGGGAGTATGTTATCCCATTGGTATCCCTTTTAAGTAATTTGATCCTTACTCTACCGTTTTACCACCTTTCTCTTATTTTACACGAGTATTAGAGGTAAAAATAGTGTATATACACATGCATGTAGTACTTACAGTCATGTATACAAATGGATTTTCTGTGAACAATCATGTATATCCCTCCTGGTAAAAAATCATGTATAGGAATATTTTCATTGGAATTTGAAGATAAAATTATAAATCTCATGTAGTGCCATACCCTTTTTTTCATATTCAAGACAAATTGTACTTGGCATCATTTGTTAGGTGTGCATATTTATTTCACTGGTGATTCATAACATCTCTAGTTGTACGATCATTACCATTAAGTAATCACAACCATTAAAATTAACACTTAACTTAGAATGGATTACACTTTTTATTTGATAGAGGTGCACCAACAAGCTTATGTTGTAGAGTCTTGGCATAGGGTGTCGTGAGTAAATTTTTCCAAGACTTAAAAAAACAACAACTATGTGTCTATCGAGGTGAGAAGAGAAATCCTTGACATAATTAGTGTTTTTAAGAAGCTCCTCTTACATGGGAGTTAAGAACAAGTAAACACACACGTTTGTGGTCGGAATAGCTCATTTCCACTCTCTATAGAATGCGGGATATATCACGGGGACTTCACTTAGTGAACCTCTCACATAGTATGTGCGATCGTGGGATATTAAAGAATACCCTTAATTTCCAGAGATATTGACCCAAACTCTTTTTGTTGAAACCCCCTCCCAATTCTTAAAACCTCCTCCCCACCCCTTTTTATACCTCAATCCTTATAAACCACCCTATCCAACCCCATTTTAAACCCCTCATCCCCCCCAATACCTGCAATATATTAGTTCAATTTTTTATCATTTTAAAACCCACAATATGAACTAACGTGATAGGATATTGGTCAACAAGAGAAGCCCTCGTGGGATATATTTACATGACATTATTTGTATATAGGGGATTTTGAGGTACCTTTGGTGCTTTCGAGATGCGTGCTTTGTTACCCTTCTGATATGGTAGATCTCTCTTGTGATTTTCTTCTTGAGCATTGGTTATATTGGGTTGACCTTAGTTTCCTTACCTAGGTATTGGAGGGGGTACTTTCAGAGGTTATTCTGTGAGTTTATGTGCAAGATAGGGGTCATACAACATAGTCTCTCTATACATTGAAGATAATGGACATTATAATTGGTTACACACCTTTGCTTGTAGTTTATGGGAGTCTCAAGCCTCTCCTAGGTGAGACATACTTGCTGCACTCAGGAGCTCACTTATCCTCCCTCTTCGTTTTTTTGCATCTTCCTTAGATTTTCTTAGGGGTGTGCTATTTCTGCTCTAGCTTTATCTAGGGATCATAATTACTTGAGTCTTGTATTTTTTGTGAATTCATTATGGGTCAATTTATGACACTTCGTTAATCTCGATGTTTAGTAGGGATCTCTCCTTGTGTTTCTCCTCCTCCTCCTAGGAAGAGGACTATATATTCTAGGAAAATGTTTACACACTTTCATTCACACATCGTTCTCATCATGAGTACTACATCTGAGAACGTAGAAATCCCTCCTTATCTATCCTATATCATGGGGAATATGATCATCATGAGACCTGGAAATCCGATTGACACTAACCCTCACATGGCTCGTACTTCCTACAATTCACGACCCTAGCTGTCAAACTTTGCAACTCCTTATCGAAGGTCTTCCTTTAGAAGGTTGAGTGGTGAGACTTGTCATGTTCCCTCTAGCACATGTCCCTTTATATTTGGAATGACATATCGTACTAATACTTTTCCTTCATCTATCATTGATCTTGGTATAGATCCTAGTGTTGTACCTGGGGGAACTACCATCCTTTTCCATGTTGATAGATTTTGTGGTGGTTACATTGCACCTTCCGCTCCATTTATGGGAGGCTTTTCATACCCATGATCCAGGAATAACATCGATGTTTAGTTTGACAGAGGTGTCCCTAGACATTTGTGATCCAGGAATAACATCGATGTTCACTTCCACAAAGGTGTCCCTAGACATTTGAATGTTGGAGGTACAACTTACATTCCATCCCATGCTCCGTCGTCCACCACACATGTTTCGTCAAATTCCTTTCTTATGTCACATCTTCCTCATGACCCACATGGTCCTTTGAGATAGAGTGTTGCCTCTATCCATGCTATTCCCTTTTTCAGTCGGTACCATTTTTTTGGTAGGCTACATACCTCCTTATGTGTCTAGGATTCAACCCCTTTATCATTCCTACAATTATGGCTATGTAGCACCCGATTCTGAAGGTGTTCTGAATTATAATAGTCTCGCGTATCCTTTTATGGGTCATGCAAGAGGGGGTTTTTATCCAAATGACCAAGGTAAATGCATTTAATCTAATCATCCTTATATGAATCAATCTAATCATGGAGCGTGGAACCATATCTCACAACCTAGACTCCCTTTCTTACCTATGTCTATCTTGCATGAGCTTTTGAACTTTACCAACAATTAAGTATCTCACGAATCCATGTGGTCGATTGTCCCTGCCAAAAATCCTTCTGACATTTCAAATTTTGAAGATAAGAGTGCTGAGGAACTCAAAGAGCATGTGACTACTCTCTTCTTATAGTGCTCTTCGAGTTATTTGAACCATGATTTAGTTTGCTTACCATTATTTCAATGCACCCACATGGGTCCTGCTGCAAAATGGTATATAAAATTGCATGGGGGCACATATCAGACATTTAACGACCTAGCCATGAACATTTTGAACCGCTTTCAACTACCGATATGTTATGATGTTAGCACTGAGATCTTGTCGACATTTTGGAAAGATAAAGCCACACACATTTCTAAACATATTCAAGATTGTCGTAGATGAAAGAGGTTGATTAAGGCCAACGTTCCACCTTAGTTTTTCTTGATATGATAGGATTTTTCGACGTATTGATTTATGAATGAGGAGTAGGATATATTCAAAGAGAATAAATTATATTTGATTTATGCTTAGTATGGAATCCTTTATGATATTATCGTTAATGCACCATGGTCAAACTTTCAACCTAAGTTTAAAACTGGGCCACATGTCGATGGTATTGTTGGAGCGACGACTAATAAGTTAGTATATTAGGTTACAAATTAAATGTAAAATTTGTCTATTAATAAGTCTACAAACAGACAAGCTATAGTTGTTGATGTAATTGTAACTTCCAAATGTATTCACTTGTATTTCTTATCTATTGTAACCCGATGTTTATTCCGGGATGTATTTGAGTCATGTCATGCCCCGATGTTCCGATCGGGAACTTTCTATTATGAGAAAGTCATGTCAAGTCATTCTGGGTAACCCTCCTATTTGTAAAGGGTTAAAGTCCCCATAGTTGTGGGGCCCTTGGGTTATTAGACTATCCTAGTGAATTCGACCCTAGGTGAGTCATTGTAAGACGGGGCAATAGTCTCCACGATTGTGTTACCCTCCTATTGGTCGGAGGAGGAAAATTCCCCACAAGTGGTGGGTCACTAGGGTTATTATACACTCATAGAGATGTAGGCTCTAGTAAGTAATTGTTAAGTTGGACCGACATGATTGAGTGCACTTCAAGTGAACGAAATAATATAAATAGAGAGTGAGACTCTCTATTTATCATACACATCATTCACATACTCAAGTGTGGCGCACTAGTGAAGAAGGAAATACTGGGACTAGACAGAAGAAGAAGACTACTGCTGTTTTCAGAGATATCTTACTGTTTCGGTGCTGATTCTATCTCTAAGGAAGTTGTGGGGTTTTCTCCTTTATGGTTTCCCCGAGGAAAACTCTTTGTGTCTCTTGTCTCTTGTGATGTGCTTATGTTTTATTGCTGTGCTTGTTATTCTCTCAGTGAAAAGATCCTAAGATCATAATGCTAGCTTATATAATGAAAAACTAACATGGTATTAGAGCTAACCTAAGAAGAAGACATTGTGTAGCTATAGAAGCTAGGGCTTCTTACTTTTTGTGTCTCTCTCCATAATCTATCAGCAAAATTATGCTAGGATGACTCTCCATTGAAGGGTGCATCTTTCTGTCGAAGTGGATTTCAATTCCGAGCATTTTCAGTTTTCGGTGCGGAAATTAGGGCTTTGTACAGAAGAGGAATTTTTGAGTGAGACCATCATAGGATTTTTCTACTCATCAAAACTGAAGTTTAGAGACCTGGATCAAGAAATTTGGTTGGGTGAAACTCTGGGAAAGTCAAACCCTAGTTTGACCCCGAGCTTGAAAAACCCTAAATACTAAAACTGATACGTTTTGTTAAAGTCAATATATTTCGAGGTTGGAAAAGTATCAAAAGATGAAAATTTCAGGGACTGAATATAAAATCCATAAGAACTCTGTGTCAAAAATTCAGCCTCATATTCTCTATATTCCAGGAGATATGATCTCTCAAATTTAGGGTTCCATCCTCTTCCAGAATTCATCCATAAACATGACACCTAGGGAGAATTGCAATATCTTGGGCTACATAGGTCCAAATGGAATTCCTGAAGATGTTCCAAAAATATAACAGACTGTCATTTCGTTGGTGCAAATATCAGACTCAGAAGCTGAACAAGTGACATGTGGAATGCCATACAACTTCATTGTTCTGAACAGTCCTGTAACAGGTCACCTAGGGAAAAGGATCATAAATCCCAAATGGTGAAACCAATTCTGATGAAACCTACATTTTTAGATCAGGGACATGCGAGTTTACCTCAATGAAAAATTTCAGACACAGAATATCATTAATTTTGGATATATCACAGAAACAGTAACAGGAATTTCTGCAGAAGAAATTGGAAAATTAGGGCTTCCTGTTCCGGGAGCTTCCCTCCACTGTTTTCAGAAAAGGAGTACATTGGACAACTCCATTTGAAGAGATCTATCTTTCTATCCAATCAGATCTAAAAGATTCCAATTTTGAAATTTAGGTTTTCTATGACAAACCCTATATCAGAGAACTCCGGGACAAGGACGGACACCTCAAATCGGTAAGATCTAATCCTTTGCTATTTCCATTTGAGGTTCTCATTTCAATATGATATATAACATCAGCTTGGTGACAAGCTTGGGGAAGTTGACAACTTCCAAGCATGGAAGTATATGATCTCTCTGAAGAAAATGCATTGGACACCTACATGAGTATGGAGGTTCCAGTTTCAGAGGGAGATGAGGCTAGAAGCCTTTCACAAAAAGAACTTGGTCAAGGCCAAGAAAATCATGGTTGATTCAGTCACGGATAAACTTGTACCACAAGTTTCTTCCTTAAAGACATCGAAGATGTTGATTCCTTGACCAAGCTATTTGAAGGGAAGAACAAAAATCAAAACATGACCTTAAGAAACCAATTGAAGAATGTGAAGATCCAGAATGCAGAGACCATGAAGTCATAAGAGTCTCTTAAATCAAAGAACAACTTGAAGCGGTAAAGGAAATAGTGAAGAATGCAGAAGTGGTGATGGCCACCTTGAATGGCCTCCCAGGATCGTGGAATTCATTCATGTGAGGAATGTGTGCTAGAAGGAAGTGATTACTTTCAATAGACTCTAGAAAGAGAACTCACAAGAAGAAGAAGCTCGAGAAGAGAAGGTGGGAGCAACTGAATATCAAGCTCTTACCATCCAAAGAAGATCCCTCAAGCGATGAGGAATATGAAAAGCTTGACTCATAAGAAGAGAAGAGAAGATGAGAGCAACTGAATAAGAAGCTCTTACTATCCAAAGAAGATCCCTCAAGCAATGAGGAATATGAAGAACTCAACTCTTGAATAAGAAACGATGCTATTATGAATGAAGAAGACGATGAAGCTGAAGGCTCAAGAAGGAATCTACCCACGAAACAAATAAATATAAGTATTCAATTGTCATTTCATGATATTATTTTGTTATGCATTTGTTGATATTTATTTGATGTATTATGCATGATAGGATGTTTGCATTAATGACAGTATACTACTAATATGCATGTGATGGGTAAGTAGCTCATGGTGCTATACAAATTCTCCATTGCTACTTATCTAGAATGAAACCTCTTTGCTGACATATTGGATTAGTGCACAATATCAATGTTGTCTTGGTAGAGATGGAAGGCATCTAGAAAGTTTCAGTGAGATATGGATGAATGTTGTATTGGCTAAAGTAGTTGCATGATCATATATTTATGCATAAGAATTTGCCAATATGAATATTCCTTATGAAATGTTTCTTACCATACAACTGTATTTGACTTGTAGGAAAGACCGCATACATAATCGCCTACAAGAAAAGAAGAATGAAGACTTGTTTCGAAGAACAAGTGACGACAGTTCAAAGACAAAGAATAAAATGATGAGTGCAGTGACATCATTGATGCAGAACCTTCCAGCCACCAAGAAGAAAGGGAAGACTTGTTCAAGAAGAATGATGTCAGAGCGCAGTATTGAGGCCTGAAGAAAATTTCATAGTTCCATCATGTAGTACATGGAAACATCATGGGATACAAAGCAAGATTCGTAGCACAAGGCTTCTCACGAAAAGAAGGCGTAGACTACGAAAAGACATTTTCAGCCAGTAAGAGTTTAAACACATACATGATGAGCCTGATGAAGATCTTAACCTTTGCTACAAGGTTGAAGATGCAAGTATATACACTAGATGGTCACATAGAATATTAGTAGCATAGGAAGCTACTTGTCACTCTGTACAGAATGTTTTTAGTGCATAGAGCACAGAAGACAGAGGGAGTATGATGCTTCGCTTCAGAGGGAGTGACTACAGAATATATTGAGGTTCGACATGGTACGACAAGATGGGCAGATTACTGATGACTCTAGGATTTACTGAGAGTAAAGTGGATTACAACCTTTGCTTCAAGGTTGAAGGCGGAAGACCAATGATGCTCCTGTTATGTGTCGATGCATTATTTTCTAGGCATGGAGCTGTGGACAAGGGAAGTATGCAGTAGAGATCCTAAATATGTTCAGGATGATGGACTGCATGACCACACTTATGGAATCGAACCTGAAGCTATTAAGGGATGCTTCATCAGAGACGGTTGATGCTACGATGTGTCGTCAGATGATTGGTTCCTTGATATACCTGACGAACATGAGACTAGATATTTGCTTTGCTGTGAACACATTGAGACATGTTCACCTGATGGTTGCAAAGCATGCAAGGGTACAGTTGATTATGGGATCAAGTACGATGTGAATCAAAAGATTAACCTAGAGGGTTATGTTGATTCAGATTGGGTAGGAAGTGCCATCGACAGCAATAGTACTTCAGGATGTTGCTTCAGTATGGGATCAGGTGTGATCTCTTGGTTTAGCAGGAAGCAATCCTGTGTGGCACTGAGTACAGCTGAAGTAGAGTATGTCACAGCTTGTTCAGCTAGTTGTGAGGCAGTATGGCTACGGAAGCTACTGTATAATATATTTGATCTCCAGTTGGATGCTACTTGTATACATTGTGACAACCAGAGTTGCGTGAAATTGTCAGAGAATCCAGTGTTCCATGACAAGTCGAAGCATATCGAGATCAAGTATCACTATATCAGGGATATGGTGCAGAGAGGAGCAGTGAAGCTCATGTATGTTGCGACAGAGGAACAAATAGATGATGTATTGACGAAGCCATTGGCTAGGCTGAAGTTCAAGTACTTCAGGGAGAGACTTGATTTTCTCCAGATCGAGGTTCCCTCCAAGAGAAAGTGATGAGACCCATAGCCATTCTGACATGGTGAGAGGATTGGTTCCTTCCATGGTCAGATGTAAGGGATGAGCCATTCTGTCATGGTGAGAGGATTGGTTCCTTCCATGGTCAGATGTAAGGGATGAGCCATTCTGTCATGGTGAGAGGATTGGTTCCTTCCATGTCAGATATGCGTGCTGAGATCCATAGCCATTCTGATGAGTAGGTCAGATATAAGGGTTGAGCCATTCTGTCATGGTGATAGGGTTTCTCCCTTCCATGTCAGATATGAGTGTTGGCCATTCTGTCGAGTAGGACAAATGTAAGGGAAATTGTCATTCTACAAATAAAGGCACCTGGTCAGTTACCAGGATCACTCAGTGTAGGATTGAGTAGCCATTCTGATGTGATAGAGGGATGTGTTCCCACTTGATCAGATGTAAGGGCTGAACCATTCTGTTCATGGCTAAAGGATTTAGTTCCTTCCATGTCAGATGTGAGTGTTGGCCATTCTGACGAGAAGGTCGGATGTAAAGGCAAATGCCATTCTCTAGGAGAATGGAGGCGCTTGGTCAGTTACCAGGTAGCTCAGTCGAGGACTGGGGGCCATTCTGATATGACTATTGGGATGTGTTCTCGTAGGATCAGATGTGAGTGCAAGCCCTTCCATCACTGTGAGTAGGATGTGTTCCAACCTGGATGGATGTAAGTGCAGAGCCTTTCTGGAGCGACTGAGGGATGTGTTCCCACGTGCTCAGATATAAGTGCTGAAATATCTCATCACTGTGAGTAGGATGTGTTTTGACCTAGATGGAATTATTTCATCACTATGAGTAGGATGTGTTCCAACCTGGATGAAAGTGGGAAAATCTTCCATCACTGTGAGTAGGATGTGTTCCGACCTGGATGGGAGTCTTCCATCAGTGTTGTAGGATGTGTTCCCCTGGATGGTTGTGCCTTTTTGACGAGTAGTTTAGATGTAAGTGCTGATCCTTTTCACAGATGTTAGTGATGTGATGTCCTATCATGCTAGTGAATGTGAGTGCTGGGCATGCCTGATGAGAGTAGGTCATATGTAAGTGTTGGGTGAAGACCTACATGATGGGTAGGCCTACAACCAGCATGAAAAAGGGCTGGCTCTGTAGAACTTCCTGTGACGAGAATAATCATGAGATAGCACTAGGGATGATCTAGATCGAGTGATGATAGAGATCCAGTAATGATGATCCAGTAGTGATGATCCAGATCGAGTGATGATCTATATCCAGTCCAGTGATGATGATCCAGATCTAGTGATGATGTTCCATGATGATCCAGATCGAGAGATGATCCAGATCCAGTGATGATGTTCCATGATGATCTAGATCGAGAGATGATCCAGATCCAATGATGATGTTCCATGATGGTCCAGATCGAGAGATGATCCAGATCCAATGAATATGACTTACAGATGAATATGACTTGAAGATGAAGATGACTTTGAAGATGATGATAACCTAGATGACACAGAGAAGAAGACTTGTGCTGATAAATTGTGTCAAGAGAATACCTTCCTAGTTAAGAGGGAGTGTTGATGTAATTGTAACTTCGGAATGTATTCACTTGTATTTCTTATCTATTGTAACCTGATTTTTATTCCGAGATGTATTTGAGTCATGTCATGCCCCGATGTTCCGATCGGGAAGTTGCTATAATGAGAAAGTCATGTCAAGTCATTGTGGGTAACCCTCCTATTTGTAAAGGGTTAAAGTCTCCACAGTTGTGGGGCACTTGGGTTATTAGACTATCCTAGTGAATTTGACCCTAGGTGAGTCATTGTAAGTCAGGGCAATAGTCTCCACCATTGTGTTACCCTCCTATTGGTCGGAGGAGGCAAAGTCCCCACAAGTGGTAGGGCACTAGGGTTATTATACACTCATAGATATGTAGGCTCTAGTAAGTAATTATTAAGTTGGACTGACATGATTGAGTGCACTTCAAGTGAATGAAAGAATATAAATAGAGAGTGAGAATCTCTATTTATCATACACATCATTCACTCACTCAAGTGTGGCGCACTAGTGAAGAAGGAAATACTGGGACTAGACAGAAGAAGAAGACTATTGTTGTTTTGGGAGATCTCTTACTATTTTGGTGCTGATTCTATCTCTAAGGAAGTTATCGGGTTTTCTCCTTTATGGTTTCCATGAGGAAAACTCTTTGTGTCTCTTGTCTCTTGTGATGTGCTTATGTTTTATTGCTGTGCTTGTTATTCTCTCAGTGAAAAGATCCTAAGATCATAATGCTAGCTTATATAATGAAAAACTAACATGGTATCAGAGCTAACCTGAGAAGAAGACATCGTGTAGCTACAGAAGCTAGGGATTCTTACTTTTTGGGTCACTCTCCATAATCTATCAGCAAAATTATGCTAGGATGACTCTCCATTGAAGGGTGCATCTTTCTGTCGAAGAGGATTTCAATTCCGAGCATTTTCAATTTTCGGTGCGGAAATTAGGGCTTTGTACAGAAGAGGAATTTTTGAGTGAGACTAGCATAGGATTTTTATACTCATCAAAATTGAAGTTTAGAGACTTGGATCAAGAAATTTGGTTGGGTGAAACTCTGGCAAAGTCAAACCCTAGTTTGACCCTAAGCTTGAAAAACCCTAAATACTAAAACTGATACGTTTTGGTAAAGTCGCTATATTTCTAGGTTGGTGAAGTCTTAGAAGCTGAAAATTTCAGGGATCAAAGCTAAAATCCTGAAGAACACTTTGTCCAAAATTCAGCCTCATATTCTCTATATTCCAGGAGATATGATCTCTCAAATTTAGGGTTCCAGCCTCTTCCAGAAATCATCCATAAACATGACACCTGGGGCGAATTGCAATATATTGGGCTACATAGGTCCAAATGGAATTCTTGAAGATGTTACAGAAATAGAACAGACTGTGATTTCATTGGTGTGAATATCAGACTCAGAATATGAACAAGTGACACGTGGAATTCCATACAACTTCATTGTTCTGAACAGTCCTGTAACAAGTCACCTTGGGAAAATGATCATAAATCCCAAATGGTGAAACAAATTCTGATGAAACATACTTTTTTAGATCAAGGACATGCGAGGTTACCTCAGTGAGAAATTTCAGACACATAGGATCAGTAATTTCATAGATATCATAGAAACAGTAACAGGAATTTCTGCAGAAGAAATTGGAAAATTAGGGCTTCCTGTTCCGGGAGCTTCCCTCCACTGTTTTCAGAAAAGGAGTATATTCGACAACTCCATTTGAAGAGATCTATCTTTCTATCCAATCAGATCTGAAAGATTCCAATTTTAAAAATTAGGGTTTCTGTGACAAACCCTAGATCAGCGAACTCCGGGACAAGGACAGACACCTCAAATCGGTAAGATCTAATCCTTTGCTATTTCCATTTGAGGTTCTCATTTCAATATGATATATCACATCATCTTGGTGAAAAGCTTGGGGAAGTTGACAACTTCCAAGCATGGAAGTATATGATCTCTCTGAAGAAAATGGATTGGACACCTACATGAGTATGGAGGTTCCAGTTTCAGGGGGAGATGAGGCTAGAAGCCTTTCACAAAAATAAATTGGTCAAGGCCAAGAAGATCATGGTTGATTTAGTCACAGATCAAATTGTACCACAAGTGTCTTCCTTAAAGATATCGAAGATGTTGATTCCTTGGCCAAGCGATTTGAAGGGAAGAACAGAAATCAGAACATGACCTTAAGAAACTAGTTGAAGAATGTGAAGATCCAGAATGCAGAGACCATGCAGTCATAAGAGTCTCTCAAATCAAAGAACAACTTGAAGCGGTAAAAGAAAAAGTGAAGAATGTAGAAGTGGTGATGGCCACCTTGAATGGCCTCCTAGGATCGTGGAATTCATTCATATGAGGAATGTGTGCTAGAAGGAAGTGATTACTTTCAATAGACGCTAGAAAGAGAACTCACAAGAAGAAGAAGCTCGAGAAGAGAAGGTGGGAGCAACTGAATATCAAGCTCTTACCATCCAAAGAAGATCCCTCAAGCGATGAGGAATATGAAGAAGATCGACTCATAAGAAGAGAAGAGAAGATGAGAGCAACTGAATAAGAAGCTCTTACCATCCAAAGAAGATCCCTCAAGCAATGAGGAATATGAAGAACTCAACTCTTGAATAAGAAACGATGCTATTAAGAATGAAGAAGACGATGAAGCTGAAGGCTCAAGAAGGAATCTACCCACGAAAAAAATAAAGATAAGTATTCAATTGTCATTTCATGATATTATTTTGTTATGCATTTGTTGATATTTATTTGATGTATTATGCATGATAGGATGTTTGCATTAATGACAGTATACTACTAATATGCATGTGATGGGTAAGTAGCTCATGGTGCTATACAAATTCTCCATTGCTACTTATCTAGAATGAAACCTCTTTGCTGACATATTGGATTAGTGCACAATCTCAATGTTGTCTTGGTAGAGATGGAAGGCATCTAGAAAGTTTCAGTGAGATATGGATGAATGTTGTATTGGCTAAAGTAGTTGCATGATCATATATTTATGCATAAGAATTTGCCAATATGAATATTCCTTATGAAATGTTTCTAACCATACAACTGTATTTGACTTGTAGGAATGACTGCATACATAATCACCTACAAGCAAAGAAGAATGAAGAATTGTTTCGAAGAACAAGTGATGACAGTTCAAAGACAAAGAATAAAATGATGAGTGCAGTGACATCATTGATGCAGAACCTTCCAGCCGCCAAGAAGAAAGGGAAGACCTGTTCAAGAAGAATGATGTCAGAGCGCAGTATTGAGACCTGAAGAAAAGTTTATAGTTCCATCATGCAGTAGATGGAAACATCGTGGGATACAAAGCAAGATTCGTAGCACAAGGCTTCTCACGAAAAGAAGGCCTAGAATATGAAAAGGTTAAACTCCCTTGCAATATTTGTGGAGGAGACCATTTGACATACTTTTTCCCTTGTATTCCTAAGCCCTTGAAGTTCATTGCACAGAGCCCATTTTTGTTGACTGATCCTTTACCTCATAACCAAAATATGGATTCGAGGAACATGGATGTGAGAAATACTTCTGGTGGGAATAAAAACCCATCGAATGCGGAAGGTGTCCATGGTTTCATCAACATGATGTTCGCCGCTAATTTTGTGACTCAAAAAAAAGATTATGGATTTTCACAACCTCGACTTCGGTAAAGAGCCCTCACCTCTTGAGAAATATTTTCATACTGATAATTCTTAAGATATACCTCACATACGTAAGGGATTCTTAAAGCGCTAGAGCCACAACCCTAATTCTCAAGCCTCTCAACATTATTCTATTGTGGAGGACTTGGGTTAAACTCCCTATGCGATGTCAGCTCTTGAATTCCTTCAGGCATTTTCTGCATAGATGAGAACTCTGTTGTCTTCCCTTGGGATGGTTGATTCTAATCCTTCCACTATAGTTATATTTGATACCCATGAGGTCCAACCGCACATGCCTTACCACGTGGATTTCTTATTCCATGTGGGATGTATGAATAGCATGATGAAATGCACAGTACTTGATGAAGGCATTGTGATATTTGTGATGTCTCTCTCTTGTTGGAAGGGCCTTGGCTGACCCGCATTATCAAAATACATGATCATATTGACTAATTTTGATTGAAATTCATTTTGTCCACATGGAATTATTCCCTATCTCCAATTCTAGTTGGGAGGGTAGACCGTGCCGATCGAGGTTGAGGTGGTTGATGCACCCCTTGAATACAACCTTTTACTGAGTCGAAATTGGATCTATCCTATGAAAGTGATTGTGTCTTCCATTTTCCATGTAATTTTCTTCCCTTTTGAAGATTAGATTGTCATGATTGACCAAATGTCATTCGATTTTTCCATTTCTATTACATTGTCGAGATCCACCATCCGACCTATTGAAAATTCTTAGTTGGCAGCTAATAATGTTGGTGTTAGAATGTATCCTTCATTGATGGAATATTTTAATATTGCAACACTAATCCTAACTATTAGTTCCCCTGTTTGTAGTGATTTTTCGTCATTGAATCTAATCCCATTTCACACTACGTATTTGGAGGATCTTTAGAATATCCCTTCTCTAAGAAATTCATATGAAGAGCATAGACATAAAAAGATGGAAATTTTGTTGTCTATAGTGCACGTTTCTTATCAAGTTGTTCTTGATCCCATTGTAGATCTGGGTCCTTCCTCTTTGCGAAATAATGAGAAGGGTTTCTTTGTAGTTCCTTCTTGGGAAGTTGCATCGTCACGCTCACATGACTACCTTGACCATGTTTTTCCTTTAGACAAAGTGATTCTCGAGGTCATGAATGGTCTGAAACATCCTTCGGAGGAGTTGCACCCTCACTCTTACTTCCTCCTAGAGCTCGCAGATCGAGCATGATGACTTTATATAGACCCTTAGCAAGAAAGTTGGTTGTCCCATTGTCCCATTGGGAACTCATGGTGTATATGCTAGAGGGAACATGGAGAACTTTTCACCTACAATTCCTATCAACATTTCTCGGATTCTTGGCAAGATAGAAAATGTTTACATTGGGGCATATTGGTCTCTCGATGAAATTAAGGAATAGAACGATATTTTTAAAGAATTATGTGATGTTTTTTCTTGTTCATATGATGAGATACCAATAATAGGCCCTAATATTGTCAAGCATGAGATCAAAACTTATCCTAATGCTAAGCCCATTCGACAACGTTTGCATGCGATGAACACTCGTAATGCACCGGCCATTAAGGATGAGATAGAGAAGCTACTCAAAGATGGATTTATCTATTTGGTTCCCTTGAATTAATGGGTATCCAATCCCATTTCATTTGACAAGAAGTAGGGAAGTATATGTCTGTACATTGAATTTAGAGTCCTGAATAATTCCGGTTCAAAAGATAACTTCCCCACACCATTCATAGATCAGATTTTTTATGAGCGTGTCAGAAGCGAAGTGTTCTCATTCATGCATGGTTTTCATGGTATAACCAAATACAAATTAATCCTGAGGACCAACATAAGACCATTTTCATTTGTCCTTGGGGTACATTTACATACTGAAATATGCCTTTTGGCCTTAAAACCACTAGAGCTACATTTCAACAGGCGATTACCTTATGTTTTCACAACCTTAAGTGGATTATCAAAGTCTCTCTAGATTATTTAGTTGCTCATTCTTGTTTGAGAGTAGGTCATCCAGACCATTTGTGCTTGGTTTTCAAAATATGTTGTCGTTACCAACTCCAGTTGAATCCTTATAAGTTCATATTTTGGGAGAGAGTTGGTCGGTTATTGGGTTTTATTGTTTATAAGGAGGGGATTAGGGCCGATCCTCTAAATGTTGAGGCAATACTTTGTTTGTCTCCCCCGCACATGATTTGACACCTTCAAATAATAAAGGGGATGGCTAACTTCTTACATATATTTGTTGTCAATTTTTTTAATTTGACCTAGGGTTTTGTGTGCTTTTTTTCAATTTCACCAAGGAGCCCTTAAATGCACTAAAGAAAGTGTTGGCATCGGCCCTAGTGCTTAGTTCAGCTAACTATAACCATGATTTATTATTATACGTGGTCACTTATCAATAGATGATTGGGATGGTCCTTGTTCAAGAGGACAATGAGATCCAAGAGGACGTTGTCTAATATCTTATTAGGAATCTTATTGATGATGAACTTCAATATAGTCACGCCAAGAATCTTGCCTTAGTGACCGTTCATATGGTTTAGCGTTTGAGACATCATATCCTTCTTCGCTAGACTAAGGTTGTGGATCACATCAATACATTTGAATTTGTTTTGACAAGATGAATAATGGGGGGGAAGTAAAAAAAATGTATTTTCATTTTTCAATATATTGATCTCGAATTTGTTTCAGCAAAATTTAAGAAACCGTTAGTCTTTGTGGAGATCATGTTGGATATCCCTAGTTTTGATGAAGACGAGATTCTTGGAGACTATTTTGTGGATGAACATGTACTCCTTATCTCGACCGTGGATCCTTGGTATGGTGACATCATCATATATTTACAAAATTTGAAGGGTCCTCCTCACCTCTCACTAGATTAGCATCAACATTTACAAAACAACACTAAAACTACCTTATTATCGATGACACATTGTATCGCCAACGAGTGGATTCCATTTTGCATCAATATTTAACTCATGATGAGGTTGAGAATGTGTTGAATGATTGCCATGGTGGGGCGTGTGGTGGTCATTTATCTGGGCTTGCTACAACATAAAAAATCTTGAGAACATGGAACAATAAAATACTGTTTTTAGGGGAAAACCCAATGTAAGTAACGTAAGTGGTCCGTAAATGGATCAATAGTAATGCAAAAATATACTGTATGGTAGATTATGAATAGTTACATAGGTTTGGGATTTATATAATCCCGCCATGCACATTTTCGTAAAAGGACATAACTATTGAGTTTATATAGTCTTCAATTAATAATAAATTAATATTAATATTAATTTATTATTTTATTGTTACATTTCCTTGCCATTAAGGGAAGCTTTGTCCTTAAATCTTATTTGACAACAATGATTACGTCTGAATTTTTCTTCTAATGTTATTTTTCTATATTTTGTGTTTAGCCATTGCAAAATTTGATGAAATGAGGCGATACAAGCTACAAATTCCCTAGAACAATTGTCGCATTGTCTTTGACGTGTTCCATCCCAAAACTATTTTTATCGAATTTATTTGGTCACTTTGAGGGATAGGTATTCTATTTTGTTGTTTTGCATTTTGATTTTCTTTTCTTACTCGTCTAACATTATCCATCCTCTGTGTGTTTTAATTTTGACCCTAACATTGGTCAAAATAACGTTTATATTTGGGGTGTCGATAAGGAGTTCTTGTTGTTTGTTCTTCGGATGTATTTAATTTTTTTTATCTGTGATGATGAATGAATTTACTTCCTTAACTTGAATTTTATTTTTGGAGATTGTGGATATTTATTTCTAAATTTGCGCTATTTTGTTCTCTAGTAGATTGTTTTTACTCTGAATCTTCTTGAATCTTTCGTCTTGCGACTTTTTGTCCTCTTTTAAATTCTCAAATTGTTTCTCTAATTCTTTATTAAGATTTAGAAGTCATTGATTTTCTTCTTTCTTTTCTATGAATTTTCCGTTGATGTCTTCATTCGAGTTGTCTGCCTTCTTGGTACTCTTTAACTTCTTGATCTTCCTAACTAATATGTTATTATGATTTCTTAATCAATATATTTCTTCATTATTACTTGTTAATGTGTTATTGACTTTGGTAATTTCCAACTTGTATGCTTTTTTTGAGTCGTACTCTTTCTACTAGAGCTCCTCAATATGTTGTTGAAAGCGACAATTCTTTGCTTCTTGGCCTCTTACTTTTGTCTGAATTTATGTGATTTTGTCATATTTTTCCTTGATGATATTGTTTTACCATTTTATTACTTCTTTATTCTCGACTGCATCTCTCATGATTTTTTTGGTTTTGTAGATTTTGATCGGTATATTTTTTACTCATTAATTCTTTAATTTGAGTAGATAACCTCTCAATACGTATTTTTAGATAATGATTCTCCTGCTTTATTAATCCCTTAGAAATATCCATCTTTGTAATGCCAAATATTTTTCCCAATGCTACTTGTAGTTGGGAATGCAATTCTGATTTAGAATTCACCATAATTCCTGACTTCTAGTGTTCTTTGACGATTGTTGGTTTTCCTTTTTACTTTTGAATTCTTCTTTGTTTTTGTCTTCTTTCAATTTGTTTTCTTCTCCTTTTTTTCCAAAAGTAATTATTATTTTAATAAAATAATAATTACTATATTTGTTTTTATAATGATAATTATTAATTAATTAATATTAATATTATTATTAATGCTTCTCTATATATAATTTTAATATATCGTTTTTTCCAGTTGAGATATTAAAACTAATATAATTGAATATTGTTTTAATATATTTAATATTTTTGAAAAACAAGTTAGGGTTTTTGAACCTAAGGGATGGTAGGTGGGGCTATGGGGATGAATAAGAATAGAATCTGAGCAAGGATATGAGATAGATTTTTCGAATGGAGTTGGAAATAAAAACCATGTTTTGGTTTGGATTTTTATTTTATTTTATTACTTTCTTATTCCTTTTCTTTGTTTTTTTTTGTAAATAAAACAATATATTACTTCAAATAAGCATAATTACATGTCTAATATGTGCATTAATGCAAGAATGACAGCTCTTGTTTGACTCCTAACTAGCTCTACCATATGATCAAAAAATATTCTCCATATCCCACAAAATAGAGCATCTTGCTTTTGCCTTTATTCTCCCAAAATACATATATTGAAACGAATGGACTAAGAAAACATTAACACCTATCAAATGATTAATAAATGACATAGGTAAGAAAATAAGCACAGAAAATAAACACAGGCCCGACCCAAATAAGAAGCTCCCATCTTGGAGGAAAATATGAGTGGTTGTATAAGGGGACTTTCCCCATTGAGCCTTCCCCGATAGGTCCCTAGCACCGATGTTGAGGCACGTAGTATCCAGCCAGCTCCCTATCCCTTGGGGTTGAGCAACTTCCTCCTCCACCTGCCTCATCGGATAGAATAGGATCCCCATGTGAGCTGCGATAACATCAATTTTCATATGCATAAGGAGGGAGTCTCCATTATGATCCTTCCATGCTTTAGCAAGCTCCTCATCCCTTTCTCGTTCGACATCCTTATCTACACAAGAGTGTGCAAAAAGGTTCATATTGAACAAGTACAACATGAGCATGCGGTCATAGGACATCTCTCTCCCCACCATATTTCCCAGGTCGAATACCCAGTCTTCCACCTCTTGGCACAATTCCTCAATAGGAATGAGCTTGAATTCATCCCACAAATTTCCTATGACCTGTTCAGTTTCCCTACGAACTACCAAAGGAACATGTTCTTTAAAGAAATCCGCTACTTCCAGAGCATGTAGTTGAGCCCTTATAGCTTGTCGATACTCCCTCACATGCCTCATGAGCCTCTTCCCCTTCTTACAACTTGCAGTTGGGGCCTCCCCCCAACCCATCTCACCTATCAGAGCACGTTTGGGTGCCATGAGCATAGGATGGCCATGAATTCTCTCACCAAACGCTCTTAGAATAGAAATAACCATAGGCTCCTACATTTGAAGAATCACTACACTCAGTTCCAAGAAAATGATAACTAAGAAACCCCCTTGAATATAGATGAAAGGTGGTGAAGTCTGTTTCGAATATAAGGTAGTAGAGGCCATCGTAAACCAGGATAATATGTACCATGCTCCCATCATCCCAATCATATCTTCATCACCCTTCATACCAGGGCCTACAATAAACATCCTTTTGGTCTTTAAGAACATATCTCTTCACCGATACAGATCCTGCTTACCCATCCCATCTCTAAAGAGGTCGCACCTCGAGAAGACGCTAAGGGCTTGGTGCCATTGAGTTAGTCCTTTCATCCACATGATATTGCATGCAATGGCTCTAGATCATCCTAGGATGTCATTAGCCCCCTGTTCACATGAACCTCCACCCATGCCCTTGTGTCATGATCAAGAGATTCCTACTACCTGCACTATGGAGCCCACCTTTTGCCATGAAAATACTCTAGCATACAAATGCAATGAAATGTACCTCCCTCCATGCCAACATTGGCCAAAAGGTCAGCCACCTTGTTGGCCTCACGACGAATGTGGTAGAAAGATATGGCCAAGTGTTCAGACAACAAGGTACGAAGGGTGTCAATGTGGCTTTCCAGTCGCCATCTAGATGAAATTATCTCACTTGTCCTCCCATTAGCTAGGTGACAAGCCATCTGAATCAGAATATTAGAGTCCCCTTCGATAATTTCAATAAACCACCCTTCACTAATCATACATTTGAAGCCTCACATCAGGCCTTCCAACTCAACCAAGTTATTAGCATCAATTCCAATGGCTCCATAGAAAATATACCAGATCTTCCCTATTCAGTCTCGACATACTCATCCATAACCGAAACGCCCATGATTTCCTTTAATGGAAGCCTCATCAAAGTTCAACTTGAACACCTAAGGTGGGGGTGGATACCATGAGGCTTGGTTTGAGGGTATACAAACCTTGTTTCTCCTTTGAATACCTTCCATATAGGATTTTTCTAAGCCCCATTCGTTTGCAACATGGATTTCCTCTCTTGGAATGTTCTTATCATGATCATTCCACTACATGCTTTGAATAGTGGATAAGAGGTTGTCAACCAGGGTCTTCCAAACTTCTTCAACCATGTGGCTCTTGTCCCAAAAGATCCATCCATTTCTTCCTTTCAAGATACACCATAATTCCATCCCTGGGATAGCATCCCACAGAGTGCAACGGATATGGTATTAAATGCATTAGCATGTGGTTCATGCAATTTTTGGGCTGGTTCCCCTATTTTTCTATCACTCTCCCTAAATCCCATATCCCCATTTTCCCAGATGGTTATGGCGAACAAACAACTATCCAAAATATGCCCAATGCTTTGCTCATCTTGAACACATAAAACACACTAGGATGGGCCATGGGCCCCTCTCCTGTGAAGGTTTTCACCTGTGAGGATTCTTCCCTTAACCACAAGCCAAACAAAAATTGTGAACTTTGTCCAGGCTGAGTTAGTGTCCCAAAGTTTCTTCCATATTCCATCCCTTTTCTCTCGGTTACCTATCATGATGTTGTATGCCTCCTTGATGCTGAAGGAGCCCCTATCTGAGAAGCCCCATATTAGGATATCTAGCCCTTTTCTAGTCCTAATGAAACACATTTGGAGATCCTCCTAGAAATACCACAAGTCCTCATCATTGATAGGACCATCCCTTACCTGGAAGTTCCACTGCCGCTTCCCATCGAGGCCCGGATTTCCCCAGTAATTCTTCACTTTCTCTCTTCCTTCCGCAAGTCCTCTCTCATAGATGCACCTCCACCTTGGGTCTGATCCTGATTTGACACATTGATTCCAAGAGTGATCCCAAAATTTTTCACTATCCCCATCCCTTATCTCCCAAAAG
The DNA here is from genome assembly GCA_001517045.1 of Pseudotsuga menziesii. Classification (NCBI taxonomy): domain Eukaryota; kingdom Viridiplantae; phylum Streptophyta; class Pinopsida; order Pinales; family Pinaceae; genus Pseudotsuga; species Pseudotsuga menziesii. The sequence continues at coordinate 346,783 of LPNX010454388.1, forward strand.
CAGTGCTCCTACACAATCCTTCACCCAGTGGAAAATGAGAGATTAGTGACCAGGAGACCAAATTTTTTGGTCACCACAGTTTTTTTCAAGGGATAAATGATAAAAATTGATAAATTTAAGTGAGATAACTAAAAAAGACCAATATAACTGACCAATTTTGGTCATGGGAGAAAAACCAACTAAAAACGACCAAGATAAATGACCAATTTTGGTCACGAGGTATCTAGACTAAAAATGACCACATGACAATTGGTCATTTTTTATTCTTGTGATCTTCTTATCACTCCTTGATTAATTATAATTAATAACCAATGTGATTTCAAGGCATTATTTGAAGGTGAAGTCCATAATTTTAGGTCTTCTTCGTGATTATCATTCCTTTTGGTAAGACAATAAAGATAAGGATAGTGGCCTACATTAGCATGGAAAACAATTTTGACATAGAAGTATGTTATACATCACATTAATTGTTTTCATTAAATAACTTAAATTCTAGCTACCTGTGACTGTCGATTCACTGAATCATGGACTGGTACAAAACACACCAAACTTTAGAGCCACAAGCCCTTAATTACTCACACCTAGAACTTTCTCAAATATAGTCAAATTAATAACCTTCTTTTGGTATTTTGGTTCAATATTTAATTTAAAACTAGGCAGAGTGTATAAATATTAATTGAGACTCAAACATGCACTGAATTAATGCAATTATTCAATTGACTTAGGCCCCTCCATTGACACATACACGACGTATGATTTCATGACAAGTGTTGAACAAAATATTTGATGCCCCAAGCCCGATTATGCTAGCTAATTTACTAACTAATTGCTTGATATAATAGTGTAGAATTTTTTTTAATGTTTTTTGAGTTGTGTATTATATTTTCTTAGGTTCCCAATCCTTATCATAATTCTTACATCTCTCAAGCTTGGATTTCACGTGGATACCCCAATATGGTTATGGAATAGTCTAAGTAGTTTTTTTGTATAATGAAGTGTGGTCCAACTTGAAAATAATTACAATAAAATAGTTATTATATTGTTACTGAACTATAAAATTTATGATACACATATGACAACTTAATTAATGTGTTTAATATAAGTTTCATTGAAAATATATCATTTTTTTCATGTAGAAATTAATTAGGAGTGCTCAATTGTTTAAAATTGTAAAAAATCTGAAAGAACACTATTTTTTTTTGCATTTTTTTTGGTCAAAAAGTTTAATAAACTTTTATTTGTCAATTGAAATACAATTATTTATATTGTCTTTCATTTCTCAAATGAAATATAAATAATTGAAATTAAAAACCCTTGCAAATACCTCGGTATGAACCTACCACACATAACTTTATTATATATTCCCACCCGCCAGCAACTAATGAAACTTTACACACTTCTTGCCCGCTCCTTTAAGTTAGACTGGGTTAACATTAATTGGTTGGTTTATAATATAATTTAAGAGTTGTTACGAGGTTGTCACAAAAGATTGAACAAAACTTCCATGATAAAGGTCTATTTCTTCAACAACTTTTTTTTCCTGATAATTTATGTAAAATGATTTGACGAAGTTATTATTTATCTGGAAAAAAAATAAGTGAATTTTTTTTTTGTCTATTTCATTTGAATTGTGTTTTATTTAAAAATATACAACATGAAAAGAATATTATAAGAAATATATTGCATCTATGGGATGGATAAAAGGGAAGAAGATGATTATTAAACCACACAAATCTGTGATCAAACACGTTACAACCGGAAAAGAAAACAGGTGATAGCTGTCACTCTGTTCTTTTTGGACGAGATAATTTGGAATATGATATAATTAAAAGTTATGAAGTCTTCACATTCTTTCCTCTTTTGAGTCGATCCCCTTCATATTTGATCACCTCCAACATGATGGAGAGTGAGTCGCATGGGGAAAATATAGGGTTCATATGGTGGTTTCACCTTCTTTCCCCTTTTAGTTGAGCCCCTTCCAATTTGATCACTGCCAACATGATGAAGAGCAAGTGGAGTGGGGGAGAATAGAGGGTTCATACGATGGTTTCCATATTGGACAGCTTGTCCTGGAGTTTATTATGGTAATTGTTGTGGTAATTGGCAGGAGATTTTGTTATTACAGAATTAGAATGTTGATGTTGGTTAATTGGCGAGAGGGGTGTGATATTGCTTGGGTTAATATATATCCACCAGTGATAGCCTTTGCAATGGAGATGAAGAGGGCATCAGACCAGATGTGGAGGATTTTGAATAGGCGCGCAAGGACATCCTTAGTTACAGAGATGAAATCCTCTGGTTCTTTCCAGGTAAGTCAAATTCTTCTAATATTTTTGCATCTAGTGTTAAACTATTAGGGATTAATTGTTAAAATTTTTGTGTATAATCTCCAAGTATGCAAAAGCCTCAAATTGTCGAATTCCTCACCTTGAGTTGGTCAAGGCCAGCTAAGCCATACCGTGCTGCATATAATATTCGCATTAATCTAAGCGTGGTGAGTAAGGAATTTATTGCTGTAGGTTCGCATGCTACTTCTCACCTTGAGATAGTCAGGGTATAGCCACAGGTTTTTGGGTTTAGAGGGAAATAATTATTCTAAAGTATTGACTCCATTGTCATATCATTGTCCCATCTCAGGGTGCTAATTTTTAGAACATGGTAAGTAGATCGACACTCCTAAAAATCTAAACCCTAATCTATGAAACTAATAACTAATTAATTTATCAAAATAGCAGATAAGGAATCCATAATAGGTATGCCTGCGAAAGAAGCACTTTGTATTCATTATATCATAATGCATGCGTGGGATTTATTGTAGAATATACGAAGTCCTTATAGCCCAGATTAAAAAAACTCTTAGTATGTAGTTTTATTCAATAGAAATTACTTTTGAGGTGGGACCTTAGGGAATAATTCTCATCTGCACATTACTGGTAACAATGGAAAACATACACCAGGAGACATATTCTCCACCAGGAACTAGGCTTCTTTGATATTACATACATGCCATAGATCAAACGTACCTGGGATTACCCTAACTAATTAGACCTGCAAACACATAACTCTGAATATACAAACAATAAATACAAAACTGCAACACTCAAATTATATCTTTATATTACTCTGAAAAGAAAGAATCACAATGTAAGTAGCGCAAAACTCTAGCTAGCTACCATCCCAGTGGTGCACCCTGAGGAAAATAGGATAAGGTTTACAAATGTTATAGGCCATCGCTATGGTGCACCTAGGTTAGAAAAGGAACCTTAACCCTAATACCTTCCTGCAATAGTGTGTCCACACATGCATGAGTATCCTGATTAGGAAACAACACCAAGGCTAAATCTAGACACTTACCTATGCATGCACTTTATCTAAGTTTAGAATAGCAACTGCTAAAGATAAATATTATTGGACTGGTAAAAGAAAGTTTTCATTCCTTTCTTGCGTGGGACCAAACAGTATCGATAAGTATTGAGTTTCATTCTTTCTTTGCATGGGACCAAACAGAGCAACAAATCTATGTCAGGCAAGTTTGAGCAGCTATTCGCTTCTGCAAACTTATTTATAAGGTAGATTGCAATGAAACATGCTCTCTAAATGCCAGTAAGTTCTCTATTTAGCCCTACTTAACATGTGAAGCGCTTTAATAATTTGTGGTCCTTTGGCCCAAATGGGGGACGTATTATTTCGGGAATGTAGTGATAGTGCCCAAACTAGAACCAAAAAACATACTCTCAATATGGAAAACATAGTGCCTTCGTAGACTGAAAAATGCCTCTAAATCAGGCATTCCTTAGATAGTGCATGCATATGCCTCTGTCACAGATTCCTGTAACTTTTGCTGTGCCTCATGGAGGATTTGTCTACTACTGCACCCTCATCCATAGAAATTTTTGCAACACAGAAAACAAGACTGTACGGATCTACTGAGCATGGAAATTTTTTGAAGGGGAATCACTTGAGTGGAAATAGGTAAAGAAACTAACAAGGGGTAGAATTCAAGTTGGAGTACCTAAGGTTGGGTGGTGAATTAGTACTAAAGCCTGAAGCTAATTTATAATACTGCTTTGCACTTCAATTTTTACTGAAAGAAAATCATTTTCATTGTATTGGATCCATTGAATTATTGTCTGAGTGTGCGAGGAAATCTATGATTTCATTTCTATGCATGCACTTCAACATAATTGTTTAAAGAAACATTAGGGCATAGTGATAGATTATGGCACACTATCTCAATGCTAGTTAGTTCTCCATTTATCCCTACTTCCAATGTGAAGCACTTCAAAGAATTTGTGGTCCTTTGGCCTAAATGGGGGACATATTATTTGGGGAATGTAGTGATAGTGCCCAAACTAGAACTGAAAAACATACTCTCGATATGGAAAACACAGTGCCTTCCTAGACTGAAAAGTGCCTCTAAATCAGGCATTCCTTAGATAGTGCATGCATATTCCTATGTCACATATGCTTGTAATATATGTTCTGCCTCATGGAGGCTTTGTCTATTGCTGCACCCTCATCCATAGAACTTTGAGCGGCACATAAAACAAGATTGTATGGATCTGTTGAGCATGCCAATCTGCTGAAGGGGAATCACCTGTGTGGAAATAGGTAAATAAACTAACAAGGGGAAGAATTCAAGTTGGAGTACCTAAGGTTGGGTGGTGAATTAGTACTAAATCCTTAAGCTAATTTATAATACTGCTTTTCCCTTCAATGTTTATTGAAAGAAAATCATTTTCATTGTATTGGATCCATTGAATTATTGTTTGAGTGTGCTGGGAAATCTATGATTTCATTTCCATGCATGCACTTTAGCATAACAAATTAAAGATATATTAGGGCATAATGATAGATTAGGGCATGCTCTCTCAATGCCATTTAGTTCTCTGTTTAGCCCCATGTGAAGTGCTTCAAATAATTTGTGGTCCTTTGTCCCAAATCGGGGACGTATTATTCGAGGAATGTAGTGATAGTGCCCAAACTAGAACCGAAAAACATGCTCTCAATATGGAAAACATAGTACCTTCCTAGACTGAGAAGTGCCTCTAAATCAGGCATTCCTTAGATAGTGCATGCATATGCCTCTGTCACAGGAGCCTGTGACTTCTGCTGTGTGCCTCATGGAGGCTTTGTCTACCGTTGCATCCTCATCCATAGAACTTTGTGCGGCATAGAAAACATGATTGTATATATCTCCTGAGCATGCCAATCTGCTGAAGGAGAATCACCTATCTGGCAATAAGTAAAGAAACTAACAAGGGGAAAAATTCAAGTTGGAGTACCTAAGGTTGGGTGGTGAATTAGTAATAAATCCTTAAGTTAATTTATAATAGTTCTTTGCACTTCAATGTTTACTGAAATAAAATCATATTCATTGTATTGGATCCATTGAATTATTGTCTGAGTGTGCTGGGAAATACCCTTGAAATGCTAGAGGTACACACACAAACACTAGACTTTTTTTTCCACAAGTGAAAAAGTAGCTATTTGTTATTCATTAAGAATCAAAATAGCTATGAGCATACAAAGATGGGCTGTCATCACAGAAAGACAAATCTGTGTCCAAAAACAGACAATATGTTACCATAACAGTATAAATAGTATGTAGCTAATCTCTTGTCAGAGCATATAAAAAACCAGTGATGAGTATAGATCTAGAACCTCCAAATACCCCAAATCACATAAGATGGAAGCAGTATGTAGCATCTATTTTTCTATAACTAGTTCATAAGGAAATGATGCAAAGTGATGCCAACCCAATTGTCTTCAATGTTGAGTCCATCACACACAAGTGTACAAGATATTTTGAGCTTTCTCACTAGATTGATCAACACATAACACATAAGTCTTGTCTAAGTTGATCTCCATACCCGAATCCCTGCAAAATAGCTCAAAGATTTATAATATGAACCTCCATTCAGTAACAATGCCACTGCCAAAAAGGATGACGAACACCAGACTTTGTTTCCAAGAAATAATAGTACTACAATGGATGCTATGCCTAGACCCTAGTAATGGGATGAGTATACTAACATGATATATTGTAGACTCTAGGAATTCGTTTTGATATTTTTGAATTGAATTCAATATTAGATAGATGAAAAGAGTTGAAAGTAATATTGACATACTGTCTTCATAATTGAATGTAGAAAATTGAAGATGAGTCAACGAATAGCTTTTTCAACAAATGAATACCATGCACATGATGAGAGAATATCCAATGAGAATATGTTGGAGAAATATGAATGTCCTTCTAATAATTGTCTTGAAGGAAAGATGAGAAAGAGTCAAGTGATTTTTGCACATATACTGAGATTCGGTCATAGCGGTATAAGCCCTTTCCCTCAAAATAGTTATCCAAATAGGATACCATTGCAAGTCATGAGAGATGTAGAGGCACCAAACATAGATGAAGATGCAACAAATGCAGATCAACATGCAATGTTAGATGAAGGGATTGAAGTTGATAGAAAGATGAATGAGGGTTTCAATGATGATTGGCAGAAATTGCTGGATGATGCTTCAAAACCTGTGTATGGTACTTGCAAGTTAAGTCATTTTCAACAATCATTCTAATTCTTAATATGCAAACAATGCATGGTTGTACAAATGAGAGTGTTCATGAGTTATTGGAATTGTTCATTGGTTATTACCACATGAATCCACATTGCCCAAAAATCAGAGTGCATGTCAAGCACAAATGAAAAAGGTAGGGTTAGGGTATGAGAAGATCCACACATGTGTGAATGGTTGTGTATTATTTCACAAAAGTCATGCAAGTGAGAGTGAATGTCCAAAATGTAAAGAACTGAGGTATAGACAAGGGTTGAAATCAAATTCAATGCCTAGAAAGATTCTTCGCCACTTTCCAGTAATCCCACGATTACTTCGAATGTATATTTGTCGAGACATTACTGAGATTATGCAATGGAGCCCAAAATAAGAGCACCGATGGAAAAGAATGGTCTGTGGTTTATTCTAATATGTGGATGGAATTTGACAACAAATGGCCTGATTTTTCACAAGATCCTTGTAATATAAGGTTGGGTTTAGCGTTAGATGCGGTGAATCCATTCTTAGATCAGAGTAGTAAATGGTCAACTTGGCTAGTGTTTTTGATAAATTATAACTTGCCTCCATGGTTAGACACCAAATCATTTCTCTTGATGTTGTCATTGATTATACCAGGAAAGAAAAGTGTGACTTCAGATACAATTGATGTTTTTTTAGAGCCATTATTTGATGAGCTAGTAGAATTGTGGAAAGAAGTTGAAGCAATTCAATTTTTAAGGGACAATGATTCAATCCACTTCACTTTAAGAGCTTCTTTATTTCTTACGATACACGATCTTCCTGCATATGGCACATTGACTAGTCTCAATGTTCATGGATACCATGGATGTCCATCTTGCAACTTTAAACCTTTTGTGAGGTACTCAAGTAGTTTGCATAAGTGTGTTTATTATGGACATTGTACTTACCTTAAAATGGAGAATCCATATCATCGACAAAATTCATGTTTCAATGGTCAGGAATAGAATCGTGAAGCACCATCGGCAATAACCAGTGATTACATTATTGAGAATGAAGAGAAAAGAATGCAGTTTATTGAAAATGGTGGCACTGTTGGTAGTAAAAATGATCCACTCAATGATAGTGGTGTAAAACGATTGTGCATTTTCTATAAGCTTCCATACTTTAAGCATATAACCATTAGGCATACTATTGACTTTATGCATACTAAGAAAAACATAGATTATGCTATTATAGAAACTCCTTTTGGTTCATATGATACAGTGCCATCACACCCAGACCTTCAAGAGATAATGATTAGTTGAAATCTCTGGGTTGAAAATTATGGTGATGGAAAATTTAGAAAACCTATTGCTCCTTATGTGTCGATAAAGTACCAACGTGCACAATTCTTAACATTGATGTGTCAGACTCGCTTTCCTATTGGATATGTGAGTAGTAATGTTAGAAGGAAAACTGACAATAATGGCTTAAAAGGCCTCAAGACCCATGACTATCATGTCATAATTGAAAATATTTTACCTATTGCAATCATATCAAGTTTGGAAAAGGGGCCAATATTGGCAATTATAAGGTTGGGCCTAATATTGAAGATGCATGTGTTAGATTCTTCAAACTTTGATAGTTTGAGGGAAGAGGTTGTTGAAGTCCTTTGCTTATCGGAGTGAGAATTTGCACCAACAATATTCAATATTTCTATGCATCTTCTTGTACATATAGAACATGAAATAGAATATTGTGACCTAATAAGAACTTGATGGATGTACCCTATAGAATGATATATGAAGGTTCTGAAAAAGTTTGTTCGTAATAAGGAAAAATTGGAAAGTAGCATGTGTGAAGGATATATAATGCAAGAGGCCATAGGATTTTGCACAGAATATATGAAGGGTTTTACTAATGTCAGTCGACGTGTATGGGATGATGCTAAAGATGAGATATTTGCAGGTGAAGTGTTAGAAGGAAATGGACGTCACTTCAAGCTATCAAATGAGGAAATAATTGCGATACATACCTATGCTCTTCAAAACACATCCTCATTGGATAAGTGGCGTAGGTGAATTTTATTTACATGATAATTTATTTATTTAATTTCATTTAATAGTTAAATTATTATCATTCTTACTATCTTGTGTGTTCATATTGTATGTAGAAAATATGAAGAAGAGATTCGAATAGGGATGCATCCATATTGAAAGCGTAGACTTCAGGATTTGAATATTGGAGATGGTTCTTTTCCAAAATTTGATGACTGGATTGTTGATGCAATTAGTGATGCACAACAAGAAGGACATGATATAATGATAGAGGAAATTGAGCTTTCACGGCCTCCAAATATAATATCTTCTTCGTTCAGTGGGATGTGGGCATATGGTAGTGATTTAAGAGTAGAAGAAAATGACAGTGGAAAAGAAAATTATGATTGTATTGTTAGTGTCGAATTTCATCATGGCACTGAAAAGAAACTTTATATTGGATTGTTACAAGATATTATTCAAGTTGATTATGCTGATACTAGGCCCATAATATTAAAATGTAAATGGATCAAACCATCTGTAGTACAAAATGATGAGTACGGGTTTGTCCACATAAATACACACCAATTTTTATCAAAGAATGATGAGTTGTGTGTTTCACCTCCTCAAATTACCCAGTCATTTCTAATTGATGATGTAACAAGCCCAGGATGGTTGTATGCCATTCAAGTAGAGTCTCGTTTGAAAATAAAATTCATGGAATATGCTGATATAATGTTCGATAAGCAATCTACTGGCTTACAAGAAACATTGGAAGAAGAAGCTAAAGATGAAAATAGAGATGGATTTGAAGAAGAAACTTTGATTCCCAATGAAGAGACTGAGATAGAGAATGATATGTATGGTCAGGGAAATCTATTGTATGAGTACAATGGAGAAAATGAAGTAGATGCACACACGAGTGATCAGGATTGTGATCTTGATGGAAATGCAATGATGATGATGATTTTTCACCTTATATTTATTGGATACATTTTCACTAGGTAAATTGGATTTTATTGTTTTGGCCATCGGATTAGCCAATTGTTGTATTTCTAAACTTTGTACTAAGCGTTGTGTGGATTTTATTGTTTTGGCCATGGGATTATCCAAAGATTTGATTTCAGTACTATGCAATGTTTCAAATATGATTGCCTCTTGTTCCTTACTATCAAATTTCGTCTAAGAAATGCTATGAATGGATGTTTGCATTAAGTTTTGAACTATTTCAAGTAGAAATTTTGAATGTTAGGTGGTTAAGAATTTATATTATGTGGTTATTGTTCTTCACTATGTTACTGGATCCACCACCCTAGTGTGTAGGATCCGCTGATCCGATACGTATTTGAATTGGATCCTCCTAGGATCCACAATGGAAACATATCCCTTTTAGAAGGAAATGTATCCCAGTCCCATGAAACAAATCATTTGAAAAATCAAACAATTCCTGAAGTTTTCAAACAGATCCTAAAACATCCAGTGCTTCTAAACGATGGTAATAGATTCTATATTCTATTTTCACAGAATCTCCTAAAACCCTAGGTAACATTAAGATTTATAGAATCACAACCATGGTAATAGATTCTATATGCACAGAATCTCCTAAAACCCTAGGTAACAGTAAGCTTTACAAATGATCAAAATTGTTTCGAATGCTAAAACAACACATATTTTAGAAAATATATAACAAAATTCTCACAATTCTACCACAAATCAGTTGACTGTTTATTTTGGAAAAAAATTTAATCACAATGCAATAGACAAACCCTAATTCACTTTCAAAAATAGAAATAGACTACTTAAATCCTAACCTAAGCCCTTTTTTAATAGCAACAAAATGTCATCTAGGATTTAAATTAAAAGAAGATCCAACCCTTGGATCAAGTCCCATCCCTTCATCTATTTTTGGCCTTAGGATTAGACCCTCATTGACCTGAATGAAGACACTGTGTTTAATGGAGTGCTCCAACAACAAGAATAGCCTCCTTGGGATTTGAACCTCCTCCCTAATTGTTTCCCTCTTGAATTTGACCTAAACCTAGAGAGGAGAAACCAAAAACAAAACTTTTCTAAAACTAAAAAGTCAACTGAAAAATAGAAAAGCAACTAATTCTAGAAAATACTACTTTTCCTAAAACTAAGAAAGGAAATTGGGAAACACTAGAATGTTAAAAATTGAATTACAACCCTTTATAACACAATATTGTCTTCAATAATCAATATTCCATATAGGACTGAGCATTGTGCCCTAAATATTTGGGATTTGTACAAAATGCAGCATCATCTACAAAAGGTACCATAAGTCTATTGTTATAGCAATTTCTACAATTTGCAATTCCAATCCATGGTACAAAGTTGGAAGCACCCTCTAGATAGTCACACCCATGCATACGAGAGTGCCCATTTCTATAACTCTACAAGAAAAACCTTAGTAAACACATCAGTCAACATAAAAATCATATCCGTGACCTACCTTAAGTGCAAATCACCTTTCTCTTCTCAAAATCAGTTTTCTAATCACTAGATTATTCTTAACACCCTCTCAACCCTTCTAAGGTCCACATGTGCTAAAATGGCATAAATCTACTTCAACCCCTAAAGCCACTTGGGATTCACACCCTTTGAAATCACCTGACAACTCTCTACCCTAGAGAGTTAATCTCTCCATATAGAGAATATGCAAGGTTTCAAATCTAAGTTTCCAAGAAACTTGGGTATGGGGATGGGTATAGGTATGGTGAATACACCACTTTAGATAAACCCTACTTATTCACTCTGAACTGAAGTAAAACATTGATTGATTAAACACTACCCTGAGCCATTTTATATAGCACAAGAAGGTCATCTACATTTTACAATAAAGCAAATCTAGCCCTTGAATTAGTTTCCAACCCTTGGTCTATTTTTTGGCCTTGGGATTAGAATCCTCAACCTACATGAAGAAATTGTCTTTAATGGAGTGCTCCAGCAAGAATATCAACCTCCTTCATATATTCACTTGCTCCCTAAGACTAAGTTCCCCACTTGCACTTTATCTAAATCTAGACAAAAGAAACCTAAACTAAGAAAGGAAATTGGGAAACCCTAGAATGCTAAAAATTGAATTACAATGATTTATTACACAATATTCCCTTCCATAATAAATATTCCATATAGGACTGAGCATTTCCCCATAAATATTTGGGATTTGTACAAAATGTAGCGTCGTCTACAAATGGTACCATAAGTCTGTTGTTCTAGGAGTTTTTGCAATATACAATTCCAATACACAGTACAAAGTTGGAAGCACCCTCTATATAGTCACACCCATGTATATGAGAGTTCCCATTTGTACAAATCTACAAGAACAACCTTAGTAAACAAATTAGTCAATCTAAAAATCATATGCGCAAGCTACGCTAAGTGCAGATCACCTTTCTCTTCTCAAAATCAGTTTTCTAATCACTAGAAGATCCTTAACACCCTCTCAACCCTTCTAAGGTCCACATGTGTCAAAAATTGCATAGATATGCTTCAACCCCATAAAGCCACTTGGGCTTCACACCATTTGAAATCATTTGACAAATCTCTACCATAGAAATTTAATCTCTCCATAAAGAGAATATGCAAGGTTTCAAATATAAGTTTCCAGGAAACTTGGGTACCGGGATGGGGATGGGTACGATGAATATTCTGCTTTAGATAAACCTAACTTCTCCACTATGAACTAAAGTAAAACATTTATTGCTTAAACACTAACCTGAGCCCTCTTATATGGCACAAGAAGGTCATCTACAGTTTACAATAAAGAAGATCCCGCCCTTGAATTAGTTTCCAACCCTTGGTCTATTTTTTGGTGTTGGTATTAGAATCCTCAACCTACATGAAGAAATTTTCTTTAATGGAGTGCTCCAGCAAGAAGAACAACCTACTTCAAATATGCATTTTCTCCCTAACACTAAGTTCCCCTCTTGCACTTTATCTAAAGCTAGACAAAAGAAACCTAAAAAAGGAAACCTAAACTAAGAAAGGAAATTGGGAAACCCTAGAATGCTAAAAATTGAATTACAACCCTTTATAACACAATATTGTCTTCCATAATCAATATTCCATATAGGACTGACCATTGCGCCTTAAATTTTCAGGATCTATACAAAATGTAGCATCATCTACAAAAGGTACCATAAGTCTATCGTTTCTAGGAGTTTCTGCAATCTGCAATTCCAATCCATGGTACAAAGTTGGAAGCACCCTCTAGATAGTCACACCCATACATACCAGAGTTACCATTTCTACAACTCTACAAGAACAACTTTAGTAAACAAATCAAACAACATAAAAATCATATCCGCAACCCACCCTAAGTGCAGATCACCTTTCTCTTCTCAAAATCTATTTTCTAATCACTGGAAGATTCTTAACACCCTCTGAAACCTTTTATGGTCCACACAAGCCAAAAATGGCATAGATATTCTTCAACCCCTAAAGCCACTTGGGCTTCACACCCTTTTCAATCACCTGACAACTCTCTACCCTAGAAGTTTAATCTCTTCATACAGAGAATATGCAAGGTTTCAAATCTAAGTTGCCAGGAAACTTGGGTATGGGGTTGGGGACAGGTATGGGTATAGTGAATACATTTCTTTATCTAAACCCTACTTCTTCACTATGAATTGAAGTAAAACATTGTTTTCTTAAACGTTACCCTAAGCCCTCTTATATAAGACAAGAAGGTCTCATAAATTTTATGATAAAGCAAATCCAACCCTTGAATTAGTTTCCAACCCGTGGTCTATTTTTGGCCTTGGGATTATAATCCTCAACCTGCATGAAGAAATTGTCTTTAATGGAGTGCTCCAACAAGAAGAAAAACCTCCTTCAGATATGCACCTACTCCCTAAGACTAAGTTCCCCTCTTGCACTTTATCTAAATCTAGACAAAAGAAACCTAAAAATAGTACTTCCATAAATCTGAAAAGTCAACTCAAAAGTGGAAAAGTGACTATTTCTGGAAAAACTAATTTTCCTAAAACTAGGAAAGCAAAATGATAAATTTATATTGCCAAAATTAGAACTGTTAGTCTCTTTAAAACACAATATTGTCTTCCATCATCAATGTGTCATACAGGACTGAATACGTTTCCCTAACAGAAGTTGTACTAATTGCAGCTGCAATTGGGATGTACACCCAGGTCTGTAACATGTGTGCCATGGCTGGAGGACACTTTCAAGGTATAAAAACTAACACCTGGGACTCAGAAAAACTTATCTGAAGACTTAATGAAACTCACCAAATAGAAACAAAAATCAAAATACAAAATAAATCTTGGGGATCTTAGGACATCTTGGGATGGTCTTGAATTGGTGTTCACTGCACCTAATCAAATGGTGGCTTGTGCAAACACAACCCAACCTTATTTTGTCCCTCCTCTATATAGACTATGACACTCATTGGATTCTATCCTTTGATCAATTTGACTTTCCAATCTTGATGGAAACTTGAGGCCCTTTACTCTACACTCTGATAAATTCCCTTGACTAAGGAACCTTTATATGAAGTCTTAAAAAGTCTACTAACAAGAAACTAAATATATACAACATTCTTTTGGCACCATTAAGGATGGATTTTAGAGAAAGAATGTACTCACTTTGGAAGTTTTGGGAAAATCTAGCTTAACCTTTGGCTTTAAACTAGATGATTTTGCATTGTCTAATAGGTAAATAAGACAGTACAACACAATTTTCCTAAATTATGACCTGTCATAACATTCTATCATTACCCATATCTTACTTATCACTTGCCTTCTAAATAAGATATACAATGTGAGAATTTCAAAGAGTCATAACACTTAGGAAACAACCTCATATAACATATTCTTATTGGGGTAGGATAATAATTTCTGTATAATAAGCTTAAAGAGTCATAATTCATGGCCTTTTATTTTTTGAGCTTTAGTAGTTTGTAGTTTATGTATTTTTAGATAAAGACAATGAGAATTATGTTGGTGGACGATTTGAATATGAAGTTTGATTAGGACATCATAGCATCATAAATATAATAGTTTAAGGATATGTAATGTGGAAAGTGATTGATTGAGGTGTATTTTGAGCTTTAGTATTTTATAGTTTATGGATTGCTTAGTTAAAGACATAACGAGAATTAGGTTGGTAGGGGATTTGAATATGAACTTTGATTTAGACTTATTAAAGATAGAGTTTTATTTGGACTTCATAGAGATAGAGGCATGGGTATATCGATTACAAGGATATGTAATGTGGTAGGTGTTGACTAAGGTAATAATGTTTGTATATACTTTAACAATGAATTTCTTTTTGTGAAATTTTAACATAATTGCATATCTGAATTGAATGTAGCCCTAAAATGGAAATAATCTCGAATTTTCAAATTTAGCAAATATACTAAAAAGAAAATTAAAACATTAACCATCACAAAAGGCATATAAAAATTTATGCTAGGGAAAACCTTTAGGAAAAACACCAACAAAATAAATTTTCTTAATATGAGATGACTAAATTTACATAAGCATATTTGATGAGCAGAATTTTGCAATGGCCACAAGGGAACACATACCAAGACAATCTGAAGATGAAAAATATTGAAGAGATAGGTTATGGGTTTCCAAGTTGATATAAGCACTTCAACTAATGATGTCAGCCCTGGTTTAGGCTACTAGTGGTCTGTCTAGTTTTATGCAACATGTAGAAACCATGATCTATCCCTCCTAGGGATTTGTCCACACTGCAGCAAGACCACTAGGATCCTTTTGCACTACGGCTACCTTCCTTGAGCCCTGGTATCCCTCAAAACTCTGTTGCAACCTTTCTTAAACTCTTCTAGAGCCTTGGACGCCCTTGAAACCTTTACAACTACCCTCTATACATAGGATGGATTTATGTAAGGGATTAAGATAGTGTGTCCCTGTCGTGATGGAGGAGAAAAGAGGCCCTAATATTGTAACACACGCCCTCATATTGTGACAACCCTGTAGAAAAAAATGAAAAACCTAATAGGGTTTGTGACAACTACACACAAACTATAGAAGCCCATTAGGGCTTATAACATCCCTTGTAAGCTCCAACATGCCCCCCTAGATCCTGTCTCACTTGTCCACAAACCATCGTGTTATGTTTGATGAAGTGACAATAATATATGTCTAGCATCTGTATTTGGCTTCGAGAGAATCATGGATTGAGTGAGTTGTAATATTTATATGAAATTATTTGAACAAGAACAAAAGTACATATTGACGAGAAAGTTACCTCTTCTTTAAAGGAAGTCAAGGGGTGCATAGTATGACTAGTATGATGCAAACATAGTCCTTCACAGGATTCCTTTCATGACACTTATTAATGGCGATTCTCAGGATTCCCTTTAGCTCGCTGTTACAACTGCACATAATTGCTTAAAAGCTGCCCATATTTCTGATAAATGCCCAGGACTTTTCCAAACTGCTGATTACAATTCCAAGGATTGCCCAATAAGCCTCTTTCATGCCCAGAAATTCTCCCAAAGCTTGAGAATTCACCCCATGTAAAATACAATGTAACACACTGCAATAGTTTTTTTTGTTTACATGAAAAACCATTATATTTGATATTTCATAGAGGAAATCAAAATATACATTGTCGATGCCCTTCTTTGCAAAAAACACAAAAGCTATCAGTCAACTATCTGGAAGGTTCTTATTACAGTCCTCCCATATAATTACATATTGATGGGAAAGTTAGCTCTTCTCGAAAGGAATTCAATGGGTGCATAGTATGACTGGTATGATATAGACACAGTCGTTCACAGGATTCCTTTTATGACCTTCATTTAGGATTCCCTTTAGCCTGCTGTTACAACTGCATGAAATTGCTTAAAAGCTGCCCAGATTTTCGATAAATGCCAAGGACTTGTCTACACTGCTGATTACAATTCCAGGGACTTTCCAATAAGCCTCTTTCATCCCCATAAATTCTCCCAAAGCTTGAGAATTCACCCCATGTAAAATATAACGTAACACGCTGCAATAGGTTTTTTTGTTTACATGAAAAACCATTATATTTGATATTTCATAGACAAAATCAAAATATACATTGTCAATGCCCTTCTTCACAAAAAACAAAAAAGCTATCAGTCAACTATCTAGAAGGTTCTTATTACAACCCTCCCATATAATTACATATTGATGGGAAAGTTACCTCTCCTTGAAAGGAAGTCAAGGGGTGCATAGTATGACTTGTATGATGCAAACACAGTCCTTCATAGGCTTCCTTTAATGACCTCCATTAGTGGTGATTCTCAGGATTCCCTTTAGCCTGTTGTTACAACTGCACAAAATTGCTTAAAATCTTCCCACATTTCTGATAAATGCCCATGACTTGTCCAAACTATTGATTACAATTCCAAGGACTACCCAATAAGCCTCTTTCATGCCCAGAAATTCTCCAAAAGCTTCAGAATTCAACCCATGTAAAATACAATGGAACACACTGCAATAGGTTTTTTTGATTACATGAAAAACATTATATTTGATATTTCATAGAGGAAATAAAAATATACATTGTCGATGCCTTTCTTTGCAAAAAACACAAAAGCTATCAGTCAACTATCTAGAAGGTTCTTATTACAGTCCTCCCATATAATTATCTAAAAAAATCAAATATCTAGAAAACATCCAAGGATATCTTGATCTTATAAACCCAAACTATCTCTTTCTCAAAACACAACTTAAAGGACATCAATAGAATGAGCCTTAGAAGAGGGATTGGAACATTTATACTCTCTATCAAGTTTCTTGTTTGTCTAGCGACCAGAGAAACTTTTGTTTTTTGAGAATTGGCCACAGCAAATGATTCTCACCTTATGACTCAATCGATGATTTACATGGAAACCTGAGCTTGTCTCTCACTTAATTGCTCATTATCAAAGATATCTTCTTGGAATTCGAGAGCCTAATCTTGTTGTGTGTATAGGCTTTTTTTCTTTCTTCTATTTGTCTTTTATATCCCTAATTTATTGAAGGATGGATCTTCCTTAAAATCCCTTTCAGACTACTGGATTTTTAGCAGCTCCTCCCTAAGATTTTAAGCTCCCCAATATTTTGATCAACAAAACTGAAACATAAATTAAAACTTATAATTGTTTGAAATCCATCAAATAATACAAATTTCAACAATTCAACTATGGTTCAATAAACAATGTCCAATTCTTCTATCAAATTGGCTAGCACAGAGGTGGTTTCCAGAACATTTTGGTCAATATGCCGAGATGGTAGTTTCACCCCTAAAGTCAACTAATTATAAAAATTCAACTAAAAAATAGAAAAGCAACTAATTTTAGAAAAAACTATTTTTCCTAAAACTAAGAAAGGAAATTGGGAAACCCAGAATGCTAAAAATTGAATGACAACACTTTATAACACAATATTGTCTTCCATAATCAATATGTCATATAGGACTAAGAATTGCGCCATAAATATTTGGGATCTATACAAAATGTAGCGTCATCCACAAATGGTACCATAAGTCTCTTGTTTCTAGGAGTTTCTGCAATCTGCAATTCCAATCCATGGTACAAAGTTTGAAGCACCCTCTAGACAGTCACACCCATGCATACAGGGGTTCCCATTTCTACAACTCTACAAAAACACCCTTAGTAAACAAATAAATCCACATAAAAATCATATCCGCAACCTACCCTAAGTGCAGATCACCTTTCTCTTCTCAAAATCATTTTTCTAATCACTGGAAGATCCTTAACACCCTCTCAACCATTCTAAGTTCCACACATTCCAAAAATGGCATAGATCTACTTCAACCCCTAAATCCACTTGGGCCTCCCACACTCTGAAATCCCCTGACAACTCTCTACCCTAGAGACTTAATCTCTCCATACAGAGAATCTGCAAGGTTTCAAATCTAAGTTGTGAGGAATCTTGGGTATAGGGATAGGGATGGGTATGGGTATGGTGAATACATTGCTTTATATAAACCATACTTCTTCACTCTGAACTGAAGTAAACAACTGATTGCTTAAACGCTACCTTGATCCCTCTTATATAGCACAAGAAGGTCATCTACAATTTACAATAAAATAGATCCAAACCTTCAATTAGTTTCCAACCATTGGTCTATTTTTGGCCTTGGGATTAGAATCCTCAACCTGCATGAAGAAATTGTCTTTAATGGAGTTCTCTAGTAAGAAGAACAACTTCCTTCGGATATGTACTTGCTCCGTAAGAATAAGTTCCCCTCTTGCACTTTATCTAAATCTAAACAAAAGAAACCTAAAAGCAGTACTTCCATAAATCTGAAAAGTTAACTGAAAAGCAGAAAAATGACTAAATCTAATTCTCTAAATCTAAAAATTCAACTGAAAACTAGAAAAGCAACTAATTCTAGAAAAAACTACTTTTCCTAAAACTAAGAAAGGAAATTGGGAAACCTAGAATGCTAAAAATTGAATTACAATCATTTATAACACAATATTGTCTTCCATAATCAATATGCCATATAGGGTTGAGAATTTCACCCTAAATCTTTGGGATGTGTACAAAATGTAGTGTCATCTACAAAAGAAACCATAATTCCATTATTTCTAAGAGTTTCTGCAATCTGCAATTCGAATCCACGGTACAAAGTTGGAATCACCCTCTAGACAGTCACATCGATACATACGGGAGTGCCCATTTCTACAAATCTACAAGAACAACCTTAGTAAACAAATAAATCAACATAAAAATCATATCCACAACCTACCCTAAGTGCAGATCACCTTTCTCTTCTCAAAATCAGTTTTCTAATCAGTGGAAGATCCTTAACACCCTCTCAAACCTTCTAAGGTCCACACATGCCAAAAATGGCATAGATCTGCTTCAACTCCTAAAGATACTTGGGATTCACACCCTCTGAAAACCCCTAACAACTCTCTACCCTATAGAGTTAATCTCTCCATACAAAATTTGCAAGGTTTCAAATCTAAGATGCCAGGAAACTTGGGTACGGGGACAGGGATGGGTACGGGTATGGTGAATACACTGCTTTAGATAAACCCTACTTCTTCACTTTGAACTGAATTAAAACACTGATTGCTTAAACACTACCATGAGCCCTCTTATATAGTACAAGAAGGTCATCTACAGTTTACAATAAAGCAGATCCAACCCTTCAATCGATTTCCAACCTTTGATCTATTTTTGGCCTTGGGATTAGAATCCTCAACATGCATGAAGAAATTGTCTTTAATGGAGTGCTCCAACAAGAAGAACAACCTACCTCAGATATGCACCTGCTCCCTAAGACTAAGTTCCCCTCTTGCACTTTATCTAAAGCTAGAGAAAAGAAACCTTAAAACAGTACTTCCATAAATCTAAAAAGTCAACTCAAAATAAAAAATATGACTAAATCTAATTCTCTAAATCTAAAAAGTCAATTGAAAACTAGAAAATCAACTAATTCTAGAAAAACCTACTTTTCCTAAAATTAAGAAAGGAAATTGGAAAACCTAGAATGCTAAAAATTTAATTACAACCCTTTATAACACAATATTGTCTTCCGTAATCAATATTCCATATAGGACTAAGCATTGCACCCTAAATGTTTGGGATCTATACAAAATGTAGAGTCATCTACAAAAGAAACCATAAGTATGTTATTTCTAGGATTTTCCACAATCTGCAATTCCAATCCACGGTACAAAGTTGGAAGCACCCTCTAGACAGTCACACCCATGCATACGGGAGTCCCAATTCCTACAACTCTACTAGAACAACCTTAGTAAACAAATCAATCAACATAAAAATAATATCCGCAACCTACCCTAAGTGCAGATCGCCTTTTCTCTTCTCAAAATCAGTTGTCTATTCACTCGAAGATCCTTAACACCCTCTCAACCCTTCTAAGGTCTACACATGCCAAAAATGGCATAGATTTGCTTTAACCCCTAAAGCCACTTGGGATTCACACCCCCTGAAATCCCCTGACAAATCTCTACCCTAGAGAGTTAATCTCTCCATATAGAATTTGTAAGGTTTCAAATCTAATATGCCAGGAAATTTGGTTAAGGGTACCGTGAATACACTGCTTTAGATAAAACCTACTTCTTCATTGTGAACTGAAGTAAAAAACTGATTGCTTAAATGCTACCTTGAGCCCTCTTATATAGCACAAGAAGGTCATCTACAGTTTACAATAAAGCAGATCCATCCCTTGAATCAGTTTCCAGCCCATGGTTTATTTTTGGCCTTGGGATTAGAATCCTCAACCTACATGAAGAAATTTTCTTTAATTGAATGGTCTAGCAAGAAGAACAACCTCCTTCATATATGCACCTGCTCCCTAAGACTAAGTTACCCTCTTGCACTTTATTGAAATCTAGACAAAATAAACCTAAAAACAATACTCCATAAATCTAAAAAGTCAACACAAAAGAAGAAAAATGACTAAATCTAATTCTCTAAATCTAAAAATTCAACTGATAACTAGGAAAGCAACTAATTCTAGAAAAACCTACTTTTCCTAAAACTAAGAAAGGAAATTGGGAAACCATAGAATTCTAAAAAATGAATTAGAACCCTTTATAACACAATATTGTCTTCCCAATTCAATATGCCATATAGGACTGAGCATTGCACCCTAAATATTTGGGATCTGTACAAAATGTAGCGTCATCTACAAAAGAAACCATAATTCTGTTGTTTCTATGAGTTTTTGCAATCTGGAATTCCAATCCATGGTACAAAGTTGGGAGCACCCTCTAGACAGTCACACCCATGCATACAGGAGTGCCCATTTCTACAACTCTACAAGAACAACCTTAGTAAACAAATCAGATAACATAAAAATCATATCCGCAACCTACCCTAAGTGCAGATCTCCTTTCTCTTCTCAAAATCAATTTTCTAATCACTGGAATATCCTTAACACCCTCTCAACCCTTCTAAGGTCCACAAGTGAAAAAAATGACATAGATCTGCTTCACCCCCTAAAGCCACTTGGGCTTCACACCCTCTGAAATCCCTTGACAACTCTCTACCCTAGAGAGTTAATCTCTCCATACAGAATCTGTAAGGTTTCAAATCTAAGATGCAAGGAAACTTGGGTATGGGAATGGGGATGGGTATGGGTAAGATTAATACACTACTTTAGATAAACCCTACTTATTCATTGTGAACTGAAGTAAAACAATGATTTCTTAAACATTTCCCTGAGCCCTCTTATATAGCACAAGAAGGTCATCTACAGTTTATAATAAAGCAGATCCAACCCTTGAATCAGTTTCCAACCCCTGGTCTATTTGTGGCCTTGGGATTAGAATCCTCAACTTGCGTGAATAAATTGTCTTTAATGGAGTTCTCCAGTAAGAAGAACAACCTCCTTCAGATATGTACCTACTCCCTAATACTAAGTTCCCCTCTTTCACTTTATTTAAAGCTAGACAAAAGAAACCTAAACCAATACTTCCATAAATATGAAAAGTAAACTCAAAAGCAGAAAAATGACTAAATCTAATTCTCTAAATCTAAAAAGTGAACTAAAAACTAGAAAAGCAACTAATTCTAGAAAAAACTACTTTTCCTAAAACTAATAAAGGAAATTGGGAAACCTAGAGTGCTAAAAATTGAATTACAACCCTTTATAACACAATATTGTCTTCCATAATCAATATGCCATATAGGACTGAGCATTGCACCCTAAATCTTCAGGATCTATATAGAATGTAGCGTCATATACAAAAGAAACCATAAGTCTATTGTTTCTAGGAGTTTCTGTAATCTGCAATTCAAATCCATGGTACAAAGTTGGAAGCACCCTCCATATAGTCACACCCATGCATACGAGAGTGCCCATTTCTACAACTCTACAAGAACAACCTTAGTAAACAAATCAGTCAACATAAAAATATTATCCGCAACCTACCCTAAGTGCAGATCACCTCTTTCTTCTCAAAATCAGTTTTCTAATCACTGGAAGATCCTTAACACCCTCTCAACACTTCTAAGGTCCACACGTGCCAAAAATGACATAGATTTGCTTCAACCCCTAAAGCCACTTGGGCCTCACACCCTCTGAAATCCCCTGACAACTCTCTACCCTAGATAGTTAATCTCTCCATATAGAGAAGATGCAAGGTTTCAAATCTAAGATGCCAGGAAACTTGGGTACGAGGACAGGGACGGGTACGGGTACGATGAACACATTGCTTTAGATAAACCCTACTTCTTCATTGTGACCTGAAGTAAAACATTGATTTCTTAAACGCTACCCTAAGCCCTCTTATATGGCACAAGAAGGTCATCTACAATTTACATTAAAGCATATCTAGCCCTTGAATCAGTTTCCAACCCTTGGCCTATTTTTGGCCTTGGGATTAGGATCCTCAACCTGCATGAAGAAATTGTCTTTAATGGAGTGCTCTAACATGAAGAACAACCTCTTTTAGATATGCAAGAAGTTGGAATCCCTCTCAAAGCATCCTGAAACAGATAATGTTAATATAAAATAAAATAAAAAAGTAAAAGGGTAAACCGGGAAACATAAAGAAAAATGAAAACTTTTAACTTATTCATTCTTCCAATCATTTATAGTAAATGTGTTTTCCAATAATGATCAAATTCTGTTTAAGAAATGCTATGAATGGATGTTTGTATTAAATTTTTATGGATAACATCATTGCTTCTTTGTACATTTACTAACGATGTTCTTAAGGGAAATGTTCAACAAGGCTATGAAGAATAAGGGGGGGAAACATAAAATTGGTGAAAATCGTATGAAAATGTTTTGGATTATGAGCATGTTCGTAAAGAATGAATTGCAAAAAATGAAGAATATCTATCATCTCTTGGTTTTGCAAATAAGTAAGTAGTTATTTCTTGTACCTTTTCACTTCTATGCATATTTCATGAAAGTTGTTTATAATCTATTTCATAACGTAGCATATATATGCTTTAGATTCTCATTTGATAAGTTTTTGGTGTTATAGGGAAACATTTTCTTCTACAGAAAGAGAGCAGAACCAAAAGGAAAACAAAGGCACATTGTTTCCATCTCATGCTTCGGCTCAGTAAGTACTTATTCCTCGTATTTTTTCACTTCTAAGCATATTTTTTGATAGCTGTATATAATCTATTTGATGATTTAGGATGTCTATGCTTTCAATTCTAATTTAATATTTTTTTTGTTATAGGGAAAATGTCGATTGTATAGAAAATTATGAGCGAAAACAAAAGGCAAGCAAAAACACACTGCCGCTAGCTTGTATAATCCTATGCCTTGGTACTAGTTTAGTAAATGGAGAAGATGCTGACAACACTAATGATCATCATCCTAATATATCACATAATGATGATCTTTCCCAAACCAATATTGCTGAAGGCTTGGTGTTTTCTGAATCAGAATCAGGTTTGAGA
Source organism: Pseudotsuga menziesii (assembly GCA_001517045.1). NCBI lineage: Eukaryota > Viridiplantae > Streptophyta > Pinopsida > Pinales > Pinaceae > Pseudotsuga > Pseudotsuga menziesii. Next base: position 370,727 of record LPNX010454388.1, read on the forward strand.
TATTTGTTTTATAAATTAAAACAAAGATTTGAAGGCCCATCTGAGCAAATTGGTGAGATGTCTAGTACCACACCTAATGTGGCTAATAAGGAACCAATTAGGCCTTCAAATTCTGAAGAAAAAGCACCTCTTATATGCACAAACATGAGTGCCTGTTCTACATCACAAAGTCTTGATTCAAGTGTAGATATGCCAGCTTCCATACAAAAAAGAAAAATGATTCAAGGCTTGTATAGGTCCATAGAAAGATAAGCCAAAGAAAGAAAATCAGAAGGGAAGAATGCTTATTTGCTTGAGGCAAAAGATGGTGAACCTTTTGGAACAATGCTGCAAGGTGGACCTCAGAGTTGGGCATGAGAGTAAGGTCTCATCTGGATGTCACCAAATCCAATTTTGTATATCAAGATGAAGGAAGTGTCGATCTAGTGATTCGGCAAATGGAAAATGAATTTGAGACTTATTGTGGAAGGATTACCACCAAATATTACAATATTATAATGAGAAAATTGATTAGCAATTTTAGCCATAAATGCAAAAAATCAATCTTGGATGGAAAAGAAAGGGACAACAACTTGACTCCCAAGCAGTGGGAGGAGTTGAAGGAAAGTCTATGTGATGAAGAGTATGTGCAAAGGAGTAAAAAGGGAAGATGGAAATATATAATGTGAGGTATCAATTTATTATGGGTCATGATGGGTGGCGAAGCAATCAAAACATGTTTGTAAGTATATGGTTTTTTTGCTCAATACATTATGTATTCCATTTTTGTGAGTACATTGTGTTATATATATTACATTTTGATTCATGTATATCCAAATAATTATGTATTGATAATGATTTATAGGTTCATGATCCTATTAGATCAGAAATTGATACGGATGAAATGGTTGGTCAACGTTTAATGTGTGATATAGACTGTTCCAAACATAAGCTTATATCAGAAAATCCAACAAAAAGACCATTTCCATCTAATGAAACTGATAAAGGCCAACTAGTTAACATATCTACGTATGTTCAGAGTGATAGTGATCAGAACTATAAACATGTAATGGATTGCATAAATGGGTTGACAAAGACAATGTCAACCANATTTCTTGATCTGAATTCATAATCTGATATAATTGGTTTAGGACTGATTTTTAGTGTTTTACTGTTCTATTTAGTATTCTTCTACTATATTATTGTGTGCTTGCAATTGTGATATTTGATTTGTGCATGATGTAATCAAATGCTCGATAAAATTAAACAATCTACCGGAATTGATGCACTGCAGCGAAATTATCAATTAGTGTGTGCAACTCCTGTTCAAGGAGAAGATAGTTTAAATATTGAATCAGCTGTAAGTGCATTTAATTTTGTTACATCAATAATTATGCATGTTTTTGGAATTTAATTGTATATTTTTTCTTATATTTGTGTATACTTTTTTATTTCATTTTGACAGTTCCCTGTAACTCCAGTAGAGAGTGAATTATTCCAAGTAGGAGATGACGTAAACATACTGGATCCGTATGATGGTGACATCGTAGGGACTAGACGAATCTAGTCACTTACTAAGATCCATGGAGTGCCACTTGAAGAGAGTGATGCTAATATAGTTGTACTTTCTGTCTCAAGTAACATCCATGTTGCATATGAAGATCCAATGGATGGATGTGAACGCTTGAAGGAGACAGAAAAGAGTTTTATTCAGTGGCCAAAAATATATTTGAAAACAATGACCTAGATGATTATTTCTATGAATCAGCTTAAAACATTCTGTTTACTTTACATAGTGTTCAGACATCTATTTAAACTTACTTTACATGTTGTTCATAATTTTTTTTTGTAAGGGCATGTGAACTTATATGTTTTAATGCATCTATTCACTGGTTCAAGAAGATGTTGTTTTGTGTTTTTACCTTAATGACGATTGCTTCCTTTATTTTATAGTCTTGATTATTTGTTTAGTTCTTTACATTCCTCTTGAGTAAAAACCATTGAACTCATATACAAATAATGTGAGGTGCCATAGGCTCATATAGTTATTCTGTACGTTACTGTCAGACCTCTTAAGGATGGAGTTGATTTGAAATATCAGATGATCTCAGTTTCCTACTTGTGACGAGGTCTGGATATTCACACTTTATGTTTTGTTTTGCTTATATGATTTGATCATGTACATTGTAGACCTATATGGTCAGTAAATGATTAGGCAGTCCCATAGAATTTTGTGCTATTGTAGAGGCTAGATGCTTGAACAACTAAAGGACAAAAAAACCAAATATGTTGTGCATTTATGTAGCTCTGGTTATTTTGGGATCAACTGTATACATGGGCACTACATGCAACTTTATAGTATGCTATTTTTCTGAAATAACATGACATTTTTCATCAAAAAAGATATATAACATGCATGATAGAGAATACAAAGTGAAACTTACAAGCCAAAATGGAGCTAAAACTGCAGTCTTCTTCATCACCAATGAGAGTTTTGGTATATTTATATTAACATAATTGGAAGTTTTAACATCCTTTAGTTTCATATCAGGGAATATATCACCTGCCAATAATGGAAAATAAGCCATTACTCTCTTCTAGTAATGGCAAATGACACATTACTCTCTATCCTTAATTTTTAGCAGATAAATACCTTGCTATGATTAACACAGTTTTATATATTACCAAGTGATGACAATTTCTCTTGAAAAGGTTCATAACGAGAATGACACGATGCAATTGTGTCTTAATCATGGCCATATGATGGGGAAGCTTGACAATCAGAGGTTGGTACATTATTTTTCAAGCATTTTAGAAAGATTGTGAAATCTTAATTTTCCATCAGTTACATGGTGCGTTTTTTGGATTTGTCAGAGTGGAAAATCCTTTACAGCCAAGGGAATGCATGTGGTAGAGCTTGTTGGTAGAGAGACCATGGATCTGCTAGCCACAGAGACATGCATTGAGATTGAGAAAGATGATAGGGATACTGAGCAAGATGGGCATGAGGAACAATTCTGTGAAGAAGCAACTTTTGACCGATGCTTTTGGATTTATGGAGGTCCTGAGCAACTTGAGGTAAGGTGCTTTCTTAGAGTCCTATTATAAAATAGGCTATCGAGTGTCATCTAAAGGTCTGAATAATTTTTATATTTGCAGGATTTGGAAGCTTTTCCAAATCATCATGCATTACTATGTAATAGAAGAAAAGCAATTTTTTTACGAGAAGAGAAGGATTCCTTTGATGGAATGCTCAAGCAGGTCCAATAGATATTTACATTAAATAATGAAAGAAATGGAGGTAACTTGGAATTCAACAAGGGTAAGAATGTTGAGAGTGCAGAAATGGACAATGGAAATGAAATAAAAACCCTTTGTGAATCCATTGTCAGCAAAGTAGCTGATATGGAAGTAGGGTAATTACATTTAGCTATGGGTACACCAATGTCCTACGCTATTGTTTTGTAGTATGGTCAGTGATTTTTGAACACATAATCATGTAAGGAAGCTCCAGAACAAGAAGAACCCCTAGCATGACATTATATGGAGGAAACTCAAATTTGAAATGACTTGTCATTGGACAAATATGGAAGAAGAGGAAATGGAAAAGAATAGTTTGAGGTGCTCTCTGAAAAATTGTAGAAATTCACGAGTCTCAGATAATTTTCCCCATAGCTTGAGATGCAGCACTTTCCATTTCAATTTCCAATTTGCCATACAATCTATGTGCAGTCTTTTGTTTTTTACTGAAACAAGTATACATTTTAATTAAAAAGATGGTGCATTGAATCTAGATGGTGCAATGATCACATTGAATAGGGATGCTTGCACAGACCCATCTAAACCTAGGTCTAATATACACCTTGAGATCGGCAATGTCAGGTGTTTTTCTTGAGTACATAAATGGTCAACCCAACTACGTTTTATATCCTAGGTAGAGTTGATTTGGATCCAGTATAAATTTGTGTGTGCATGTAATGGTGCATTAAAATTTGAATCTAGACTACATTGGGCATATTCAATAGGGACACTGACACAGGCCCTTCTAAATCTAGCTTTGTTATGCACCTTGAGGTTTCCAACCTCTAGTGAATTTCTTAAGTACCCAAATGATCAACATATCAAATTTGACCCAGAAATATGCAAACTCAAGCTCTATAATAGTTGGGTTCAGAACTAATTGAAATTTGACTTGGATTTAGATGGGTTTGTGCTAGTTTAATCCTACCTCTTGACAAGACCTAGAACTCAATTCATTTGATTGGGTACATCTACTTCTTTTTATATTTTTAGCTTCTTAGTTTAATGGATCCACACTGAGTATTTTTAACATTTAAGCATTCTATACCCCTTGGGATATAGGACACCCAGTCTCAGATACCCAGTCAGTGTATAGATTTATCCCTTGAACACCCAACTCCATGCTTTGATTTTGGCCTCCTAGTCACTTCCAATCAGTCTCAAACTTGGCTCTGATACCGTGCTGAAAATTAGACAACATCAAAAGTAGCCCAGAAGTTGTTCTTGGCTAGTTATCTAGGAAATCACATTTTTGTCAGGGGTATAAACTGCATTTACAACGTCAACATTACAATAGACAAAATTCAATATTATTGGTCCGAAAGGATGTGTGAGATAAGCTAAGATAATTTTATTTATATGCAAAAAATAGGTCAGTGAGAGGAGAGAGTAAAACTAGATGTCAATAGGTTATGACAGTTTTAACACTCCTAGAAGCTAAAAAATTAAAAAGTTAGTAAAAAAGGAAAGAATCAGATGACTAAAAGAGAGAGTAGTAGGATCTAGTTAAAGAAGAGGAAGGAAAACCATAAGAGTTGTGAGGCCCTAGCTCAAGTAGACGATGAAGAGAGACATGAGTATACTGTCTCTGTCAGTCGCTCTAAAGGGATAGATGAAAACCCTGATCATGTCCCTTGGAGAATGCTAAGGTCTCAGGGGGTTTGGCTACACAATTCTTGGAGTAGCTCTGGTGCAAAGTGAACCATCTCTCCTAACATCAAAGGCCAAGGGAATAACTTCCCGTGAGAGAATGGGAACATTAAATGAAATCATAATTTCTTGTAATTGTAGATAATCCACACTTACAATGGGAATATGAGTTTCTTTGAGTTTTGATTTTTCTTGTTATAGTTCTTTTGCAATTAGTTTTCACTGCTTTTTCTTTGTCCAATATTCTGTGCTAAGAATATAAGTTTTAGCTCTAAAAATCCTCATAGAAAAATTTACTTCACTGATTCTCCTGTTTATGATTAATATGTCAGTTTGCATGGCATAGTACGAGGGAAGAATATGGATCTTGGTGGTGATTCTGATACAGGTGGATAGGTAAATTTGTTACAAAAGCTTTCTATTTTTTGTATTTGCCTTCATTTGTTTCTAGCATATTGAATAGTTGAGGTCAATTTGCTCACAACGTCATTTATAAAACTAGGGGATCAAAGCCTGATTACCTTATTTTGGTAGGACTAGAATTGGATTAACACCAAGTGAAGCGTGTCTTCTTTTTTCATGCAGGTGAAATATGTTGTAGATTTTTCAAAAGTGCTTGCAAAAATGCCAGAAGTGTATAGAGTGGACCTGCTAACACATCAGATCTGTTGCCCTAAAGTGGATTCTAGCTATGCAGAGCCAATTGAAATGTTAAATTCTTATCATGATGAAGAAATTCATGATAGTGGAGGGGCATACATAGTTTGAATCCCTTGTGGATGCAAAGAAAAGTATATTGAGAAATAATTATTGTGGCCACACATTCTAGAGTTTCTAAATGGAGCATTGGGTAATATCCTCAACATTTACAAATCATTGGGAGATCTGATTGGAGAAGGAAGATCTGTATGGCCTCATGTGATCCATGGCCACTATGCAGATACAAGGGATGTTGCTTGCCTTATTTATGGTGATCTAAATGTTCCAATGGTTTTGATAGGTCATTCTCTAGGATGAAATAAACTAGAACAATTGTTGAAACAAGGATTGCATTCCAAGGAGGATATCAATGCAACCTACAATATCATGCGTAGGAGTGAAGCTGAAGAATTGTGCATTGATTCTGCTGAGCTTGTGGTCACAAGTACAAGGAGAGAAATTGAAGATCAATGGGTCCTATATGATGGTTTTAATTTGGAACTGGATAAAAAATTCAAACATCGTGCTAGTGGAGAACCCCTTGTTACTAAACTAGCTATTATTATCCAAGAGATTATGAATGCAGTTCACTCTGTTGGAAACTTCCCATCTCATGGATTCATCTTATCAACTGCTTTTACAGTTTTAGAAACTCTTTTTGTGCTTCAGTCTATTGGAGTAAAATTGTCTGCATTTGATGCTCTAATTTGCAGTAGTAGTAGCCAACTTCTATATACAGCTGGTGATAGTCTAGATTCACCCATATATCCAGATCCAGATTATGATTGTCATATTGATTATCACTGTGGTGCAGAGGGACTGAGAAAAAGCATGAGAAAACTGAGAGGTCCACATAATTCTCAATTCCCAGTGGAGGATGCCGAAGCATCTAACCACCATTACTTGGCCTATACAGTCAAGATTATATCCACTATATGTTTCAATTCTAGATGTCATTTTCAGTAACTAGTATATGTTCTATGTCACCACAAGAGTGCTATTCAGCCTCCTGAAAATCTAGAAAAATATTGTTTGTTGACTAAGGCACCTATTTACTAGCTCCAATTGCATGACATTAAAATGGCGTTGCTAACAATTTTTTAGAAAGGAGTACAAGAGATAACTTTTCTTGTTCCAAATATTACGGAGCCATGAAAAATATGTATTAGTAGAATAGAATTAGGATTCAAGACTATCATTGAATATTGATTAGTCCTATCATCTTTTTAAGATTTTACTTGGGTACTATTTTTCTAGGCACCCAAAGTAGAGAGCTGAAATGGAAATTGAGAATGAGAGGTTTAAGATGCCATGTGATTTACTCTCAAATTTGTTCTCAGCTGTGTGTGCTACCTCTTCATGCTTCAATATCTCAATATTTAAGGTGATAAAATTCTAGATAGTTCTTTGCCTTTGAATTTGATTGGATGGATTTGGCCTTTTGGCGAGTGTATGTTAAGAACTGGCTCAAATGGAGCCCATGAAATAAATTATTGTTGAGCGAGATCTGTATTACAAAAATTTAGATTTGGTGATTTGCAGGTACCTACATGTTCGATGGGGATTGGATATAGCCAACATGTATGTGTTTCTGGGGGAAAAAGGAGATATAGATTATGAAGAGATGATTGGAGGAATGCATAAGACACTGATATGGAGAGGGATCATCTATGATGGAAGTGAAAATATGGGGAGGAGTCCTTCCATCTATGATCATGCGTAGGATTGAAGCTGACGAATTATGCATTGATTCTACTGACCTTGTGCTCACATTTACAAGGTAAGAAATTGAAGACCAATGGGGCATGTATGATGGTTTTGATTTGGAACTGAATAAAAAAATCATACATCGTGCCAAGTGTGGTGTCAATTGTTATGATCATTTTATGCCTCGAATGATGGTACATGTAAAGAATCATACTCCCATTGAAATTAAATTGCATTTTTATTAGTTTCTTACCTTTGGATTCACACATCTGCTTATATAACTTTGTAGGCAGTATGTTTCATTCTTGAATGTGGAAATCCTATTCTGCATTGATAATTATTCCAGGGCTTCTTGGGTGAAAGGTGTACATGTTGTCATAAGAGTAGGAAAATTCTTATCATATATATACTTTGTTGTAGCCTGCAGGTTAGACCTCCTGGAATGGACTTCAGCAATTTTATAGTGCAAGATGAAAACATAGATAATGATTCTACTCAATTGCCCAAGTCTTCTTTATGGGGTGAGGTAAGCGGCAAGGCAAGGTTTAATTACTCTCCACCATTTAAGATTTCATATACTTGAAAAATGATAGTCGTCACACTGCATAATAGCATTTTTTTGTTTTTTAGACCCCATGATTTTTGAACAATCCTTCAAAACCCATTATTTTGGCTCTTGCTTGACCTAATCCCAAGAAGAACATGGCCACTCTAGTCATGGATTTTGGTGAATGTGCCAAGTTGAGGAAGCTGGAAAACTTGGTATTTCCTCTTTTAATTTCTAAATTTAGCTTTTTCTTTAGATATATGTTTTCCCTTCTTATGTATAACTTATATGTTAGTTATCCATTTGAAAATTGTAGATGTTGATCATGGGAAATCAAGATGATATTGATCAACTGACTGTAGCAAGTGCCACTATACTGACCACTGTCCTGAAGCTTATGTTAGATTTTTAACATTAAGCTAGCATTATATTAGGACCTTTAACTAAGAGAATAACAAGCACAACAATCAAACACAAGAGACAATGAACACAGTGTTTTTCCTCGAGGAAACCATAAATGGAGAAAATCCCCCAAATTCCTCAGGGATAGAATCAACACCAAAAGGAAAACCCCAAAACAGTAAGATGATCTCCCGATAGTATTAGCCTCTTTCTTTCTAGCCTCAACAACTTCATATTCCTCAGCTATGCACTGCAACTGAGTGTGAGTGAGTGTGTGTTAAATAGAGAGACTCGCTCTCTATTTATACTAATTCTCGACTTGACAATAACTCACTAGGAGAGTCATAACTCTAGTGCCCTGAAACTGGGGGGACTTTAACCCTTGATCAATAGGAGGGATACCCACAATGACTTGACATGAGTTGTTTACATTATAGAACCTATCGATAGGAACATCGGGGCATGAAATGACTCAAATTAATTACAGACACATCCCGGAATAAACATCGGGGTACAATACATAAGATATACAGATGAATACATTCTAAAGTTACAATTACATTAACACTCCCTCTTAACTAGGAAGGTATTCTCTTGACACAATTTATCAGCACAAGTCTTCTTCTCTGTATGATCTGGATCATCATCGAGTCTTTGTCATCTTCAAGTCATCTTCATATTCAAGTAATCTTCATCTTCAATTCATCTTCATCTTCAAGTTATCTTCATCTTCAAGTCATCTTCATCTTCGGATCTGGATCATCACTCGATCTGGATCATCACTAGAACATCATCACTAGATTTGGATCATCATTCAATCTAGATCATCACTAGAACATCATGACTGGATATGGATCATCACTCAATTTGGATGATCACTACTGGAACATCATCACAGGTGTTATCTCATGATTCTTCTTGTCACAGGAAGTTCTACAGAGCCAGCCCTTTTTCATGCTGGTCGTAGGCCTAGCCTCCATGTAGGTATTCTTCAGTGCTTATATACGACCCTAAGTAGAAATGCCCCGCCCAACACTTACATATTCCCATGAGAGGAACACATCCAACACCATGTCATAAAGGCACACCCAACACTCACATCTGACCATGAGGTAACACATCCCACAACCCTGTCAGAAACGCCCAACACTTACATTCACCAACATGATAGGACACACCTACTATCATTTGTGAAAAGGAAAAGCACTCACATCCACCAGCATGATAGGACACACCTACTATAATCTGTGGAAAGGCTCAACATTTACATCCACAAGCATGGCAGGATAAACCTACTACCATCTATGGAAATGCACATCACTTACAAGCACCAGCATGGTAGGACACACCTACTACCATTTGTGAGAAGGCATAGCACTCACATCCACCAGCATGATAGGACACACCTACTATCATATGTGGAAAGGCTCTGCACTTACATCTGATCATGTGGGAACCAATCCCATAGTCATATCAAAATGGCCCTTAGTCCCATACTAAGCTTTCTTGGTAATTGACCAGGTGCCTCCATTCTCCTAGAGAATGGCATCAACCCTTATATCTGATCAAGTGGGAACACATCCCTCAATCACATCAGAATGGCCATGCACTCATATCTGATCATGTGAAAAGACATCTCACATTCATATTAGAATGGCCCTCAGTCCCAGACTGAGCTTTCCTGGTAACTTACCAAGTGCCTCCATTCTCCGAGAGAATGGCATCAACCCTTATATCTGATCAAGTGGGAACACATCCCTCGATCACATCAAAATGGCCATGAAATCATATATGATCATGTGATAACACATCCCATAGTCATATCAGAATGGCCCTCAGTCCTAGACTGAGCTTTCCTAGTAACTGACCAGGTGCCTCCGTTCCAAGAATGGCATTTAGCACTTATATCTGATCATGTAGGAACCAATCCTACAGTCACATCAGAATATCTCAGCACTTACATTTGACATGGAAGGAACCAATCCTCTCACAATTAAAGAATGGCTCAGCCCTTACATCAGACCATGGAAGGAACCAATCCTCTCACCATGTCAGAATGGATCACAGAATCACCACTTCCCTTTGGAGGGAACCTCGATCTGGAGAACACCAAGCTTCTACCTTAGGTATTCAAACTTCACTCTGGCCAATGGATTTGTCAACACATCAGCTATCTTTTCATCCATCACAACATACTGGAGCTTCAATGCTCCTCTCTGCACCATATCCCTGATATAGTGATATTTGATCTCAATATGCTTCGACTTGTCATGGAACACTGGGTTCTCTGACAACTTCACACAACTATAGTTGTCGTAATATATACAAGTAGCATCTAACTGGAGATCGAATAAATCAGACTGTATCTTCCTTAGCCATACTGCCCCACAATTAGTTGAATAAGCTGTGACATACTCTGCTTCAGTTGTACTCAGTTCCACACAGGACTGCTTCCTACTAAACCAAGAGATCACACCTGATCCCATACTAAAGCAACACCCTGAGGCGCTCTTCCTATCGATGGCACTGCCTCCCCAATCAGAATCAACATAACCCTCCAGGTTAGTCTTCTGATTTTCCTCATACTTGAGCCCATAATCAACTGTACCCCTCAGGTACCTTAGAATATGCTTTATAGCGACCAAGTGAACATGTCTCGGATCTGTCAGGAATTGGCTCAAGGTGTTCATAGAAAAGCAAATATCTGGTGTCTTGTTCATCAGGTTCATCAAGGACCCAATCATCTAATGATACAATGTAGCATCAATTGCTTCTAATGATGAATCACTCAATAGCTTCATGTTTGATACCATAGGTGTGGTCATGGCCTTGCAGTCCATCATCCCGAATCTCTTCAGGATCTCTACCGTATATTTCCCTTATCCCAGGGAAATTTCATCTGCATTCTGCCACACTTCCATGCCTAGAAAATAATGCATCATACCCAAGTCCTTCATTTTGAACTTGGTAGCAAGCTTCCTCTTCGTATTAGCAATCAACCCATCCATACCTATTACAAACAGATCATCTACATAGAGTAGGAGAATCACTGGGTTGTCATCTTCAACCTTGTAGTAAAGGTTGGAATTTGCTTTACTCTTGGTAAAGCCCAAACTAGATAGAAAGTTGTCAATTCTACTGTACCATGTCTTGGGTGCCTGTTTCAAGCCGTACAGGGCTTTCTTTAATCTACACACATGAGTCTCCCTGTCATGTGTCCCAAAACTGAGTGGCTGCTCCACAAACACTTCCTCTTCCACTACACCATTCAAGAAAGCAGTCTTGACACCCATTTGGTGTATGTTCCATTTCATCACTATAGCCAGAGAAAATACTGATCTGATGGAAGTGTATCTGGCTATAGGTGCAAAAATTTGCTTCATAATCTATTCCTTCTTTCTAGGAGAAGCCACGAGCAACAAATATTTCTTTATATTTTTCTATGCTGCAATCTGCAGCATGCTTGATCTTGTAGATCCATTTGGAAGGTACAACCGAATTCCCTTCTGGTCTTGGGAAAATATCACAAACATCATTCTTCATGATCGATTGATACTCTTCGATCATAGCATCCTTCCATTCTTTCCTTTCTGTTTCTTCTTCATAGTTGGAAGGTTCTTTATCGATGAAATCACATAATAATTCTATATACCTGGAGCATGACCTGGTCCCTTTTCTGTCTCTACGATTTTATTTTGGAGCCCCATATCTTTCCACACCTTGGATAGCTTCTTGTACCCAAGAAGGTTCCCTCTTATTAGGATTCTTCTCATGAGGTGGATCTACAGGTTCTTGAGGTTCTTCAAATTCTTGATCTTCTTCTTGAATTTCTTCATTCATGGTTTTGTCATGAATTTTGGGTGCTTCTATTTCTTCAGGTTCTTCTGCAGGATTCTTTTTGGATTTGTTGTAAGTCGAGTCTTCATCAAATGTTACATCCCTGCTAATGTCGATCTTCTTGAATCTTGGGAAGTATATTCTATAAGCCTTCAATATTTTAGAGTATCCCACAAATATACCCTTCTTTCCTGAAGGATGTAATTTTTTCCTCTTTTCTTTTGGAATGTGTATCTACACTGGACAGCCGAATATTTTGAGATGGCTAACTTCTAGTTTCTTGCCAGAAAATACTTCTTCAAGTGTCTTGTTCTCGAGTACTCTGTGTGGAGTATGGTTTTGTACATACACCGTTGTTCTGGTAGCTTCTTCCCATAGATGCATGGGAAGATCTTGATCATGAAGCATTTCTCTTGCAGCTTCCATGATAGTTCTATTCTTCCTTTTTGCAACTCCATTCTGTTGTGGATTATATGGAGTGGATAAATCCCTCCCAATCCCTGATTCTTTGCATAACTCTTTGAATTCATTTGATGTGAATTCTCTGCCATTATTTGATCTAAAGGCCTTGATCTTCTTTTCAGTGTGGTTCCCAATCAAGGCTTTAAATTCCTTGAATTTGCTGAAAACTTCATCTTTGTTCTTCATGAAGTATATCCATGTCTTCCTATAAAAATCATCAATAAAAGAAACATAGTATTCATACCCTCTTATTGAACTTGATGAGATTGGACCGCATACATCAGAGTGGATGATTTCCAAGATTCCTTTTTCCTTGCTCTCGCTACTTGGAAATGTCTTCTTTGTGTTCTTTCCTTTCGCACATCCTTTGTAGACTCCATCATGTTTTGCTTTAATTTCTGGAAGACCTTCAATAGCTTTGCTTGTAAGTGGTAGTGCTCTGTAATGCACATGTGCAAGCCTTCTATGCCAAAGTTCATTTGCCTCTACTATGTCATGGACCAAGGCTTGTTTTGGATGGCCCTTCAATTTGTGTAGACCTCCCTCTTGTTCCCCAATCACTATTGCATCATTAATAGTCTTTCCATTTGGCCACATGATAACTTGGCCATCTATAAATGAAATACTCATTCCTTTTGCATCTAATGGAGATATGGAGAGGAGGTTCTTCTTTAGTACTGGTACAAACAATACATCCTTCATTGTCATAGACTTTCCAGAGTCTAGCTTATAGGAGGATTCCACACTACCTTTTATTGGATACTTGTAGTCATCTCCAAGTTTCACCTTGTGTGGTGATTCATATTCTTATAGTTTCACAAAGGATTCTTTGAATCCTGTCATATGTTTAGAAGCCCCACTGTCTATAATCCAATCATTGCTTCCATGTGTAATGTTTCCCATGAGAGCGAAAATCAAAACATATTCTTCATCACTTGAGGAATCATTACTTTCATGTCTGATTCTCTTTGTGGAAGGTTCATCATCCTCTGTAGCATGAGCATGATGTCTTCTCTTGTTTCATTTCTTCTTGTGAGAGACATTTTTGTTTCTAGGACATTCTCTAGCATAGTGTCCTTTCTTGTCATATGTATAACATCTTACTCTAGAAAAATATTTTCTAGTGTTATGAGAGTGCTTACCTTTGGGGTGCTTACCTTTGGGGTGATGAGAAATTCTTCTAGTTTTCTTGGAGTGTACTGTGAGAGCTTGATCTTTACTTCCCATCTTTTCTTCTCGAGCTACTATTCGAGATTCTTCTTGAGAGCATTCTTCCCATAGTCTGCTAAACATGAATAACTTCTTTCTGGCATAGATTCCTTGAGTAAAGGAGTCACATGATCTAGGGAGACCATTCAAGGTGGTCATTACAATCTTTGCATTCTCTACTTCTTCATCTACTACTTCGAGCTATTCCTTGATATGAGATACCCTTGTAAAGTAATATTGGATGGTCTCTGCATTCTGGATCTTTACATTCTTCAGTTGGTTTCTCTGAGTCATCTTCCAGTTTATGTTCTTCCCTTCAAACAGTTTGGTTATGGCATCAAACATAGCTTTAAGTGTCTTTAGGGATGACACCTATGGTATGAGGTGATCCTTGATTGAATCAGCAATAATCCTCTTAGCCATAACCAACTTCTTCTTGTGTAAGGTCTTAGCCTCATCTCCCTCTGGAACTGGAACCTCCTCATTGATGTAGGAGTCCAACTCATTTTATTCCAAGACCAAGGAGATCCTATACTTCCAAGCTCAGAATTTATGAGCTCCCTCAATATTTTCATCAAGCCTGGTATAATGAGACATCTTAACTGAGAACCTCAAATGGAAATACAAAATATTTAGATCTTACCAGATCAAGATGTCAGATCTGGAATTGGAGCTAAATTTCTGTAGTGTTGGTTCAGGAGTAGATTAGGGTTTGATTTTTTTGGAGTTTTTTCCAACCAAATGCTTTGATCTTGATCTATAAACTTTTATTTTGAGGAGGATATCAATCCAGGTCTAGGACCACTAAAAAATTCCACTTCTGTGGAAAGCCCTAATTTCCGGTAGCAGTGTCGGGTCAAAAACTGAAAATACTCAGAATTAGATTCTGCTTCAATTGAAAGATGCGCCCTAGGGAGGAGTGTCATCCCAAACTTCTTTTTCTAAAAAAATATGGAGAGAGATCCAAAAAGTAGGAATGCCTAGTTCCCGTAGCTGCACATTGTCTTCTTCTCAGGTTAGCTCTGATATCATGTTAGATTTTTAACATTAAGATAGCATTATATTAGGATCTTGAAGTGAGAGAATAACAAACACAACAATAAAACACAAGAGACAATGAACATAGTGTTTTTCCTTAGGGAAACCATAAATGAAGAAAACCCCACAACTTCCTCAGAGATAGAATCATCACCAAAAGTAAAACCCCAAAAATAGTAAGATGATCTCTCGAAAGCAGTAGCCTCTTTATTTCTATCCCCAACAGCTTCTTCTTCCTCATCTATGCACTACAAATGAGTGTGAGTGAGTGTGTGTTAAATAGAGAGACTCACTCTCTATTTATACTAATTCCCAACTTGACAATAACTCACTTGGGCCGACTTCACTAGGAGATTCTAATAACCCTAATTCCCCAGAACTGCGGGGACTTTAACCCTTGATCAATAGTAGGGTTACCCATAATGACTTGAAATGACTTGTTTACATTTTAGAACCTCCCTATGGGAACATAAGGGCATGAAATGACACAAATACATTACAGACACATCCTGGAATAAACATTGGGGTACAATACATAAGATATACAGATGAATACATTCTGAAGTTACAAATACATTAACAACTTATTGATAAGTATGATCTATTTTGAGAAGTGGCATATCCAAAACATCGCAAGCAATCAGAAGTTGCTGATATATATAGGATTGCTGCAAAAACCAAGGTTTTTAAAACTTCCTATCAAATTATAAAAGAAATTATCCATTGTTCTTCTTCTAATTGACAGAAAGTTTGAACCACAATTGGTGTAGGTGAAATGAAAGGAAAAAACTTAAGTTTGTGTAATTTTGTAATGATGATGTTCATGTGTGCAGGGCATTTTCATCAATCCAGCTTTGGCAGAACCCTTTGGTTTTACTATCACTGAGGTAGCCGACCAACTTTTCTTTGTTTTTATTATGATCTTTAAGATGAAAAGATTTTAAGACTGCAACACTATTCAGAAGCAAATATATAGAAGAAACCTTTCAAATATTCATGCCTTTAAATGAAAGAAATTATATTTTTACAATTCAAGACAAAACGGTATAGGTATCAAGTTTTTATATTATGACCATTGTGTTATATTTGGAGCATTTCAAAGAGAAGCATTCAATCACATCTTTCTCTTTGAAATGCTCCAAAACTAAACAGAATGGTCATAATATCAAAACTTAATACATATATTGGTCTTTTTGGATTTAAAAAATATCCATTCTTTCATTTAAAGGAATGGATATTTGTAAGGTTCCTTCTATATATTTTCTTTTGAATAGTGTTGCTATCTATAAAAGACAATATTTGCATCAAATTTCAAAGTTTTAACCTCTATTTTTAGTTCTAGAGCATTTCGAAGAGAAGCATTAAGTTACAGAATTTAGAATTACACTCCATTATTCAACCACTATTCCTTCATAAGAAGTAGCAAAATGTTTCAGTTCTGGTTGAGTATTCAAGGTTTCCTTTTCTAAATTTTCACAAATAATAAATAAATTTAGAAGAAGCCTTTCAAAATTCAAAATCTTTGACCTAACAATTTGATCTGAATTACATTTCAATCTTCTAGGAACTCTTCCTTCATAAGGAAGCGGTAAAATGATTCAGTTCTGGCAGTGTATTCAAGGTTGCATTTTACAAATTTCACAATTAATAACTTTAGAAGAATATTTTAAAAATTTCAAGGTCTCTGACCTAACAATTTGATCTAAAATCATTTTTGGTTGTGTGTAAAAAGAATAAAGCATGCCATTCTCCAACTTTGTTTAAATCCAGGCAACTGTACATGGATTACCTATGGTTTCAACAAAGAATGGAGGACATGTAGACATTAAACAAGTATATTGAAAATTCTAACTTCAAAACTAAAAGTCTGATTGGATCTAATGTGTTCAATCACTCTCTGATTTTTTCTTACAAATTGGTTCATTCTTGTGCAGATGTTGAAGAATGGTTTGCTGGTAGATCTGCATCATGACAAGGAAATTGCAGCTGCTTTGTACAGACTAGTAGCTGATAAGAACCTCTGGGCTGAATGCAGGAAAAATGCTCTGAAGAACATTCATCTCTATTCTTGGCCACAACATCACAACATATATTTGTCAAGGATTTCCCAATGCAGAATGAGACACCCACAATGGTAGAGTTAAAATGACTTAAATGAAAATATGGATTCTGAATCAGACACTAGTTCACTCAAGGATGCCCCAGATACACCCCTTAGACTCTCATTATATGGAGATAAATCTTCTTGCTCAAATTCACTTAATAGCACTCTTGAACTTGATAAGCTTCTTAAAAATGAAGATAATCGGGAGTGTATTTATGATCACATTAGGATGATCATAGATAAGACTAAGAGCAATCAATCTAAACTGCGAGAAGTAAATGATATAGGAAAAACAATATATCGATTGAAATAATTGCTTTAATTATATGGGGCAACTACCTCTCAGGAGAAGAAAGCATGTATTTGTTATTGCAATGGATTACTATGACGCTAGTGGAGAACCCCTTGTTAGTAAAGTAGCTATTATTATCCAATATATTATGAATGCAGTTAGCTCTACTAGAAACTTCCCATCTCCTGGATTCATCTTATCAACTGCATTGAAAGTTTCAGAAATTATTTGTGTGCTTTAGTCTATTGGAGTAAAATTGTCTGCATTTGATGCTCTAATTTGCAGTAGTGGGAGCCAACTTCTATATACATCTAGTGATAGTATAGATTCACGCATATATCCAGATCTAGATTATCATTCTCATACCAATTATTGCTATGGTACAGAGGGCTGAGAAAAAGCATGAGAAAACTGAGAGGTCCACAGAATTCTCAATTCCCAGTGGAGGATGCCGAAGCATCTAACCCCCATTCCTTGGCCTATACAGTCAAGAATATATCCACTGTAATTTTCAATTCTAGATGTCATTTTCAGTAACTGGTATATGTTCTATGTCACTATAGGAGTGGTATTCAGCCTCCTGAAAAAGTACAAAAATATTGTTTGTTGATTAAGGCACCTGTTTACTAGCTCCAATTGCATGACATTAAAATGGTGTTGCTAACAACTTTTTAGAAAGGAGTACAAGACCTAGCTTTATTTGTTCCAGATATTAGGGAGCCATGACAACTCTGTATTAGTAGAATAGAATCAGTATTGAGGACTTTCATTGAATATTGGTTAGTCCTATCATATTTTTAAGATTTTACTTGGGTACTATTTTTCCAGGCACCCAAAGAAGATGAGCTGAGATGGCAATTGAGAATGAGAGGTTTAATATGCCATGTGCTTTACTCTCAAAATTGTTCACGGCTGTGTATGCTACCTCTTCATGCTTCAATATCTCAAGCTTTAAGGTGGTAAAATTCTAGATGATTCTTTGCCTTTGAATTTAATTGGATGGATTTGGCCTTTTGGCGAGTGCATGTTAAGCACTGGCTCAAACGGAGCCCACACAATAAATTCTTGTTGAGAAAGATCTATATTACTAAAATTTAGATTTGGTGATTTGCAGGTACTTGTATGTTCGATGGGGCTTGGATATAGCCAATATGTATGTGTTTCTGGGGGGAAAAGGAGATACAGATTATGAAGATATGATTGGAGGAATGCATAAGATACTGATATTGAGAGGGATCATATATGATGGAAGTGAAAAGATGGGGAGGATTCCTTCCAGCTATGATCATGCGTAGGATTGAAGCTGAACAATTGTCCATTGATTCTGTTGAGCTTGTGGTCACAATTACAAGGCAAGAAATTGAATACCAATGGGGCGTGTATGATGGTTTTGATTTGGAACTGAATAAAAAACTCAGACATCATGCCAAGCATGGTGTCAATTGTTACGATTGTTATATGCCTCGAATGATGGAACATGCAAAGAATCACACTCCCATTGAAATTAAATTGCATTTTTATTAGTTTCTTACATTGGGCTTCACACATCTGCTTATATAACTTTGTAGGCAGTATGTTTCATTCTTGAACGTGGAAATCCTATTCTGCATTGATAATTATTCCAGGGATTCTTGGGTGAAAGGTGTACATGTTGTCATAAGCGTAGGAAAATTATCATCATACATATACTTTGTTGTATCCAGCAGGTTATACCTCTTGGAATGGACTTCAGCAATGTTATAGTGCAAGATAAAAACACAGATAATGATTCAGATAATGATTCTATTCAATTTCCTAAGTCTACTTTATGGGGTGAGATAAGCGGTAGGGCATGGTTTCATTACTCTCCACCATTTAATATTTCATATACTTGAAAATTTATAGTCATCACACTGCATAATAGCATTTTTTTGTCTTTTAGATCCCATAGTTTTTTAACAATCCTTCAAAACCCATTATTTTGGCTCTTGCTCGACCTAATCCCAAGAAGAACATGGCCACTCCAGTCAAGTATTTTGGTTGATGTGCCAAGTTGAGGAAGCTGGAAAACTTGGTATTTCTTCTTTTAATTTCTAAATTTAGCTTTTTCTTTAGAGCTATGTTTTTCCCTTATTATGTATAACTTATATTTTAGTTATCCATTTGAAAATTGTAGATGTTGATTATGGGCAATCAAGACGATATTGATCAACTGCCTACAGCAAGTGCCCCTATACTGACCACTGTCCTGAAACTTATTGATAAGTATGATCTCTTTGGTGAAGTGGCATATCCCAAACATCACAAGCAATCAGAAGTTGCTGATATATATAGATAGGATTGCTGCAAACACTAAGGTTTATAAAAATTCCTGCCAAATTATAAAAGAAATTATCCATTATTGCTCTTCTAATTGACATAAAATTTGATCTTTAAGATGAAATGATTTTGAATATTTAATATTTCAATATTTTTATGATTCAAAATATCAAGGTTTCTAACCTAAACATTTGATCTAAAATCATTTTTGGTTGTGTAAAAAGAATAAAGCATGTGATTCTCCCACTTTGTTTAAATGCCGACAGCTGCACATGGATTTCCTATGGTTGCCACAAACAATGGAGAGAATGTAGACATTAAACAGGTATATTGAAAATTCTACCTTCAAAACTAAAAGTTTGACTGGATATAACATCATCAATCACTCTTTGATTTTTTCTGACAAATTGGTTCATTCTTGTGCAGACATTGAAGAATGGTTTGTTGGTAGATCCGCATAATGAAAAGGAAAATGTAGCTGCTTTGTACAGACTAGTAGCTGATAAGAACCTCTGCACTGAATGCAGGAAAAATGGTCTGAAGAACATTCATCTCTACTCTTGGCCACAACATTGTAAAATATATTTGTCAAGTATTTCCCAATGCAAAACGAGACACCCACAATGGGAGAGTGAAAATGACTTAAATGAAAATATGAATTATGAATAATACACAAGTTCATTCAAGGATGAACCAGATACATCCCTTAGACTCTCATTATATGCAAATAAACCTTCTTGCTCGAATTCACTGAATAACACTATTGAACTTGATAAGCTTCTTCAAAATGAAGATAATGGGGAGGGTATTTATGATCGCATTAGGATGATCATAGAGAAGACTAAGAAGAGTCAATATAAACTGCGAGAAGCAAATGATACAGGAAAAACAAAATATTGATCAAAATAATAGCTTTAATTCTATGGGGAAACTACCTCTTAGGAGAAGAAAGCATCTATTTGATATTGCAATGGATTACTATGATTCTAGTGGAGAACCCCTTGTTAGTAAACTAGCTATTATTATTAAAGATATTACGAATGCAGTTCGCTCTACTAGAAACTTCCCATCTCCTTCATCCATCTTATCAACTGCATTGACAGTTTCAGAAACTCTTTCTGTGCTTCACTCTATTGGAGTAATTTTTTTTGCATTTGATGCTCTAATTTGCAGCAGTGGGAGCCAACTTCTATATACAGCTGGTGATAGTCTAGATTCACCCATATGACCAGATCCAGATTATGATTCTCATATTAATTATCATTGGGGTGCAGAGGGGCTCTAGAAAAAGCATGAGAAAACTGAGAGGTCCACAGAATTCTCAATTCCTAGTGGAGGATGTCGAAGCATCTAACCCCCATTGCTTGGCCTATACAGTTAAGAATATATCCACTGTAAGTTTCAATTCTAGATGTCATTTTTAGTAACTGGTATATGTTCTATGTCACTACTGGAGTGGTATTTAGCCTCCTGAAAATCTAGAAAAATATTGTTTGTTGATTAAGGCACCTGTTTACTAGCTCCAATTGCATGACATTAAAATGGCGTTGCTAACAATTTTTTAGAAAGGAGTACAAGAGCTAACTTTATTTGTTCCAGATATTAGGGATCCATGAAAACTCTCTATTATTATAATAGAATTAGGATTCAGGACTATCATTGAATATTGATTAGTTCTATCATCTTTTTAATATTTTACTTGGGTACTGTTTTTCCAGGAACCCAAAGCACATGAGCTGAGATGACAATTGAGAATGAGAGGTTTAAGATGCGATGTGATTTACTCTCAAAATTATTTCCGACTGTGTGTGTTGCCTCTTCATTCTTCAAGATCTGAAGCTTTAAGGTGATAACATTCTAGATAGTTCTTTTCCTCTGAATTTAATTGGATGGATTTGGTCTTTGGCGAGTGCATGTTAAGCACTTCTGGACATATTTTTAAGATTTTACTTGGGTACTATTTTTCCAGGGACCCAAATCACATGAGCTGAGATGGCAATTGAGCTTGAGAGGTTTAAGATGCCATGTGCTTTAATCTCAAAATTGTTCATGGCTAGGTGTGCTGCCTCTCCATGCTTGAAGATCTCAATCTTTAAGGTGATAAAATTCTAGATAGTTCTTTGCCTCTAAATTTAATTGGATGGATTTGGTCTTTGGCGAGTGCATGTTAAGCACTTATGGCTCAAATGGAGCCCATGCAATAAATTCTTGTTGAGCGAGATCTGTATTACTAAAAGTTAGATTTGGTGATTTGCAGGTACCTATATTTTTTATGGGGTTTGGATATAGCCAATATGTATGTGTTTCTAGGGGGAAAAGGAGATACAATCTATGAAGAGATGATTGGAGGAATGCATAAGACACTGATATTGAGAGGGATTGTCTATGATGGAAGTGACAAGATGGGGAGGAGTCCTTCCAACAATGGAAGAGAAGATGTTTTCCCTTCACAAAGTCCAAATATAGTGACAGTTATTGTAAGTGATGATAAGGAAGAATTCAGCAGCAAAGAGATGATTGTAGTTCTGAAAACATTTTCTTGAGATAAATAATTATGCATCCCATTGTATGTAACCCGATGCATTTTTACTGAAATAAAGGTTCCTAGTAAATTTTAGGGAGATGAAAACTACTAGTAATGTCTCAGAATATTTGTAAAAACCCAATCAAGTTTTCAAGTATTGAACTTTTACAGAAGCCATCATATCCATGAAAGAGCTATTAGGCAATACAATGGAGTTGGAATTCCTTCAGAGGTATCAGAAGTGTTTTTGTATTTGTTATAATAAGCACATATATAACTGTTTGTTGGAATTGTTCCTTTCTGCCATGTTAAATCTTGTGAAATTACTATGTACATTTTTCAGTTATTTGATTTTTATTTTTATCGAGCAACACAATTTATTGCTTAACATCTGTTGTTTGTAGCTAACCTTACTCGCAAGCTTTATAAAAACATGAAGAGGGAGGTTTCTACAATGTGGATACATAAGGACATGCAGAGATATAAAGCTCAGAAGCACGTGCAGTGCGGATACAAAAGTACGTGCGCAGATAGAAAGCTCAGAAAGTGGGCCATTGAGTATGAAGATTATGTTGCTGATGTTTTTCCATTGAGTATGAAGAGCTTGTTGCTGAGGGTTTCAAGCTACTAAGTATGGTTTTGAAGCTGTCGTGGGATCCAAGTATGGCTTAGCAACCAAGTACAAGTGGGATGGTTTAGCCAATGTAATATTTTGAAAAGTAATCGGTGTACTAGATTATTTTCATGTAAAGTTATATGGAGATAGTTTTTGAGAAAACTCATTTATTGTAAGACTTGACATTTCATATAATATAATTTGTGCGGTTTAAAACATATATGGTTGCACTTCATATTTGCATAATTCAAATGTATATTAGATGATGATAAATAATGTATGATTATTTTTTTTAATTTAAACATAATATAATATTAAAAATTTATATTGATTAATAATGGACACCATTAAAACTACTAAAATATAATAACCACACATAAAACCACTAAAAATGACTAAATTAGTGACCAATAAATGAGATTAATGACCAAAATTTGTATATAAATTAACAAAAAATTTAGAGATACGTGACCAAACAATGAGATATAAATGACCAAAAAAAGACCAAAATCCGCATATCAATGACCAAAAAACAATTTTGGTGGCTAATCTACGGTCTTTTAATATGCAACCAAATTTGGTCATATTCTAGTTTGCCATGTGGTCATTAATTTGGCCATAAGTGTGGTCATATATTTGGTCATTGATTCAAATATGACCAAATTAATGACCAAATATATGACCAAATTAATGACCAACTAACAAGCTATAAATGACCAAAATAGAAATGACCAATTTTGGTTGCTTAATAAAAGACCATAAATTAGCCACCAACGATAGCCAAACCAAAAGTGGTCATTGATATGTGGATTTTGGTCATTTTTTTGGTCACTAATCTCTCATTTTCCACTAGTGTATAATTACATGGTGTACCCAAGGTAATAATATCGAATAGGGATGTAAAGTTTACAGGGAATTTTTGGAAGGCTTTGCTTAAAGGACTAGGCACACAATTAACTTTCAGCACTGCATATCATCCAAAAATGGATGGAAAAAATGAAATAGTAAACCAAGTAATATAAGACATGCTTATAATGTATGTAATGGAAAAACCGGGTAAGTGGGAAGATTACTTCCACTTAGTAGAATTTTCTTACAATAATCATTTTCATGTATCAGCTGAAATGAATCCCTATGAAATTCAGTATGGATGCAAATGTAATATTCAAATTATTGGAGAAGTATAGATGATAGGTTAATGTTAGGACTTGAATTGTTAAAGGATATTGAACTAACAATGAAATAGGTACAACAAAATTTGAAAGCTGCCCAAGACAAGAAAAAGAGTTATGCTAACTTGAAAAGAAATGTTCGAGTCTTCCAGGTGGGTGAGCATGTATATATAACTGTAAAACCCAAGAAAATATCCCTAATACTGGGAAAGTACTCAAAAGTGGCACCTAGGTATTGTGGGGCGTTCAAAATTTTGGAAAAAGTAGGGTCGATAGCATACTAGTTAGCCCTACCACCTACGATTAAAGTACATAATGTTTTCAATGTTTCCATTTTGAAGAAGTATGTTCATGATGGTAGTCATGTAATTGATTGGAATTTGATAAAGGTGGAACCCGAAAGAGAGTTCCAGGTGGGACTACATCGTATTCGTGGATGGAGAGAATTTTTACTCTTAAACCATACCATTGAACAAGTCAAGGTGCAAGCACCTTAGTCCAAAAGAATATACTTGGGAATTGGAAAGTGATACGCGAGAGGCATATCTTATCCTATTTCAGGATGAAGAGATGGATGAATAAAATATAGAAAAGTAGTAACATCAAGGACAGTGTTATGCTCTAAGGGGAGGTGTATGTAATACACCAAATTCAAATAACTTGTTATTATTCTTTTTAAATATTTTTTATAAGAAGTCAAAAACAAATGTAATGGATTATTATTCTATTAGTTAAAAATACTAGAGGGAATCAGAACTGAAATAGCTATTGCAAGAGTGTTTTTTGACCCACAAGAGGAAAACACAAGTGGTTGAAGCTGTTGAGTGAGAACTCTACATTAAGGAGGCATCTTCCCCAAAATCAGAACACAAATCCTTGTGAAGTGCTAAATAGAAGGAGGCTAATAAATGATCAAGTCCTAGGAAAAATACTATATAATAGTATGTCCATTTAGCAAGAAGAAGGTTGGAAGTGGATGGGGAACTGATCTGTTAATGCAAGAGATGGAACATTAAGTGGATTTTTCTCTTGTGGTTCAGTGAAAAGGATCGGGGGTTCTGGAGCAAGCGAGACTTGGATGCTTTAGGAGTTGTTTGGAAGGAATGACTATTTCATTTTTGTTTTCCCGGTAGTTGTTCCAGGTTCCCTATTTCTACTTCTTATCTTCCTAAAACTACTTACAATAGGATTCCAATTAACTATGAATCATAATTATTTATTTTAACAGTAATCCTATTATGCATCTATTTACATTATTGATCTTATTATGCATTAGTTCAATATATTTCCGAATATGTATATGATCTAAACATTCTTCCTATTTGTATAATCATGTTCATTATAATTTTTTTTAGTATGAGTAAGTTCACATCGAATCTTGATTTGATCATCCATACCAGAATCAATAAATCCGTGCCATATGTATTATTAAAACTACCAGTAAATTAAATAAAGTTACTATAGATCTAGTTAAATTTTTTAGATTAATCTTTCTTATATGTTACATAATGAGTATTTTAGAATAAAATTAATCAAAACTATAATTGTACTAGTAAAAGTTAGTTATTTCACATTCCATCTACAGACATAATTCTCCCTAGTATTACATAACAAAATTCACAGAAATATTGTTTAATCTAAATAACTTAAAATAACACAACATAGTATCTAATTGTATGACTTGAAAAATAAAACAACTATAAACTATTAAATTAAAAAATATTTTGATGGCCCAAATAAGAACCGAGAGGAATTTAAACCAAGATAAAACATATATGTATTATCTCATCTTAATAAACCATAATAAATATTGAGGTTAGAAAGATTGAGATCGAAGGAGAATTTATAATAAAATATTCCATATCTTTTAACTAACACCCAATCAAACAAAAGTTCATAACTAAATATTCTATATTTTTAACCACCACTATTATAGATGGTTTTACCACACTTGGTATATCATGTTTTTTTGGCCTTCTTCCCTATGCAGAATACTTGGACCCCTTTTCTCAATATCAACTTTTATGCTCCAGAAAATGCCTTAAAAAATTTATGTTTATTGTTATATGTGGGTGACCAGCTTACAGACTGCATGTACATGGAGCTTACTCCACTATGACCTGCGTACATCGAGAAACGTGCCCAAAAATAAAATATTTGGATTTTTCCTCAATTAGTCATGAATAAATTGACTATTGGCATTCCATATCCCTAGAAATGCTCCAAATTGACCCTTCCCTTCCTATTGAAGGCATATATATTGAGCTACTTAGATGCATTAGAGGAGGATAATTTGCAATAGCAAAGAAACTATAGTGTATTTATGCCCCATACTTACATACTTGAGTGTGCAACCCTTTTTCCTTTGAGAAGACATTAATTCTTTTACCAATACTTCTATTGCCTTGTGAGATTTCCATTGATATGTAGGATTGAAGTGGTGGAGGCCCTGGTGGAGGACTCGGTTACTCCGTTTCGACAAGGTTCCAAGAAATTTTGTCACTCATATATCTGTTTATAATTAATAAAAATATCCATCTGTCATCCATTGTATTTGTGTAACTATGAATATTCTTTTCCATGGATGTAGTTTCTTTGATTCTATATATTGGATTGATATATCCTAGAGTACATTATAACACTTACTATCTATAATTCTTGTATATTTTGTTGTTGTTGAGAATGGAATGTAGGTGCAAGTGTGCTTGAAAGCTCAACGAAGATCTACTATGAACATCTAGAACAAGGTACGCTTTCCATCCCTTAGTGTTATACTTTTTTTTTATCTCTTGAGAATATTTGAAGTGGATTAATTTCTGGTGTCATACTGTCTGTTGTGGTCAATGACAATCCATATGATTTTTTCTCCGTAACAAAATTGGCAACCATACTAGGAATTTCCCTTTTTGTTGTGATTTGGGTGCATGATGTGCTTGATTTTCCCTCTGCTTCATTGTGCTTATATGTCGTGTTTGGGAGTATGTTATCCCATTGGTATCCTTTTTAAGTAATTTGATCCTTAGCCTACATTTTTACCACATTTCTCTTGTTTTACGTGAGTCTTAGAGGTAAAAATAGTGTATATACGCATGCATGTAGTACTTACAATCATGTTTGCACATGCATTTTCTGTGAATAGTGATGTATATCCCTCTTGGTGAGTGATATCTTGATGTTTGAGATATACTGGGTGGTTTGTGAGTGTTATTGAGTCTTCTAGGGTGCATGTGATGTTTGTTTGCAGCTCCTATACTAATCATCGACTTCGTTTTCTTTGATTTTAGTTAAAGTTTGTTCTTGTCATTCTTCACCTTTTTTGTTTGGTATTAGTGCATTAGACCTTTTTTCCTCAGTTTCTTGCTTGGATTTTGCCTCATACTTGTTGTAGGTTCTAGGAGTTATATAGTCTTTTTGTCGCATTTTCATATAATTTATTATTTAAATACAAAAATATTTTTATTTTTGGAATGTTTGTGCATGATGTATTTTTGTGGAAATAGTACTTGCATTCGGTTTGGTTAGATGAAATAAGGTTCAGGTTTTCATATAGGAATATTTTCATCAGAATTTGAAGAGAAATTTATGCATCTCATGAAGTGCCATACCCTTTTTTCATATTCAATACAAATTGTACTTGGCATCATTTGTTAGGTGTGCATATTTATTTCACTGGTGAATCATAACATCGCTAGTTGCATGATCATTACCCTTGAGTAATCACAACCATTAAAATTAACACTTAACTTAAAATTGATTACACTTTTTAGTTTATAGAGGTGCACCAACAAGCTTTGGTTGTAGAGTCTTGGAATAGGGTGTCGTGAGTAAATTTTTCCAAGACTTAAAAAAAAAACAACTATGTGTCTATCAAGGTGAGAAGAGAAATCCTTGACATAATTAGTGTTCTTAGGAAGCTCCTCTTACATGGGAGTTAAGAACGAGTAAACATACATGTTTTTGGTCGGGATAGCTCATTTCCACTCTCTATACAATGTGGGATATATTTCCATGACATTATTCGTATCTAGGGGCTTTTGAGGTACCTTTGGTGCTTTTGAGATTCATGCTTTGTTACCCTTCTGATACGGTAGATCTATCCTGTGACTATCTACATAAGCATTGGTTATATTGGGTTGACCTTAGTTTCCTTACCAAGGTATTGGAGGGGGTACTTACAGAGGTTATTATGTGAGTTTATGTGCAAGATAAGGGTCATACAACACAGTCGTTCTATACATTGACGCTGATGGACACTATAATTGGTTACACACCTTCGCTTGTAGTTTATGGTAGTCTCAAGCCTCTCCTAGGTGAGACATACCTACTGCACTTAGGAGCTCACTTATCCTCCCTCTTCATTTTTTTGCATCTTCCTTAGATTTTCTTAGGGGTGTGGTATTTCTACGCTAGCTTTATCTAGTGATCATAATTACTTGAGTCTTGTATTTTTTTGTGAATTCGTTGTGGATCAAGTTATGACAGTCCGTTAATATCAATGTTTTGTAGGGATCTCTCCTTGTGTTTCTCCTCCTCCTCCCAGGAAGAGGAATATATATTCTAGGAAAATGTTTACACACTTTGATTCACACATCATTCTCATCATGAGTACTACATCTGAGAATGCAGAAATCCCTCATCATATATCCTATATAATGGAGAATATGATTGTCACGAGACCTAGAAATCCGATTGACACTGACCCTTACAGGGATCATACTTCCTACAATTCACGACCCTAGTTGTCAAAATTTGCAACTCCTTATCGAAGGTCTTCCTTTACAAGGTGGAGTGGTGAGACTCGTCATGTTCCCTCTAGCACATGTCCCTTTATATTTGGAATGACATACCTTAGTGATACTTTTCCTTCATCTGTTGTTGATCCTGGTATAGATCCTATTGTTATACCTTTGGGAACTATCATCATTTACATGTTGATAGATTTGGTAGTGGTTATATTGCACCTCCGATCCATTTGTGGGAGGATTTTTATACCCCTGATCTGGGACTAACTCAATGTTCACTTCCATGGAGGTGTCTTTAGACATTTGAATGTTGGAGGTACAAATTACATTCCATCCTATGCTCCATCATCCACCACACATGTTTCATCAAATGCCTTTCTTATGTCACATATTCCCCATGACTTGCATGGCCCTTCGGGACTGAGTGTTTCCTCTATCCATGTTATTCCCTTTTTCAATTGGTACCATTTTGTGGGTAGGCTACGTACCTCCTTATGTGTCTAAGATTCAACCCATTTATCATTACTACGATTATGGCTATGTAGCACCCGATTCTGAAGGTGTTCCGAACTATAATATTCCCGCGTATCCTTTTATGGGTCATGCAAGAGGGGGTTATTATCCGAATGACCAAGGAAATGGCCTTTAATATAATCATCCCTCTATGAATCAATCTAATCATGGAGCGTGGAACCAGATCTCACAACCTACCCTCCCTTTCTTAGCTATGTTGAACTTGCATGAGCTTTTGAACTTTACCAACTATTCGATATCTCATGATTTGATGTGGTCAGTTGTCCTTGCCAAAACGCCTTCCGACATTCTGAATTTTGAATATAAGAGTGCTGAGGACCTCAGAGAGCATGTGACTACTCTCTTCCTATAGTGCTCTTTGATTTCTTTTAACCATGATTTAGTTTGCTTACCATTATTTCAATGCACCCACATGGGTCCTACCACAAAATGGTATATATAATTGCATGGGGGCACATATCAGACGTTTAATGACCTAGCCATGAACATTTTGAACCGCTTTCAACTACCGATATGTTATGATGTCAGCATTAAGCTCTTGTCGACATTTTGGAAATATAAATACACACACATTTATCACCATATTCAAGATTATCTTAGATGAAATAGGTTGATTAAGGCCAACATTCCACCTTACTTTTTGTTGATATGATTCCTCAAATATTTATTTCCTCATATTGTGAAGGATTTTTCGACGTATGGATTTATGAATGAGGAGCAGGCTATCTTTTGAGAGAAAAATTTATATTTGATTTACGCTCAGTATGGGATCCTTTATTATATTATCATTAATGCACCATGGTCAAACTTTGAACCTAAGTTTAAACCTGGGCCACATGTCGATGGTATTGTTGGATCAATGACTACTAAGGTAGTAAATTAGGTTACGAATTAAATGTAAAATTTGTCTATTAATAAGTCTACGAACATAAAAGATATATCTTCATCTAATTCCACCTAATCGATGGGTGTGCTCTCGATACATTTGTCGGACCATAAGGGTAACCAACATGCCATACAAAATAGAAAGAAGGGAAGAAACAATAGAAGGGGTGGGAATAGGAAGGAGAACTATAACGATGAAAAGAATGAAAATGATGTTGGGGGGGACAAGAATACTAAAGAAAATGTTAAAATCCCTTTCAATATTTGTGGGGGAAACCATCTAACATACTTTTTCCCTTGTATTCATGAGGTCGCAAAGTTCATCACACAAAGCCCAGTTGTGTTGATTGATCCTTTACCTCATAACAAAAATATGGATTCGAGGAACATGGATACAAGAAACACTTCTGGTGGGAATAAAAACCCGTTGAATGAGGAAGGTGGCCATGGTTGAATCAGCATGATCTCTACAGTTAATAATGTCCGTAAAAAAAATATTATGGATTGTCACAACCTTGACTTCGGTAAAGAGCCTGCACCTCTTGAGAAATATTTGCATACTGATAATCCTTAAGATATACCTCACATACCTAAGGGAGTCTTAAAGCATTAGAGACACAACCATAATGATCGAGCCAAAACCCTAATGGTCGAGCCTCTCTACA
Organism: Pseudotsuga menziesii; assembly: GCA_001517045.1. Classification (NCBI taxonomy): domain Eukaryota; kingdom Viridiplantae; phylum Streptophyta; class Pinopsida; order Pinales; family Pinaceae; genus Pseudotsuga; species Pseudotsuga menziesii. Next base: position 401,389 of record LPNX010454388.1, read on the forward strand.
TTATTCTATTTTTGAGGACTTGGGTTAAAATCCCTGTGTGATGTCAGCTCTTGAATTCCGTCATATATTTCCTGCATAGACAAGAGCACTATTGTCTTCCCTTTGGATGGTTGATTCTAATCCCTCCACTACAGTTATATTTGATACCCACAAGGTCTGACCATGCATGCCTTACCACATGGATTTCTTATTCCATGTGGGGTGTATGAATGACATGATGAAATGCACAGTACTTGATGAAGGCATTGTGGCCTCTGTGATGTCTCTCTCTTGTTGGAAGGGCCTTGGCTCACCCGCATTATCAAAATACATGACCATGTTGACTACTTTCGATTGAAATTCATTTTGACCACATGGAATTATTCCCTATCTCCAATTCTAGTTGGGAGGGTAGACTGTGCCAATCGAGGTTTAGGTGGCTGATGCACCCCTTGAATACAACCTTTTACTGGGTCGAAATTGGATCTATCCTATGAAAGCGATTGTGTCTTCTATTTTCCATGTAATTTTCTTCCCTTTTGAAGATCAGATTGTCATTATTGATGAAATGTCATTCGATAGTTTCATTTCTATTGCATCATCAAGATCCACCATCCGACCTATTGAAAATTCTTAGTTGGAAGCTAATATTGTTGGTGTTGGAATGTATCCTTCATTGATGGAATATTTTAATATTGGAACACTAATCATAGCTATTAGTTCCTCTCTTGGTAGTGATTTGTCATCGTTGAATCTAATCCCATTTCGCACTACGTATTTGGAGGATCCTTATAATATCCCTTCTTTGAGAACTTCATATGAAGAGCATAAAGATGGAAATTTTGTTGTCTACAGTGGACATTTCTTATCAAGTTTTTCTTGATCCTGTTGTAGATCTGGGTCCTTCCTCTTTCTGGAACAATGAGGAGGGTTTCTTTGCAATTCCTTATGGGGAAGTTGCATCGTCATTCTCACATGACTACGTTGATGATGTTTTTCCTTCAGACAAAGTGATTCTTGAGGTCATGAATTGTCTGAAACATCCTTGGGAGGAGTTGCACCCTCACTCTTACTTCCTCCTAGAGCTCGCAGATCGAGCATGATGACTTTAGATAGACCCTTAGTGAGAAATTTGGTTGTCCCACTGTCCCATTAGGAACTCATGGTGTATATGCTGAAGGGAACATGGATAACTTTTCACCTACAATTCCTATCAACATTTCTCAGATTCTTGGCAAGATAGAAAATGTTTACATTGGGGCATATTGGTCTCTAGATGAAATTAAGGAATAGAATGATATTTTCAAAGAATTATGTGATGTTTTTTCTTGGTCATATGATGAGATACCAATAATAGGCCCTCATATTGTCAAGCATGAGATCAAAACTTATACTAATGATAATCTCGTTCAACAACGTTTACATGCGATGAACACTCGTAAGGCGCCCGCCATTAAGGATGAGCTAGAAAAGCTACTCAAAGATGGATTTATATTTTTGGTTCCCTTGACTGAATGGGTATCTAGTCCCATTTCGGTTGACAAGAAGAAGGGAAGTATATGTGTGTACATTGACTTTGGAGTCCTGAATAAGTCCTGTCCAAAAGATAACTTCCCCATACCATTCATAGATTAGATTTTTGATGAGCGTGTCAGAAGTGAAGTGTTCTCATTCATGTAAGGTTTTTCACGTTATAACCAAATACAAATTAATCCTAAGGACCAACATAAGAACATTTTCATCTGTCCTTGGGCTACATTTGCATACCGAAATATTCTTTTCATCCTTAAAACCACTAGAGCTACATTTCAACGGGAGATGACCTTTTATTTTCACAACCTTAAGAGGATTATCGAAGTCTCTCGGGATTCTTTGTCTGCTCATTCTCATTTGAGAGTAGGTCATCTGGACCATTTGTGCTTGGTTTTCGAAAGATGTTGTCATTACCAATTCTAGTTGAATCCTCACAAGTGCATATTTTGGGCGAGAGTGGGTCAGTTAATGGGTTTTATCATTTATAAGGAGGGGATTAGGGTCAATCCTCTAAATGTTGAGGTAATACTTAATTTTTATCCCCCGTGCATGATACGACACCTTCAAATAATCCATGGGATGGCTAAATTCTTACATATATTTGTTGTCAATTTTTGCAATTTGACCTAGGTTTTTGTGTGCCTTTTTTCAATTTCACCAAGGAGCCCTTCAATGCACTAATGAAAGTGTTGGAATTGGCCCTAGTGCTTAGTCCACCCGACTATAACCATGATTTATTGTTATACGTGGTCACTTCTCAATAGATGATTAGGATGGTCCTTATTCAATAGGACAATGAGATCCAAGAGAAGGTTGTCTAATATCTTATACAAAATCTTATTGATGATGAACTTCAATATAGTGACATCAAGAATCTAGCCTTAGCAACTGTTCACATGGTTTAGCGATTGAGACATTATATCCTGCTTTGCCAGACTAAGGTTGTGGATCACAGATTCAATCCATTTCAAATTTTTTTGACAAGATTAATAATAGGGGGGAAGTAAAATAAATGTATTTTCATTTTTCAATGATTTGACCTCGAATTTGTTTCATCAAAATTGAAGAAACCATTAGTTTTTGTGGAGATCATGTTGGATATCCCTAGTTTGGATGAAGACGAGATTCTTGAAGATTATTTTGTGGATGAACATGTATTTCTTATCTCAACTGTGGATCCTTGGTATTTGTGACATCATCATATATTTACAAAATTTGAGGGGTCCTCCTCACCTCTCACTGGATTAGCATCGGCGTTTACAAAACAATGCTAAAAACTACCTTATTATTGATGACACATTGTATCGCCAACGAGTGGATTCCATTTTGCATCAATATTTAACTCTTGATGTGGTTGAGAATGTACTGAATGATTTCCATCGTGGGGCATGTGGTGGTCACTTATCTGTACTTGCTACAACCTAAAAAATCCTGGGAACGTTGAACAATAAAATACTATTTTTACGGGAAAACCCAATGTAAGTAACGTAAGTGGTCCGTAAATGGATCAATAGTAATGCAAACATATACTGTATGGTAGATTATGAATATTTACATATGTTTGGGATTTATATAAGCCCATCATGCACCTTTTCATAAAAGGACATAACTATTGAGTTTAGATAGTCTTCAATTAATAATAAATTAATATTAATATTAATTTATTATTTTATTGTTACATTTCCTTGCCATTAAGGGAAGATTTGTCCTTAAAGCTTATTTGACAACAATGATTACATCTGAATTGTTATTTTAATGTTATCTTTCTATATTTTGTGTTTAGTCATTGTAACATTTAATGAAATGAGGCAATACGAGCTGCGAATTCCCTAGAACAATTGTCGCATCGTCTCTGATGTGGTCCATCCCAAAACTATTTTTATCCAATCTATTTGGTCACTTTGAGGGATAGGTATTCTACTTTGTTGTTTTGTATTTTGATTTGTTGTTCTTACTCGTCTGACATTATCTCTCCTCTGTGTGTTTTCATTTTGACCTTGTCGTTGGTCAAAATAACGTTTATAATTGGGGTGTCGATAAGGAGTTCTTGTTGTTTGTTCTTCGGATGTATTTAATTCTTTTTTATCTGTGATGATGAATGAATTTACTTCCTTAACTTAAATTTTATTTTCAGAGAGTGTGGATACTTCTTTCTGAAATTGCGCTATTTTGTTTTCTAGTAGATTTTTTTTACTCTGAATCTTCTCGAATCTTTCATATTGCGACTTTTTGTCCTTTTTTAAATTCTCAAATTATTTCTCTAATTCTTTATTAATATTTAGAAGTCATTGATTTTATTCTTTCTTTTATAGGAATTTTCCTTTGATGTCTTCATTCGAGTTGTCTGCCTTCTTCGTACTCTTTAAATTCTTGATCTTCGTAACTAATATTTTATTATGATTTATTAATCAATATTTTTCTTCATTATTACTTGTTAATGTGTTATTGACTTTGGTAATTTCCAACTTGTACACTTTTTTTGAGTCGTCCTCTTTCTACTGGAGTTCCTCAATCTGTTGTTGAAGGAAACAATTCTTTGCTTCTTGACCTCTTACTTTTGTCTGAATTTATGTGATTTTTTAATATTTGTCCTTGATGATTTTGTTTGACCATTTTATTACTTCTTTATTTTCGATTGCATCTTTCATTATTTTTTTGGTTTTGTAGATTCTGATCGGTATATTTTTAACTCATTAATTCTTCAATTTGAGTAGATAACCTCTCAATATGTATTTTTAGATAATGATTGTCCTACTTTATTAATCCCTTAGAAATATCCAACTTTGTAATGTCAAATATTTTTCCCAATGCTACTTGTAGTTGGAGTGCAATTCTGATTTAGAATTTGCCATAATTCCTGACTTCTGGTGTTCTTTGACGATTGTTGGTTTTCCTTTTTACTTTTGAATTCTTCTTTGTGTTTGTCTTCTTTCAATTTTTTTTCTTCTCCTTTTTTTCCAAAAGTACTTATTATTTTACTAAAATAATAATTACTATATTTGTTTTTATAATTATAATTATTAATTAATTAATAATAATATTATTATTAATGCTTCTCTATATATAGTTTTAATATATCATTTTTTTCAATTGAAATATTAAAACTAATATAATTTAATATTGTTTTAATATATTTAATATTTTTGAAAAATAAGTTAGTTTTTTGGAACCTAAGGGATCATAGGTGGGGCTATGGGGATGAATACGAATAGAATCTGAGCAAGGATATGAGATAGATTTTTTAAATGGAGTTGGAAAGAAAAACCATGTGTTGTTTTGGATTTTGATTTTATTTTATTACTTTCTTATTCCTTTTCTTTGTTTTTTTTTGTAAATAAAACAATATATTACTTCAAATAAGCGTAACTACATGTCTGATATGTGCATTACTGCAAGACTGACAGATCTTAAAATATCACTACAATATCTTGTATGACTCCTAACCAAATCTACCATATGATCAAAAAAGATTCTCCATATCGCACAAAACAGAGCATCTTATTTTTGCCTCTATTCTCCCAAAATACATATATTGAAATGAATGGATTGAGAAAACGTTAAAACCTATCAAATGATTACTAAAAAACATACGTAAGAAAATAATCACAGAAAAAAAACATAGGCCCGACCCAAATAAGAAGCTCCTGTCTTGGAGGAAAATAGCAGTGGTTGTAGAAGGGGACTTGTCTCGTTGAGCCTTCCCAGATAGGTCCCTAGCACCAATGTCGAGGAACGCAATATCCAACCGGATCCCTAACCCTTGGGGTTGAGCAACTTCCTCTTGAACCTGTCTCATCGGATAGAATAGGATCCCCATGTGAGCCACTATAACATCTATTTTCTTATGCATAAGGAGGGAGTCTCCATTATTCTCCTTCTACGCTTTAGCAAGTTCCTCATGCTCTTCTCGTTTGGAATCCTTAGCTACACAATAGTGTGCAAAAAGGTTCATATTTACCAAGTATAAAATGAGCATGTGGTCATAGGCCGCCACTCTCCCCACTGTATTTCCCAGGTCAACTACGCAGTCTTCCACCTCTCGGTGCAATTCCTCAACAGGAATGAGCTTCAATTCATCCCACAAATTTCCTATGACCCATTCAGTTTCCCTATGAACTACCAGAGGAAAAAGTTCTTTAAAGGAATTCATTGCTTCCAAATCATGTATTTGAGCCATTATGTCTTGTTGATACTCCCCCACATGCCTCATGACCCTCTTCCCCTTCGTACAACTTGCAATTGGGGCCTCCCCGCAACCCATCTCACCTCTCAGAGCACGTTTGGGTGCCATGAGCATAGGATGGCCAGGAATTCTCTCACCAAACTCTCTCATAATAGAATAACCATAGGGTCCTGCATTTGAAGACTAACTGCACTTGGTTCCAATAAACTGATAGCTAAGAAAGCCCCTCGAATATAGATGAAAGGTGATGAATTCTGTTATGAATATAAGGTAGTAGAGGCCATCATAACCCAGGATAATATGTACCATGCTCCCGTCATCCCAATAATACATTCATCACCCTTCGTACCAGGGCCTACAATAAAAATCCTTTTGGTCTTTAATAATAGATATCTTCACCAATATAGATCCTTCTTACCCATCCCATCGCTAAAGAGGTCGCACCCTAAGAAGATGCTAAGGGCTTGGTGCCAACGAGTTAGTTCTTTCATCCACATGAGCCTACATGCAATGGATCCAAATCATTTTGGGATATCATCCACCCCCTATCATTATCCTTGTTCCCATTCACATGAACCTCCACCTGTGCCCTTGTGTCAAGATTGAGAGCTACCAGTTGCCTACACTCTGGAGCCCGCCCTTTGTTGATGAAATTGTATCTTCAGAATGTATTCACTTGTATTTATTATGTATTGTAACTTGATGTTTATTCCAGGATGTACTTGAGTCATGTCATGCCCCTATGTTCCTATCGAGAGGTTCTATAATGTAAACAAGTCATGTCAAGTCATTGTGGGTAACCCTCCTATTGATCAAGGGTTAAAGTCCCCGTAGTTCCGGGGCACTAGGGTTATTAGACTCACCTAGTGAAGTCAGCCCTAGTTGGGTTTAGTCAAGTCAAGAATTAGTATAAATAGAGAGATATCCTCTCTATTTATAACACACTCACTCACACTCAGTTGTAGCGCATAGCTGAGGTAGAGAAAGACACTGGGGCAAGGAAGAAAGAGGTTACTATTGTCGGGAGATCATCTTACTGTTTTGGGGTTTTAATTTTGGTGCTGATTCTATCTCTGAGGAAGTTGTGGGGTTTTCTCCATTTATGGTTTCCCCAAGGAAAAAAAATGTGTTCATTGTCTCTTGTGTTTGATTGTTGTGCTTGTTGTTTTCTCAGTTAAAGATCCTAATGTTATGCTAGCTTAATGTTATAAATCTAACATGGTATCAGAGCTAACATGAGAAGAAGACACTGTGCAGCTATGGGAACTAGGGCTTCCTACTTTGTGGAGCTCTCTCCACATATTTTTAGCAAATAAAGGTTGGAATAATTCTTCTCCCTAGGGCGCATCTTTCTGTCGAAGCAGAATCCAATTCTGAGGTTTTTCAATTTGGATCCAACACTACTGCTGGAAATTAGGGCTTTTCACAGAAGTGGAAATTTTCAATAAGCCTAGGCCTGGGTTGATCTCCTTCACAAAATAAAAGTTAGTGATCAAGATCAAATCATTTTGTTGGATAGAAATCTGGAAAATAAAAACCCTAATATGGTCTTGAACTAGCACTGCAAAATTTCAGCTCAAAATCGAGATACGACATCTTGACCTGGTAAGATCTAAATATATTTCCATTTGAGGTTCTCAATTAATATGTCTCATCATACCAAGCCTTATGAAAAGTTTGAGAGAGGTGATAACTTCCAAGCCTAAAAGTATAAGATCTCCCTGGTCGTCAAAGAAAATAAGTTGGACTCCTATATCAGTGAGGAGGTTCCAGTTCCAGGAGATGAGGCTAAGGCTTTACAAAAGAATAAGATGGTTATGGTAAAGAGGATCATTGCTGATTCAATCAAGAATTACCTCATACCATAGGTGTCCTCCCTAAAGACACCTAGAGCTATGTTTGATGCCCTAACCAAATTGTTTGAAGGCAAGAACATAAACCGAAAGATGACTCTGAGAAACCAACTGAAGAATGTAAAGATCCAGAATGCAGAGACCATCCAGTATTACTTTACAAGGGTCTCTCAGATCGAGGAACAACTGGAAGCAGTAGATGAAGAAGTGGAAAATGGAAAGATTGTAATGACCACCTTGAATGGTCTCCCTAGATCATGGGACTCCTTTATTCAAGGAATCTATTCCAGAAAGAAGTTATGCAAATTCAGTAGACTATGGGAAGAATGCTCTCAAGAAGAAGCTCAGATAGCAGCTCAAGAAGAGAAGATGGGAAGTGAAGATCAAGCTCTCATAGTTCACTCCAAGAAAGGCAGAAGAAACTCTCATCACTCCAGAGGTAAGACATTTCACCATAAAGATAACATTAGAAAGGACTTATCTAAATTAAGATGCTATACATGTGATGAAAGAGGACACTTTGCAAAAGATTGTCCTAGAAACAAGATTAACTCTCATAATAAGAAGGGAAATAAGAGAAGACATCATCCTCATGCTCCATAGGATGATGAACCTTCCAAAAAGAGAACCAGATGTGAAATTGAAGATTCTTCCAGTGATGAAAGAATATGTTTTAATTTCCGCTCTCATGGGAAACCTTACTCACGGAAGCAATGATTGGCTTATAGACAGTGGGGATTCCAAACATATGATAGGATTCAAGCAATCCTTTGTGAAATTCTCAGAACATGAATCATTTCACAAGGTGAAGCTAGTAGATGACTACCAGTATCCAATAAAAGGTAGTGGGGAATATTCCAATAAGGTAGACTCTGGAAAGTCTACGACAATGAAGGAAGTATTGTTTGTACCAAGACAAAAGAATAACCTCCTCTCCATATCTACATTAGATGCAAAATGCATGAGGGTTTCATTTATAAATGGCCAAGTTATCATGTGGCCAAAGGGAAAGACTATTGATGATGAAATAGTGATTGGGGAACAAGAAGGAGGTCTGTAAAAATTGAAGGGCCATCTAGAACAAGATTTAGTTCATGACACAATAGAGCCAAATGAGCTTTGGCATAGAAGGCTTGCACATGTGCTTTACAGATCACTACCACTTGCAAGCAAAGCTGTTGAAGGTCTTCCAGAAATTTAAGCAAAACATGATGGGGTCTGCAAAGGATGTACAAAAGGAAAGAAACAAAGAAGACATTTCCAAGCAGCGAGAGAAAAGCAAAAGGAATCTTGGAAATCATCCACTCCGATGTATGTGATCTAATGTAATCAAGTTCACTAGGCGGGTATGTATACTATGTTTCTTTTATTCATGAATTTTCTAGGAAGACATGGATTTACTTCATGAAGAACAAAGATGAAGTATTCAACAAGTTCAAGGAATTCAAAGCCTTGATTGAGAACCACACTGAAAAGAAGATCAAGAACTTTCGATCAGATAATGGTGGATAATTCACATCAAATGAATTCAAAGAGTTATGGAAAGACTCAGGGATTAAGAGGGAGTTATCCACACAATAGAATCCACAACAGAATGGGATTGCAGAAAGGAAGAATAGAACTATCATGAAAGCTGCAAGAAAAATTCTTCATGCTCAAGATCTACCTATGCATCTATGGGAAGAAGCTACCAAAATAGTAGTGTATGTATAGAACCATACTCCACATAGAGTATTAGAGAACAAGACTCCCGAAGAAGTCTTCTCTGGTAAGAAACTAGAAGTTAGCCATCTCAGAATATTCTATTGTCTTGTATACATTCACATTCCAAAAGAGAAGAGAACAAAATTAGATCCTTTAGGAAAGAAGGGCATATTTATGGGATACTATGAAAGATCAAAGGCTTACAGAATATACTTCCTAGGATTCAAGAAGATTGACATCAGCAGGGATGTGACATTTGACGAAGACACATCTTACAACAAATCCAGAAATAAACCTGTTGAAGTTCCTTAAGAGGTGAAAGCACCCAGAATTCATGACACAACCATGAATGAAGAAGTTCAAGAAAAAGATCAAGAATTTGAAGAACCACAGGAACCTGTATATCCACCTCAACAAAATAATCCTCACAAGAGGAAACCTGCTTGGGTATGAGAAGCTATCCAAGGTGCAGAAAGATATGGGGCTCCAGAAGAGAATCACAGAGAAAGAAAGAGGATCAGATCCTGCTCTGGGTATGTAGCATTATTATGTGATTTCATTGATAAAGAACCTTCCAATTATGAAGAAGTGGTAGAACGAAAAGAATGGAAGGATTCTATGATCGAAGAGTATCAATCGATCATGAAGAATGATGTTTGGGATGTTGTCCCAGGACCAGAAAGGAAGTCAGTTGTAACTTCCAAATGGATCTACAAGATCAAGCATGTTGCAGATGGTAGCATTGAAAAATATAAAGAAATATTTGTTGCTCATGGTTTCTCCCAGAAAGAAGGAATAGATTATGAAGAAACTTTTGCACCTATAGCTAGAAACACTTCTCTCAGATCAGTACTTTCCCTGGCTGCAGTGATGAAATGGACGATACACCAGATGGATGTCAAGACTGCTTTCTTGAATGGTGTAGTAGAAGAAGAAGTGTATGTAGAACAACCACTTGGTTTTGAGACACATGTCAGGGAGTCTCATGTATGTAGATTATAGAAAGCCCTGTATGGTTTGAAACAGGCACCCAGGACTTGGTACGGAAAAATTTATAGCTTTCTATACAGTTTGGGCTTTACTAAGAGTAAAGCAGATTCAAACCTTTGCTACAAGGTTGAAGATGGAAACCTAGTGATGCTCCTACTATATGTCGATGATCTGTTTGTAACAAGTATGGATTGGTTGATTGCTAATATGAAGAGGAAGCTTGCTGCCAAGTTTGAAATGAAGGACTTGGGTATGATGCATTATTTTCTAGGCATGGAGGTGTGGCGGAATGAAAATGGGATTTCCCTAGGACAAGGGAAATATACAGTAGAGATACTGAAGAGGTTTGGGATGATGGACTGCAAGGCTATGGCCACACCTATGGCATCAAACCTAAAGCTATTGAGTGATGCTTCATCAAAGACAGTTGATGCTAGGATGTATCATCAGATTATTGGGTCCTTGATGTACCTGACGAACACAAGACCAGATATTTTCTTTGCTGTTAACACCATGAGCCAGTTCCTGATAGATACAAGACATGTTCACTTGATTGCTGCAAAGCATATTCTGAGGTACCTGAAGGGTACAATTGATTATGGGCTCAAGTATAAGGTGAGTCAGAAGATTAACTTGGAGGGTTATGTTGATTCAGATTGGGTAGGCAGTACGATCGATAGGAAGAGCACTTCAGGGTGTTGCTTCAGTATGGGATCAAGTGTGATCTCTTGGTTTAGCAGGAAGCAATCCTGTGTGGCACTAAGTACAGCTGAAGCATAGTATGTCACATATTGTTCAGCTAGTTGTGACGTAGTATGCCTAAGGAAGCTACTATCTGATTTATTTGATCTCCAGTTGGATGCTACTTGTATACATTGTGACAACCAGAGTTGTGTGAAGTTGTCAGAGAACCCGGTGTTCCATGACAAGTCAGAGAATATCGAGATCAAGTATCACTATATCAGGGATATGGTGCATATGGGATTAGTGAAGCTCCAGTTGTTGCGACGGACGAACATATAGCTGATGTGTTGATGAATCCATTAGCCAGAGTGAAGTTTGAGTACTTCAGGGAGAAGCTTGGTGTTCTCTAGATCGAGGTCCCTTCCAAGGGGAAGTGATGAGTCCGTGAGCCATTCTGACATGGTGAGAGGATTGGTTCCTTCCATGGTCAGATGTAAGGGCTGATCCATTTTGTCATGGTGAGAGGATTGGTTCCTTCCATGTCGGATATGAGTGCTGATCCATTCTGATATGACTGCAGGATTGGTTCCTACATGATCAGATATAAGGGCTATTTCCATTCTGGGAATGGAGGTGCCTAGTTAGTTATCACGAATACTTGGTATAGGACTGAGGGCCATTCTGATATGACTGTGAGATGTGTTCTCATATGATCAGATGTGAGCGCATGGCCATTCTGATGTGATTGAAGGATGTGTTCCCACTTGATCAGATATAAGGGTTGATGCCATTCTCTTGGAGAATGGAGGCAGTTGGTCACTTAGCAGGAACCCTCAACCTGGGGTTGAGATCCTTTCCATCATGGTTGCAAGATGTGTTCCCGCATGGGTGGATGTAAGTGCAGAGCCTTTCCATCATGGTTACAGGATGTGTTCCCGCATGGGTGGATGTAAGTGCAGAGCCTTTCCATCATGGTTGCAGAATGTGTTCCCACATTGGTGGATGTAAGTGCAGAGCCTTTCCATCATGGTTGCAATATGTGTTACCGCATGGGAGGATTTAATTGTAGATCCCTTCTAGCATGGTTGCAGTATGTGTTCCCGCATGGTTGGATGTAAGTGCAGAGCCTTTTTAGCATGGTTGCGGGATGTGTTCCTACATGGCTAGATATAAGTGCTGAGCCTTTCTGATAGGGTTGTGGGATGTGTTCCTACATGATCGGATGTGAGTGTTGGGCCTTTTTGATGTGATTATAGGATTGGTTCCTACATGATTAGATGTTAGTGTTTGCCATGCCTTTTTGACATGGTCTTGGATGTGTTCCTCTCATGGCCAGATGTAAGTGTTGGGCGGGCCATTCTGACTTGGTGTTAGATATAAGCGCTGAAGGAGACCTACATGGAGGCTAGGCCTACAACTAGCATGAAAAAAATCTAGCTCTGTAGAAATTCCTGTGATGAGAAGAATGATGAGATAACACCCGTGATGATGATCTAGCAGTAATGATCCAGAGTGAGTGATGATCCAGATCCAGAGATGATGCTCCAGTGATGATATCCACTGATGATCCAGATCAGGTGATGATTCAGATCCAGTGATGATGATCCAGATCCAGTGATGATCCATATCTAGTGATGATGAACTAGATCGAGTGATGATCTGGATCTAGTGATGATGATCCAGATCAAGTGATAATCCAGATCCGAAGATGAAGATGACTTGAAGATGAATATGACTTGAAGATGATGATGACTTGAAGATGAAGATGACTTGAATATGCAGATGAGGAGATGATCTAGAGAAGAAGACCAGTGGTGAAAATTGTGTCGAGAGAATACCTTCCTATTTAAGAGAGAGTGTTGATGAAATTGTAACTTTGGAATGTATTCACTTGTATTTCTTATGTATTGTAACCTGATGTTTATTATGGGATGTACTTGAGTCATGGCATGCCTCAATGTTCCTATCGGGAGGTTCTACAATGTAAACAAGTCATGTCAAGTCATTGTGGGTAACCCTCCTATTGATTAAGGGTTAAATTCGCCGCAGTTCCATGGAACTAGGGTTATTAGACTCACCTAGTGAAGTCGGCCCTAGTTGGGTTTAGTCAAGTTGGAAATTAGTATAAATAGAGAGCTATCCTTTCTATTTATCACACACTCACTCACACTCAGTTGCGCATAGGTGAGGAAGTGAAAGACACTATGACAAGGAAGAAAGAGGTTGTTTCTATTGGGATATCATCTTACTATTTTGGGGTTTTACTTTTCTTTCTTATTCTATCTCTGAGGAAGTTGCGGGGTTTTCTCCATTTATGGTTTCCCCGAGGAAAAACAATGTGTTCATTGTCTCTTGTGTTTTATTGATGTGCTTGTTGTTCTCTCAGTTAAAGATCCTAATGTTATGCTAGCTTAATGTTAAAAATATAACACCTTTCACCATGAAAATCCTCTAGCATACAAATGCAGTGAACCGTACCTCCCTCCATGCCAACATTGGCCAACAGGTCAGCTACCTTGTTTTCCGCATGAAGAATGTGGGAGAAAGATATGGCTAAGTGTTCAGCCAACAAGTTATGGAGGGTGTCAATGTGGCTTTCCAGTCGCCAGCTAGATGAAATTATCTCACTTGTCCTCCCATTAGCCAGGTGACAAGCCATCTGAAGTAGAATATTAGAGTCCTTTTTGATAATCGCAAGAAAAATCCCTTCACTAATCATACATTCGAAGCCTCGTATCAGGCCTTCCAACTTAGCTGAGTTATTGGTATCAATGCCAATGGCTCCATAGAAAATATGCCAAATCTTCCCTATTCAGTCTCGACATACTCCTCCATAACCGAAAGGCCTAGGATTTCTTTTAATGGAAGCCTCATCAAAGTTCAACTTGAACACCTAATTAGGCGAGGGTGGATACCATGAGGCTTGGTTTGAGGGTATCCAAGCCTTGTTTCTCCTCTGAATACCTTCCTTATAGGATTTTTCCAAGCCCCATTTGTCTACAACATGGCTTTCCTCTCTTGGAATGATCTTATCATGATCATTCCATTACATGCTTTGAATAGTAGATAAGAGGTTGTCAACTAGTGTCTTCCAAACTTATTCAACCATGTGGCTCTTGTCCCGGAAGATCCGTCCATTTTTTTTTTCAACATACACCATAACTCCATCCCTTGGATAACATCCCACAGAGTGCAAAGGATGTGCTTATTAAAATCATTAGGGTGCCGGTCATGCAACATTTGGGATGGTTCCCTTCTTTTTCTATCACTCTCCCTAAATCCCATATCCCCATTATCCGAGATGGTTGTAGCAGACAGACAACTATCCAAAAGATGCCCAATGCTTTCCTCATCCCAAAGACATAAAACAAACTAGGATGGGTGATGAACCCCTCTCCTGTGAAGGTTTTCACCTGTGAGGATTCTTCCCTTAACCAAAAGCCAAACAAAAATTATGACATTTGGCTAGGAGTTAGTGTCTAAAAGTTTCTTCCATATTCCATCCCTTTCCTCCCGGTTACCTATCATGATGTTGTATGCCTCCTTGATGCTGAAGGAACCCCTATCTGAGTAGCCCCATCTTAGGATATTTGGCCCTTCTATGGTACTAATGAAGCACATTTGGAGCTCCTCCTGGAAATACCATAAGTCCTCATCATTGATTGGACCATCCCTTACCTAAAAGTTACACTATCGCTTCCCATAGAGGCCTAGATTTCCTTAGTAATTCTTCACTTTCTCCATACCTTTCCCAAGTCCTATCTCATGGATGCGCCTCCACCTTGGGTCTGATCCCCAATTTGTGACACTGATTCCAAGAGTGATCCAAAAATTTCACATTCTCCCTTTCCCTCATCTCCCAAAATCAGTGGTCCTACACAATCCTTCGCCCACTAACCACTTTCATCCATATCGAATATCCAAGTTGTTCTTCATTGAGCTGCACCAATTGTTCTTTGCACCTTTCTCTGGCATAATATTTGATATTCCAAATCCTGGACTAAGTTTCAATGGTATGATTGCACCATAACCACCACACTTTGGACCCCTCAATTTCATCCATAACCTTAAGATCTCGAAGGCTTAAATCCCCCTCAACCTTGGGACGACATGTCCCTTCCTAGCTTACCAAAGAGAACTTAGTCTTTGCCTCCCTTTGGCCCCACAAGAAGTTACTCTCCAAACTCTATATCTCATGAAGAACTGATTTTTGAGTTGACAGAACCGAAAAGGGATAGATAAGCATAGAATGAAGGACTCCTTTCACCAAAACCATTCTGCTAGGATTATTTAAAGTCCGAAAGACCCAGGTAGATAGTATTTGCTTCATTTTATCTAGGAGGTCCTCCCATGAGGATTTTTTAAACTTCACCATCCCAAGGGGTATCCCCAAGTATTTGGAAGGAATCACTCCTCTGGTGAAACCTAGAATCTGGATGATATTCCTCTGGACAATAGGGTCAGTGTTAAGAAAAAAAACCTAGGAATTATTTACATTAACTACCAAGCCCGAGGCCCTTGAAAGAAGGTTTAGGATCATTTTGAAGGCTTGGTATTATTAGAGTAAAGGTTTCCCCATGAGCATGGTGTCATCTACAAATTGTTGGTGCGTCTCGGGGTCCATTCCCTCATGGATTCTGAGACCCCTTAACTCCCCAATTTTTGCTTGATCCTGGATGAGCTGATGTAGCCCCTCAGCCATCAGAATAAAGAGAAATGGGGACAATGGATTTCCTTGAATTATACCTCATGTTATATGGATCACTCAGGTTGGATACCCATTTAGGATGATATTGAAGAAAGGGTTCGAGACCAAACTCATAACCCACTCCACCCACTCGAGACCAAACCCCAAGGTTTCCATCATCTTGTCCATGTATTGCTAACTCAATTTATCGTAGGATTTCATAATATCAAGTTTGATCATCATACTTGACCTACGAGTGGTTTTCAAAGAGTGTATCACTTCATGGACCAGGATGACTCCATCTAAAAATTGTATTCCCTCCACAAACCCATATTGTTTAGGGCTTATCAAGGTGGGGAGAAGAGGCTTCAAATGATTTGCAATGACCTTAGTAATGATTTTGTAGATAAAATTACACAGAGCTATGGGTCTAAATTTGTCAGGGCTGTCTACACCCACCTATTTGGGAATTAGAGTAAGAAAAGTCATGTTGAAATATTTTAGGATTCCCCTCTTTCTTCTAGATTCCTCAACAATATCTAAGACTTCTTCCTTAACCATCTCCCAAAATAAGTGGAAAAAATTCGATGTAAAGAAATCGGGTCCCGAAGCTTTCCTGAGAGTCATCTGGTGAACTGCTTCCTCCACCTCTTGCATAACAGCGGGATTAATACGAAATTCATTGTTTTCTCTGGTTACCACTTTAGGGATAAGCCCAGTGATTCTAGCTATATTCCTCCCCATATCTCCCCCATCCTCAGTGAGGATGATGACAAAGTGTTGGCCCAACTCTTCCTCTATCTCCCTTCCAGTTTCCACCCGACTCCCATCCACTCTTTTGAGTCTGTGGAATTTCTAGCTGCTTCTATTTTGGATAACCGAGTTGTGGAAGAACTTAGGATTCCTTTTCCCTTCATGCAACCACTTTATCCTTAAATTTTGTTTCCAGAATATTCCCTCCTTCATGTCCTCATCCCACTCATCTTCCATTACCTTCTTATTGGTAAGCTCAATATCACTGATCAACTGCTTTTTATCCTCTAAAATATTACCAAAATCCTTCCTATTCCATGAATGGATTTTGTCCTTTAGGGATTTAAGCTTTTGTTGGAAGCGGTATATCACAATTCCCAGAGGAGGGACCAATGCCTGCCACTATTGAGCAGCAAGATCCTAAAATTCCTTATGATCCAACTAGAATTGCTCAAATTTTCAAATCCTTTCTTAGGATTGCATTCGACCAATCTTAGTTGAGGAGAATAGGCCAGTGATCTATGCTTACCACCGAAAAAACATTGCCCATAATCTCCCCAGTGCCATGCACTATATGCTTAGAAACCAAAAATATGTCGAGCCTCGAGGAAATAAGGTGTTTTCCTCTTCATTTGTTATTCCAAGTGAACCATCCATTTCTAGTCTCTACATCAATCAAGGGGCTACAAGTTAGAAAATCACAGAAGGCCCCTCCTAGTACTTATCGAGAAATTGTCTACCCCTCTTCTTTTCCCCTAAGTTAGTAATGAGATTGAATTCCCCTCCTATTATACAATTCTCTTCCCTTGTTAGACCTTGGACCCACCTCAAGAAATCCAGCAAAAAGATTATTTCCTAGGAAAGGTACTATATCCATACACATTCATCAGAGGGCACTTGACTCTTGTCACATGCCCCAATTTGCAAAAACAATTTTATAATATTTGAGTAACATTGTGTTAAATTTTATGCTAAGTTGTAATTGATGACCCAGTGGGGTCAAGAATATTTAATGTAAATTCAGAATATTTTATTTATAAATAAATAAATGAGGATACAACAGCTTAGGGAAGCTGTTAAAAGAGTGTTTACTAGTCAATTGGTGGAGGATACTGGGTGGAAATCAAACTGACAAGTGGCAGCATCCTCAAACCACTTCCAACTGTTGCAGGTGGAAACTTCCCTATATTTGTGGTCATGATTCCCCAAGAAAGTGGAATCAGAGCAGGTGGCTCATTTAATGAAAACTGACCCAGAAGACCTAGGCATATCTATAAAATTTCCCATTTAAGAGAGTTGAGGCTGTTCATTCTGGAGAAGTGGTCATTAACATTACAGACTAGTGTGTTGCATCCAGAATCAAATATTCTTTTATAATCCTTGTATATTAATTACTAAAAGTCAAACAATACTCTAATTTCGAGTTGCTGCACAAAAACCCTAAGTATTTCTTAATGATGATTTAGAAGAAAGAGACTGTAAAAGTTATTTAGGATTTCCTATTTTGTTTCTTAAAAGTTAGTATCAAAACTTTAACGGTAAGTTTATCTCATCATTCATTATTCTATTTTGCAAAAAACAGAGTAAAAAATACTAAAGGTAGAAACAAGAATTTCATTAACTATAGGGTTTATAATATTCCTTTAAATCCTTAAAAGTCGAGTTCTAAAAATTCACTTTATCTACTAAATAGAGCTTGAAAATAATTACAAATACAGAGTGTTAACATATACCATACATATGTAAATCAACAATATTGTAAAACAATAATTTTAACCATTCCCTTAATAAACCCTTAATCAAAGGTGGGCTTATAGCTTGTAACAACGATGGGTAAAAACCCAAACCTACTAAACAAACCACATATAGATATAAGTATTTTACATTAACAGTACATAAATTACATTACAGACAGAATGAGTAAAACCCATACCGAAGTCTTCTCTTCTTCAAGTTCAAATGTAAAAGAGAAACTAAAGTGGACGAGACAGAGGCCTTTTAAAAATTCTAAGCTTAAAGAAGTATTTCTTTAAAATCTTAAACAAACGGAATTATATCATTAAGCCGTAAGGCTGAAACTGTTTCACCAAAACAACATTTACATCATAGCTTAAAAAGCTTGTGCTACCCAGCGCAGTTTCACAAGGGTTTTAAAGTAAAACTTGGATAATAGACAAACAAACTAAATATCATAACCAACAAATAGTTTGAAGCCATGATTCAAACCACTGGAACCTTCAACCAACAACCCTTATCGCAAGCAGGGAGAACCCACGATGAGACTGGGGCTTACCGGATTGAAATCCCATAAAGATAACTAAAGGACAAACCTGCTTTCCATTCAAGTTTGGAGTTGTCTACAGGAGCCTGCAAGAACATGATTCAAACATTAATTAAAAACTTTGTTCATAAAAAAAAAACAAAAAAAAACCCCTAATTTAGTGATTCTTTGGCAAAAGAAATGCGAGTGGAGTCGTAATGTATACCTGTGCTATGAAGAAGAAGAGTTCGAAACCAGAAAGTTACAGCCACCCAACACGTATGCACCAACCAAGGAAAACCTCAATTCAACCCTGCGACAGATGAAGCAAGGTTACAACACTCAAACTCTACAATGTCGAGGCAAGGAACGGGTAGTGACAGGATAAACCATGTATAGGCTTCGAGCCAAGCGAGCAAGTAAAGACCACTCACACACTAAATCTTTACTCACAAAAGAAACCGATACTAGAAGTCTTGATACCAAAACCACTCTACAACGTAATGCAGAATACGGAGCTAACAAGCGGATAAGGAGCAGGCCTCTCATGGCCACAAATAACCTCACATCACAACCTGCAAGTCGACAAACCCTCGAAGCCAAATGCCAAGGATTAGGGTTTCCCTTCTTTATAAGTCACCAATGCATGGAGGAGAATGGACCACGTGCCCTTCCAAATTTTTAACCAAGCGTGGGTCGTTTCCTATGTCAACGCTGCATACCACCGAGGATGGCTTATATCATTGCCAATAATTTGAACAATGCATTTGAATATACTATAAAGACTTATATAATTTCTAGTAATGAAATCTATGCCATCGACCATAGTATAACATTTTTCGTGATTGCTCATCATATTAACTTTGCCATCGATCCTTTAACTGGCTATTATGATTGCTTACAATGACAATCATGCTATTGTTTAAAACCATGTATAGAAACTAGTATTATTTTTATATAAGGAACAAAGTTATATCATATAATACCAATAATTTCGACTACACCATGATAGTCACTTGGTAGTGAAATTGTCTTAGGATATAAGTAGTATTTAGTTGTAACATTATAAAATAGTGTAGTGTTGTATTCTTGAAATAACACTTGTATCATGCGATAACCTAAATATTAATATTATATCTTGTAAACTAACAAAGCAGAATATAATATACTTGCAAACCAATCAAACAAGTTGGTATGGTTCACGACTAGTAAAGAAGAGATAGGGTAGAGATATGTTGTTTATTTATAAACTGAAGAACTCTAAACTTCTCCACTTAAAAATCGATGCTGATAAATGAAGGAGTCTTTAAGGAGACTGAAGACAAACCATTTTGCAATGAATTTCTCATAATAAAGCTAATAACTCATTGTAAACCGTACCCTCGAAAACCATACGATTATGTTCATGTGTAAAAAGCAGTACATTTGAGTTTTAAACATGACAATAGTAGTAAGATCATGATACTATAAAAGTAATCTTATGTCAAGATCATGAGCTCTATGCTCATTGTAAGAATCTATAATTGACTAGGTATTATAATCTTTATGATAGATAGAAACCTTGGCAGAAATAATTCTTGTAAATGGCATTAAGTATGTAAGGATAATAGCCTTTATGGATTAAATATAAATATTGTCATATATCCAAAAAACAAAGGAAATTACTTTACCTCATTGCAGTCTTGCATCTTAATAATCAATTTTTATAATATCATCTTATCATGCTAAAGAAGTACTTCTCGACTTAATTCAAAATAAACTCCTACTTGATCAAATGCTTACATGTTGAACCTGTAAGAACCAACAGTCCATTTGAGTTAGCAAAATGCTAAGTAAGCCCCGATTTCAAACATGGTTTCTCACCTACTTGACAAAAAGTAAATCATCAGTACAGCTAGTAGCAACTAAATGCAAATCATTTTTATATAACTTATAAAAATTAAAGTTGTATTAGTTTTTATGTATTTTGAAACTAATCATTACAAATTGTTAAACTATTTCATTTTTTGCTAACCGCTAGCAATTACTAAATTACGATTTCAGACATTTTATGTCACTTTAAAAATTTTAAATTTTTATGAAATTTTGGGGTTATGATGTGGTATCAAAGCACAAGGTTCAAACACTAGGCCTTGCTAAAGCTCAACTTGCTTATATGGAACAGTGAATTTAAATCATTTTGCTGATGTTGTTTTCTTTTAATGTTATAAACAGAGAAATTTGTTTATGAGTTTAACGACAGGTATGGAAATATTAGAGGAATATGCAGAAGAGGAATCCCCTTATACTGAATAAGATAATCTACAAAGAGAACCTATACAAGAAGACATAACCAGTAATTCTTCAGAACTTTTACAAACAGTAAAAGAATTAAAATCTGAAATGGAATCTGTTAAAAAAGAAAATGAGAGGATTCTAAGAGCTCAGGAGGAGCTGAATCAGATCTTAATAGAAAGATTTCATATTAAGGGAAATGGTAAAAGAGATGATTCAAAAAATATAAGTTATCAACATAAGAATAAAAAGACTAAACATATTAAAAATGAAGGTAGCTCATCTTCCGAAGTATTTGGTGATCAACGTAATTCTCATTATACTAGTGACAGTAGTGAGGATAACCATCATACTAGGAAAAGAAAATATAAACATTATGAAGAAATTTCTGGGCAGTTTAAGAAGATCAAGCCACCAACATTTAATGGAGAAGCTGAAAAGGGGGAAGAAGCAGAATCTTAGTTATCCTGGATGAAGAAGTACTTCTAGATTTATAACTATTCTAACCAATTAAAGGTTAGGATGGCTATTTATAATCTTACATGGAAAGCTGATATATGGTGGCAAGATTTAAAGAGAGTGAAAGGTATAAGAGAGAAGAACATAAATTGGAGTACATTCAAGAAATACTTTAAAAATAAATTTTTATCTGAACAGTACTATGAAGAAAGGGATAAAGAATTCTATGAGCTAAAACTAGGTACAATGGCTATGAAAGATTTGAACAATAAGTTTTTAAGTCTGCATAGGTATGTGCCATACCTTGTGGATGAAAAACCGAAGTTACAATGGTTTCTCAGTTGTTTACCTTATCACATAAAGGATAGGATTGAGTATGACAATTCGGAAACCCTGGAAGAAGCTACGAGGAAAGCGAATTTTTGTTATGAATAGAATTGTAAAAAGGAGAGTATGGCCAACTGGAAGACCAAAAGGAATAATAATTTTGATCAAAATAAGAAAGAGTTTGTGCCTAATCGGAATTCTAAAAATAATAATACTAGAAATTTTTCTTATAAGAATAATTCACAGAACAATCAGAACAATAAAAAAAATAAGGATTCTACTAATAATCATAGTACTTACACAAAGAAATTTGAACGAAAAGAACCCATAAAGTGTTGGGAATGAAATGGTCTACATTATGCCTCAGTCTGTGCCAATTGAAAAAAGACTGTCATCAATATCCACACAATATAGGAGGAGATGACTGTTGAGACTATGCCTAGGATCAATGTAGCTTTGGAGAATCAGCAAGCCGACTATCAAACTTCCATGGTGGAAGTAGAAGGTAAGATAAACCAAACACCCATATCTATTTTAATTGATCCAGGAGCTAGTTTAAGCTATATTTCTCCTAACTTGGTAGAAAAGTGTAAACTTTCAATTAAAAAATTTGCAAATTCTTGGTTAGTTCAGTTAGCAACTGGTGCAAAGAGAAAGGTAATTAGCTTTGTAAAGAATTGTGCAATAACTATGGATCAATTTGAAACTTTTGTTAAGCTTAATGTACTACCTCTAGGTTCTTACGACATACTAATTGGTATGGATTGGTTAGAGCAGCATAGGGTGGTCTTGAATTGCTTTGATAAAAACTTTACTTGTATAAATAGTGTATAAATAATGATGGAAAATTAATAAGCTTAAAGGGGAATCCCTAGGAAAACGATCGTAAGGAAGATTTCTTCTTGGCAACTTAAGAGAGCTATTAGGAAAGGCTGTAAGGCTTATGCAGTAACAGTAACCAATGAGGAAAATCTAAACAACATAGATAAATTAAAATTGGAGGATATACTGGTTCTAAAGGAATATGCAGATGTATTTTCGGAAGAAATTCCGGTACTGCCTCCGAAGAGGGAATTAGATTTTAACATTGAGCTGGTACCCGGTACAGATCTCAGCTCAAAGGACCCTTATCGAATGAATATACTAGAACTTAATGAACTTAAGTCACAGTTAAAATAACTTATTGATAGGAATTATATTCAACCCAGTGTGTCTCCCTGGGGGGCACCTGTCATCTTTGTTAAGAAAAAGGACATAACTCTACGAATCTGCATAGATTATTGTCAGTTAAATAAGATGAATATTAAAAACAAATACCCATTACCTCGCATAGATGATCTGTTTGATCAACTATGTGGAGCCACAGTATTTTCAAAAATTGACTTACGATCTGGATATCACTAGGTCAGAATTAAAGATGAAGACATCTTTAAAACAACTTTTAGGACTCGATATGGACATTACAAGTTTGTCGTCATGCCATTCTGGCTTACTAACGCTCCAGCTGTTCTTATGTGTCTAATGAATAATGTAATGCATAAATACCTGGATAAATTTATAGTCATGTTTATTGACGACATATTAATTTATTCGAAATCTGAAGAAGAACATAAAGAACATTTAAAAATTGTCTTGCAAGAGTTGCGAGAACATCAACTCTTTGCGAAGTTTAGTAAATGTGACTTCTTTAAAGATAAAATCAAATATTTAGGTCATGTGGTGACTAAAGAATGAATTTCAGTAGATCCCAAAAATATTAAGGCAATCGAAGATTGTCCAGTTCCTAAAGACGTAACTTATGTCCGATCATTTATGGGGATTACCTATTATTACCGGAGGTTCATCGTAGGGTTTTCGAGAATCGCAAATCCAATAACCTCTTTGTAGGAAAAGGGAAAGAAATTTGATTGGAATCAGAAGTGCGAAGATAGTTTTAAAAAGTTACAAACCTTATTAACTAGCGCACCAATTTTAAGAATTGTTGATCCAAATAAAGATTTTATAGTATGTACTGATGCCTGCAATGATGAATTAGGTGGAGTATTGACTCAAGAAGGACATGTCATTGCTTATGAGTCTAGGAAATGGAAGATTCATGAAAATAATTATGCAACCTATGACTTGGAATTAGTTGTTGTCATACATCCTTTAAAGATGTGGCGTCGTCATTTAATTGAAAGAAAATTCATCTTAATGATGGATAATAAGGGATTAAAATATATGTTAGATCAACCTAATCTGAATGCTAGAGAAGCTAGGTGGCTAGCTTTTATAAGTGAATATGATTTCGAAATTCAACACATTAAAGGAAAAGAAAATAAAGTTGTTGATGCATTCAGTAGGAATGCAAAGCTGAATTTTACAGCATCTATCAACAATTATACAACAGATCTAGAAGAATGGCTTAAAGTAGGGTTATAACAAGATGAAAACTACCTAAAGTTACAAGCAAAAGCAAAAGAAAATCCAATAGAAAGTCTAAGTACAGGGTATAGCTTGAATAAAAAAGGATTTTTAATGTATAAAGACTGAAAATATGTACCTAATGTACTTAAGGTGAAGTTATTGATTTTAGACGAAATCCATAAAACTCCTTACTCAGGCCATCCGGGTTATCAGAAAACTATAACCATGTTAAGAAAAGAGTATTTTTGGCCAAACATGAAGACTGAACTGGTAGAATATATTGCTAGATTCTTTGAATGTCAGCAAGTAAAAACTAAACATTAGCACCCAGCTAGATTACTTCATCCTTTGCCCATTCCTAGCTCGAAATGGGAGATAATTAGCCTTGATTTTGTTACTGGACTAGCTAAAAATAAAAACTTAAATGACTCCATAATGGTAGTGGTCGAAAAATTGAGTAAAGAAACCCATTTTATACCTGTGAAAACTACTTATAAAGCTACAAATATAGTTGATATCTTCTTAAAGAAAATTTTCCAATTACATGGGATACCGAAGGTCATAATTTCAGACCGAGACCCTAAATTTACATGTAACTTTTGGAGATCTCTTTTTAAAGGATTAAATACCACGTTAAATTTTAGTACCTCCTTCCATCCTCAAAATGATGGACAGATTGAAAGATTAAATCAGGTACTGGAAGATTTACTAAGAATGTATGTAAAGGAGCAGCCAGGTAAATGGGAAGATGATTTACACCTGGTAGAATTTGCTTATAATAATAATTATCAAGCTTCAACTAAATATAGTCCTGTCAAAATTTTGTATAGAAGGAAATGTAACACTATGATATTTTGGAGTAATCCAGTGGATAGGTTAGTATTAGGACCTAAATTATTGAAAGAAATGGAAGAAATTGTAAAGCAGGTACAAGGTAATATGAAAATTGCACAAGATCGATAGAAAAGTCAAGCAGACCTTAAAAGAACTCCAAAAGAGTTCTAGGTAGGTGAACATGTTTTCATTAAGGTGAGACCCAAAAAGAGTTCTCTGAGGTTGGGTAGTTGTGCCAAACTAGCACCTCATTATTGTAGTCCTTTTGAAATACTGTCCAGGATTGGACAGGTAGCTTATCAGTTAGATTTACCACCAAATTTAAGAGTTCACAATGTTTTTCACATTTCTGTATTAAAGAAATACGTGCATGATGCTACTCATGTTATTAACTAGAATGATGTGCAGGTGGAACCCGAAGGAGATTTTCTGGTGGAATCGGACTGTATCCTCGAGTGGAGGGAAATCTCACTTCGGAACCGCACCATTGGTCAAGTGAAGGTGCAATGGAAGCACTTTAGCCTAGAGGAAGCCACCTGGGAATTGGAAAATCATAAGCAGGATGCATATCCAATTCTATTTTGGGGGAACTGTGAGGACGAGGAATAAATAACATCGAGGACGATGCTATAATTTAAGGTGGTGTGTATGTCACATGCCCCAATTTGCAAAAACAATTTTATACTATTTGAGGAACATTGTGTTAAATTTTATGCTAAGTTGTAATTGATGACCCAATGGGGTCAAGAATATTTAATGTAAATTCATAATATTTTATTTATAAAAAAATAAATGACGAGTCAACAATTTAGGGAAGCTGTTAAAAGAGTGTTTAATGGTCAATTGGTGGATGATACTGGGTGGAGAGAAAACTGACATGTGGCAGCATCCTTAAACCACTTCCAACTATTGCAGGTGGAAACTTCCCTATATTTGTGGTCATGATTCCCCAATAAAGTGGAATCAGAGAAAGTGGCTCATTTAATGAAAAATGACCCAGAAGACCTAGGCATCTCTATAAAATTTCCCATTGAAGAGAACTCAGGCTGCTCATTCTAGAGAAGTGATCATTCAGAGTGAATGAATTTACTTAAGAGAAATTCAATGGAGGGGATTCTGGAATGTGTTTGAGGGGATAACCACTGAGATTGATCTAGTTGCATCTTTTAAGCTGAAGATTATACTGTTGAGAGCATATTTTTATTACTGAAGTAATTGAAGCAGTCAGGTGACAGAGGTTTTATAGTTGCATTCTCCACCCAGTTCTTAGCCAAGAAGACCAGGAACAAGCTCGGGGGTCCTGAGGAAGTGTTGTTTGAGCGCTCTCCAGGAGTTTGGTTGGGAGGAACAACCTCCTTAAGCTGTTTCCATATTGTCCTCAACAGGTTCTATTTTCATTTTACTGTCTTTGTTAAGTAAATCTTAGTTTATCTACTACATGCATGTTCGATGTTTAGGGATTATGAATGAAATGTAAACTATTAAATGTTAGGTTCAGTAAAATTATCGATTATAGCAGAAATGGAAATGAGCATGTAATTAGTGAAGCAGATAGAAATTTAATTTCCAAGCTGTGTTTTTCCACACCTGAAATCAAGTCGTACTCTAGCATAGTTGGCTTTCTTAGGTAAATGAAATGATTCTTTTATTTGGAATATAAACAGAAGGTAGGATTCTCTTATTTGAATATGAGCAGTAGATAGAATTTACTTCAAAGTTTATAAATTACATTAAATATCAGTGTTATGTATTAACTGTCTAAATTTATTGTAGTTAACTAAATAAAATGAAATAGATATAAAATAAGAAGTAATATTATAATTATTTCAATAGTATTTCACTCATAAAAAAATAAATATCATAGTTAACAGAAGTAAGGTAAGAAAACTAATATTTAAAGGAACATGTAAAAAAAAGGAATTAGTAAAATTTTTTATAAACATTAACATTACAGACTAGTGTGTTGCATCCAGAATCAAAGATTCTCTGATAATCCTTGTATATTAATTACTAAAAGTCAAACAATACTCTAATTTCGAGTTGTTGCACAAAAACCCTAAGTATTTCTTAACTATGATTTAGAAGTAAGAGACTGTAAAAGTTATTTAGGATTTCCTATTTTGTTTCTTAAAAGTTAGTATCAAAAATTTAGCTATAAGTTTATCTCATCATTCATTATTCTATTTTGCAAAAAACAGAGTAAAAAATACTAAAGGCATAAACAAGAATTTCATTAACTGTAGGGTTTATAATATTCCTATAAATCCTTAAAAGTCGAGTTCTAAAAATTAACTTTATATGCTAAACAGAGCTTAAAAATAATTACAAATATAGTGTGTTAACATATACAATACATATGTAAATCAATAATATTGTAAAACAATAATTTTAACCATTTCCTTAATAAACCCTTAATCAAAGGTAGGCTTATAGCTTGTAACAACAATGGGTAAAAACCCAAACCTAGTAAACAAACCATATATAAATATAATTCTTTTACATTAACAGTAAATAAATTACATTGTAGATATAATGAGTAAAACCCAAATCGAAGTCTTCTCTTCTTCAAGTTCAAATGTAAAAGAGAAACTAAAGCAGATGAGACATAGGCGTCTTAAAAATTCTAATCTTAAAGGAGTATTTCTTTAAAATCTTAAACAAATGGAATTACACCATTAAGCCGTAAGGATGAAACTGTTTCACCAAAACAACATAATTACATCATAGCTTAAAAAGCTTGTGCTACCCAACAAAGTTTCGCAAGGGTTTTAAAGTAATACTTGGATAATAGACAAACAAAATAAATATCATAACCAACAGAGAGTTTGAAGCCATGATTCCAACCACAAAAACCTTCAACCAACAACCCTTATCGCAAGCAGGGAGAACCCAAAACGAGACTGAGACTTACCGGATTGAAATCCCACAAAGATAATTGAAGGACGAGCCTGCTTTCCATTCAAGTCGAGAGCTGTCTACAGGAGCTTGCAATAACAAGATTCAAACATTAATTAAAAACTATGTTCATACAAAAAAAAGAACCCCTAATTTAGTGATTCTTTGGAAAAATAAATGTGAGTGGAGTCGTAATGTATACCTGTACTGTGAACAAGAAGAGTTCAAAACCAGGAATTTACGGCCACCCAACACATATGCACCAACCAAGGAAAACCTCAGGTCAACCCTGCGACAGAGGCAACAAGGTTACAACACTCAGACTCCATGATGTCGAGGCAAGGAACAAGCAGTGAAAGGATAAACAAAGCAAGGAAGTAAAGACCACTCACACAGTAAATCTTTACTCACAAAAGAAACAAAGAGTATAAGTCTTGATACCAAAACCACTCTGTAACGTAATGCATCCTACGGAGCTAACAAGCAGAGAAGGAGCAGGCCTCTCATGGCTATAAAGAACCTCATAGTGCAGCCTACAAGTCGACAAACCCTCGGAGCCAAATGCCAAGGAGTAGGGTTTCACTTCTTTATAAGTCACCAATGCATGGAGGAGAATGGACCACGTGCCCTTCCAAATTTTTAACCAAGCATGGGTCGTTACCTATGTCAACGCTACATACCACCAAGGATGGATTATATCATTGCCAATAATTTAAACAATGCATTTGACTATAGTGAAAAGACTTATATCATTGCTAGTAATGAAATCTATGCCATCAACCATAGTATAATGTTTCTTGTGATTGCTCATCATATTAACTTTGCCATCGATCCTTTAACTAGCTCTTTTGATTGCTTACAATGACAATCATGATATTATTTAAAACCATGTATAGAAACTAGTATTATTTTTATATAAGGAACAAACTTATATCATATAATGCCAATAATTTTGACTACACCATGACAGTCACTAGGTAGTGAAAATGTCTTAGGATATAAGTAGTATTTAGTTGTAACATTATAAAATAGTGTAGTGTTGTATTCTTGAAATAACACTTGTATCATTGCAACAACCTAAATATTAATATTATAGCTTGTAAACTAACAGTGCACAAGATAATCATACTTGCAAACCAATCAAACAAGTTGGTATGGTTAGCGACTAGTAAAGAAGAGATTGGGTAGAGATATGTTGTTTATTTATAAACTGAAGAAATCTAAACTTCTCCACTTAAAACTTGATGCTGATAAATGAAGGAGTCTTCAAGGAGAATGAAGACAAACCATTTTGCAAGAATTTCTCATAATAAAGCTAATAACTCATTGTAAATTGTACCCTTGAAAACCATATGATTATGTTCATGCGTAAAAAGCAGTACATTTGAGTTTTAAACATGACAATAGCAGTAAGATCATGATACTATAAAAGTAATATTATGTCAAGATCATGAGCTCTATGCTTACTGTAAGAATCTATAATTGACTAGGTATTATAATCTTTACAACAGAAAGAAACCTTGGCAGAACTCATTCTTGTAAATGGCATTAAATATCTAAGGATAATAGCCTTTATGGCTTAAATATAAATACTGTCATATATCCAAAACAACGAAAGAAATTACTTTACCTCATCAGAGTCTGGCATCTTAATAATCAATTTTTATACTAGCATCTTATCATGCTAAAGAAGTACTTCTCGACTTAATTCAAAATAAACTCCTACTTGATCAAACGCTTACCTGCTGAACCTGTAAGAACCAGCAGTCCATTTGATTTAGCAGAGTGCTAAGTAAGCCCCAATTTCAAACATGTTTTCTCACCTACTTGACAAAAAGTAAATCATCAGTATAGCTACCAACAACTAAATGCAAGTCATTTTTATATAACTTATAAAATCTAAAGTTGTATTAGTTTTTCTGTATTTTGAAACTAATCATTACAAATTGTTAAATTGTTTCATTTTCTGCTAACCGCTAGCAGTTACTAAACTCTGATTTCAAACATCTTATGTCACTTTAAAAATTTTAATTTTTTATGAAATTTTGGGGTTATGACAACTCTTGTGCAAGGTAACTGGAAATCTGCCATTAATGAAAACTGGTTAGCCTGCCACTCGATGAGGTCGACCACATTTGGTTTCCAAAGGATAGCTATTCCCCCAGCCATACCATTTTCTTTAATATCCATTATACTAGTACCTTTCCAGATCTTATCCCTGATTATTTCCATCCCTTCTGTACTGCATTTAGTTTCTTGAAGGAAAATGGCATCCGACATTTCTTGCTTGATCTTTCTAGCTAATGTCTTCCACTTCCTAGCATGATTGGATCAACTAAAATTCCATGATGTTATGTTCATTGGGTAACTTTGATTACTTCAGAGAAGGCCGCCCTAATATTTGGGTATTGGTATGATTCGATTTGTTTTACACCTACTGCTGTTATGTGTTGCTTGTTTGTTTTCCTTCCCCTTCTCATCTCTTCCTCCAAATATTTTCATTTTCTGCATTTATGTGGCTCTGCTTCAATCCCTAGATTATGATGTTCTCTAGTTTGAATGATGGATTCTTAAGGAAGCTCATTTTTTTTGCACGAGACATACCCCTGGCCCTTCTTTCCACATTCTGCCTCGATTGCATCCAAATCTAGCTCACCCCACTCCATTTCCTTGACCTCCTCCTCATCAACTACCTCCATCGGGGTCTGTTGTTCTCCTTCCTCATATGTTTCCTTTCCTTCTCTAGTCTGATGCCATAATAAATCCATCTCTTTTAGGTTCCCCTCCCCGATCTCCTCCTCCCCCACGATCTCGAAGGGATTACTGTTGCTAGGGTGTTTCTCCGTAGGATCCTTCCATGGTTTTATTCTTTTTCGTTGTTTGTTTACTTTTTTATATTTTCTTTTTAACATTTTCTTTCTTTTCTTTTCTTTAACTTTTTCTTATTTTCTTTTTTTACTTTGCACCTTTGGGCCACAAGATTGGAGTAGAATTTTTTTTTCTTCTTATTTTTCTTTTAAATATTTTGGGTTACAAACCCAAGGTAATTAAAATTGGGCCACGAGCTTCCAACATAAACAAAATAAACCATAGGTCAGCTGAAAAGAACAACTTTGATTCCAAATGGAATAGTAAAATATTGTTTTTACAGGAAAACCCAATATAAGTAATGTAAGTGGTCCATAAATGGATCAATAGTAATGTAAGAATAAATTGTATGGCATATGATGAATAGTTACATAGGTTTGAGATTTATATAAGCTTGGCATGCACTTTTCTGTAAAAGGGAATGACTATTGACTTTGGATGGTCTTTAATTGATAACAAATTAATATTAATATTATTTTATCATTTTATTTTTACAGAATGGTTTATTACTAGCCATCAATATTTAAATATTGTGTTAATGTGGTCAAGTGGTGCTACCCTTGCTAGGTGTTTGCACGGAATATACACTCGCATCCCACCTCGTTACATGCTCTTCTTACCATCGGTCCTTCACCAAGTGGGGGTATACTTTATGGATTGCAACCCTGACTTGACTGGGGGTTATAAGGAATTACCAAGCCCAAAATGTATCCTAAAGAAGAAAAAGGTAGAGAGAAATAGAAAAAAACGAGAGAGAAAAAGAGAATATTATGGTATTTTTGTGATAACTTTTTACTCTGAAGTCGTATTTGGGCACTTTTGGTACCGTTTGAAATTTCTCATCGAGGGTTACAACTATTGTGTTTTGAGCTTCCTCGTATTCCTCATAGTTTGTCCAGTATGTGCATTTTTGTAAATATGAACATGAGTAATCTCAAAAAGCATCTTTTAAATCAAAGATGCTTTTTAGAAAGCATATTTGAAAAGATGCTTTTCAAGATTCCTCATGTTCTGGTTTACAAAAATGCACACCTCGGCCAAACCATGAGGAATCCTACAAAGCTCAAAAGAAGAAAGTTGTATTTCTTGACGAAAAATTTCTAACAACGACAAGAGATCCCCAATCTGACTTCGTAATAAAAATGTATTGCAAAAAATACCGTAATATTCTTTTTTTCTCTCTCATTTTTAGCTATCTCTCTCTACCTTTTTCTTATTTAGGATACATTATAGAAGAGGGTAGAATGTTATGGGCATCATCACATCATAGTGGTCATGGATTATCTCAAGAAATGAGAAGAGGTTATGCCTACTATTAAATATGATAATGAGAAGGCCTCTCATTTTGTATTCAATAAGATCATCACTTGGTTTAATATCTCGAGAGAATTTGTCACCGACCATGGAATGCACTTTTAAAATAAGGTGATGGATGAATTATCTTAGAAACTAGGATATAAGCAAGAGTACTCATCTTCTTATTACCTTCAAGTGAATGGACAGGTTGAAGTTGTGAACAATTCCATTCTACAAAGAGCTATTAGGAAAAGAAAGAACAATTGGCACATTATGTTTTCCCCTCCTTTGTGGGATTACCGAACCGCCGTTAATATTGCCACTGGTTTCTCTCCATATCAGTTAGTACATGGAGTGGACTTTATTGTGTCAATTAAATTCAAAATTCCTGCTTTGAAACTAGGAATAGAGCTCTTACCAAAGACTTATGAGTTGGAAGAATGCACGGTCCACTTAGAGAATCTTGATGAGAAACACTAGGATTACATAGTGGCTCTTGAGGTTAATAAGCATCATGTGAAGGCTCAGTATGATAAGTCTGTTTGCCCCTATAGATTTAATCAAGGTGACTTGGTCCTCTTGTATGAACAAGCCAGTGATCCGTTAGGGGAGGGTATGTTCAAACCCATGTGGCATGGGCCTTATGTAGTAAAATGTGTCTTGGAGAAGGGCACCTATGAGCTGAAATATTATGAAGGGAAATCCTCCGCAAAGCCTAGAAACGGGCTTTATCTTAAAAAATACTATTCCTAATTCTGAGTTGAGGCTGACATTTTGCATATTATCGTACAGTTGCATAGTTTAATTTTAGGTCCCTTGTAGTGATTTGGTTTGTTGACATGCTTCCCCTTGTTGTGATAGATGTTGACAGAATCTTTAGTATACCCACGATATACTAATGGTGCCAGCTTCCATACCCATAACTTAGCTTTGGCTTATTGGATCATTTATACGTATGAGGGTCATGGAGTGTGTTCAAGAGGTGTATGTCTCCAGTCATCATCCAACAATGTTGATGAATATAGTGTTGTGATTGAGCTACAACGTGAATCCATCTCTGATGGTATTCAATCTCTTCAAGTGCACCTTGACTCATAATTGGTTGTATCACAATTAAATGGTGTGTACCATATCATGGATCTGACTTTATTGCGAATGTTCTTATGGTTACGATTATTAGAGCGACAATTTGACTACATAACATATATTCATTATCCTATAATTTACAATCATGTCACCAATCACATCTTATAATGGAATTTGTTACATCAATAATGAAGCATACACATTTCATTCATGTTTGAAAAAACATGTAAATACAGCAAGCCGATCACTATAAGTTTTTCATTTCCAGAGCATAGTTCAATAGGGTCTCATAATACAAAATATCAAGATAAAAAATTGGGGCTTTAAGCCACCAAAAGTCTATACAGTCGATACAAAAAGTATATCTAGGCCTCTATGCCTGTGGACCAAGGTGACCATCATGGTAACAAACAAATTCATTTTCCAACCACTGAAATAGTATAACCCAAAGACGGGGTACTCCTACTACATGTCTCTGCATAGCCTCTCGCAAGTCTTCAAATTGCACCATGGGTACCTTGTGTGTCATCTTAATGAAGTTGGTATGTATGCTTAGGAGCATATGCTCCACATATGCATCACATATGTCATCCCCTCATCTCCTCCGACGATGTCAGGGGTAACCATCCCATCATCTAGGACCCACATCTACATATACATGATCAACGTCAGTACATGATACCACCAAAAACATGTTTTTGATTCCATTATATAAAAAATACAACAAAAAAATCAGATAAATAGAAAATACATTTGGGATTGTTACATATGTCACTGTATGCAGCACCTAATGGTAATGGCATGTATGGGTCTCCATGGAAGTCAATCTTGACATAGGGATAGTCATCTAGGACTATGATCTATCACTGCCACGAGTGGTAGAAGTCTGGGTGGAATGGAGTCGGTGTCCTTCTTCCCCCTAATCGCTACATCACCTCTTCCCAACGCGTTTGGGATGGATCTAGTAGACTATGTGGAAGAACCTGAACTCTTGGGCTAAGGCCTGATACCCACTCGAAAAAAAGTGGTAAGTATGACGGGGAAACCGAAGTTCTTTGTCCTACCTAGTTTACAGGATGTCATTTGTTGTTTCATAGTGTTCAATAATGATGTGCTTTAATCATATACTCTATGTCTCATACATTCTACTACATAAAACATGAGAGGCATGGAGGCCTGATTCAGTGATTCCAACCCTACTATCCTCGCTAGTACCAGAACTATAACCTTGAGACTGAGGCTCCGGAAGGAGTTCACCAGAACCTATCTTTCGATCTTCTTAGTATCTAGAAGGAAGTCAATGGTTATATACTCCTCAATGGTGAGGCATACTTCCACCCCACAATCTCATAAGTTTACTACCTTGCCTCGGTAGGATATTTTTGTAATGAAGTACATATCTTCCACTTCTAGTCTCACAGGCATCCCATCTAGTTCTAAATATTTTGTGTCTGGTTCCCAGTAGTCAACAAGCATATGTAGAAGCCTTGTTTAGGACCTCAAACCCCCAAGTTTCCAAAAATGGTATAATAAACATATAATTATATGTTGTTGAGTGTTTATGTCTCTGTGGGCTGTCGATCCACCTCTTCATGCTCACACTCCCTCCACTCTAGCACCATCTTGAAATAAAAACATTGATTTTGATAAGAATTTTCCTTTGAACTGGGTATTTACGGTCCTGTACGTGACTTTTCTTGGTGATAGTTGCGTATGTATGCGAGATGTCTATGTTTTCCCCCATACATCAAGCCCTATATGCAACCCAATGTCTTATGACTTGCATGGGTCGGGTTACCCATTTGTAGGTTGCTTCAAATTGAAAAATACACCATGGAAAATAAAAATAAATACATGGAAAATATGAGGGATGCAATGAGGATATACGTGGTCCTGACGGCTCATGATTTCATTTCTTCTAGCTCTCAGAATCGACAGTTGAAGTTGGTTGTCCAAATGGCTCCAAATGCACTTTGTGTGGTAAAAAACAAAATGGTATGGTGAAAATGTCAATTTTTACTATTTCTCAAATTTCGTTTGAAATGTTTACCCACTTTGCCTATAGTTTGGACTTTTATTAACCCTTTTTAGTTGTTTTGGCCTAATATTGTTGTGTAGGGACCTGTTTTGAGTGCACTTTGGCTGAGATTTTGACTTGTTTGTGTCTATGGAAGGTATAATTTCGAACTAGCATAAACGATAGGATCACTTTTTTGTATGCATCATGCATTGTCCTATGACCATGTTGCCTTAACTATAGGTATGAACCCACTTCGTGATGTTGTAGAACCTTCACACTGCTATTACAAGCGACTTTACATAAGTGGTAGAGCCTTCCTATACATGGGTACCCTAGATAGATCCCATTTTTCCATTTGGTACCCATGCTGAGAGTCCTCCGTTAGGTCTGGGATTCCCTTGTAGTCCCACCATGTATTAATAAAGAAACTCATATTCTTTCTTCAAATTTATGCTAGCCATCTCCCACGGGGACTCCCATCTATATCAAGTTGTAATTGCATTTTCATGCATCTTATTTCCATATTGGGAATTATGTTGGCTCCCTGCTTCACTTTTATGCGCCATATATCCTCAGATTTCCTCAATCCTAGCCAACCAGAGCCTCCCATATATATTTTACAGCTTGATCACCCCATACCCATAAGAGACATCCCCACAAGTGTCCTTATCCTACATGTGCTTCCTTGCATTAAGCATAGGTATGTTCCACTGCTTGGAACTAGTTTGCTTTCCCATGACAATTGTTTCCTCCTAGTTTTGTAATATATGAAACTTTATTCTTTTTCAGGATTTCCAATATGAAAAATACAAAAAAAACCATAAAAAGCCGAAGGGGAAATGATATTTCTTTAGCATCTATCGTGTCGTGTCACCTTCGAACAAAGCACTGTATATTCCATGAATTGGTTGGGTTATTAGTATAAGTTTAGGATATGTACTCATTACTCTAAGTTTTCTCCACCAAATGGTTATTCTTATAGTACCTATGAAGCCTTTGTCGATGCCTCTTATGTCATAGAGTTGTCCCAGTTTTCATGTTGAGTCTATGCTGCCTATGAATCACCATATACCTTATGCTCTTTTTCGAAGGAAGTTTTATCTTGAGTCAAGAAATCCTAAGTTATCTTTTCTTTGCATGTCGGCCAGTCCTGATACAGTTACTAGTTCATGCACATCTTCTTCATTTGAGTTCTTCCAAATTATCCAGCGTTGTTGTGTACCTCATGTTGGCTAATGAGGGATGCCTTCATGCCCTCCTTCCAGTGGATTCCATTTCATCAACTTCAGATCATTTATTATGGAATAGGAACCTAGAGTCCATTGAGTTCATTGAGAATTGCAATCATCAGTGGAAATTTCTTTCGCCATCGACAGTTTTGGGAATACATCATTGTCCCCTGATCGATGGAATCTCTCAATATTTCTACCTCAACACATATATTCACTCTTGTTTGATTGTACTCTGTACCTTGATTCCCATTATCATTATGGGTGGGATATCTCATGTCTGTTAACGATATACATCAATGATTGGTAATCAGATGATGGTCCATCATGTTCGACCTCAACACCTTTATTTGCATGATGGGACATGTACCAGTAGCGATTTGTGTAGAATTCCTCCAAGGTTGGTGGCAATCCATATGTGCTACCTCCTTGATTGTGCTAGTATATATGAGATATCAGTTCTCATGACCAGATTCTAGTGTACGACCAGATGTCTTCATTCAATATGAAGATGTTTCTTCATTTTATATTGTAGGTGGTGATGACAACATGTGACATATTCCTATTCATGGCCATTGTACTATTATGTATCTAGGAACTGCTACATTTTATATATGCAGTCACATGCTGAAATTTATCATTATATTGTATTGATGAGTGGCTAGTTCTTCCACTTGGGTATTCATTACTCCACTTTTGGGATTGGTATAATGTATTTCATCCATCATGTTACCCCTCTGACCTCACAGATTAGGGGGCATCTGTTACATCTTATTTTACCACACTTGGTAGATCATGTTTTTATGTCCTTTTGTGTCCATATGCAAACTCCTTAGACCTTGTTTTCTCAATATTAACTTTGATGATCTAGAAAATACCTTAAAAAATATGTGTTTATTGGTCTACATGGGTCACTAGCTAATAGACGGCGTGTACATGCATCTTGCTCCACTATGACCCATGTACATCGAGAAATGTGCCCAAAAATAAAATATTTGGAGTTTTGCTCATTTAGTAACGAATAACTTGACTATTGGCCTTCCATATCCCTGGAAACGCTCTGAATCAACCCTTCACTTCCTATTGAAGGGATTCATATTGAGCTAATTAGATGCATTAGAGGAGGAGAATTTGTGAGAGCAAAGAAGGTATAGTGGATTTGTGCCCCATACTTACAAACTTGAGTCTATATCAATTTGTCATTTGAGCAGCCATTGATGCTCTTCCCAAGCTCTCCATTGTCTTGTGAGCTTGCCATTGATATGAATGATTGAAGTGTTGGAGGACCATGTGGGGGACTCGGTTTCTCTATTCTCACGAGGTGCCGACAGGTTTTTTCACTCATATATTTATTTATAATTAATAGAAATATTCATTTCTCGTTCATTGTATTTGTGTAGATATGAATATTATTGTCTATGGATGTAGTTTCTTTGATTATATATATTGGATTGATATACTCTAGAGTAGGTTCTAACACTTAATATCTATCATGCTTGTATATTTTGTTGTTGTTGAGAATGGAATGTAGGTGCAAGTGTGGTTGAAAGCTCAACGAGGATCTACTATGAACATCCGGAGCAAGTGTGGTTGTCATACTGTTTGG
The DNA here is from genome assembly GCA_001517045.1 of Pseudotsuga menziesii. Taxonomy (NCBI): domain Eukaryota; kingdom Viridiplantae; phylum Streptophyta; class Pinopsida; order Pinales; family Pinaceae; genus Pseudotsuga; species Pseudotsuga menziesii. The sequence goes on from LPNX010454388.1 coordinate 439,315, forward strand.
TGTGGTCCACCCCAAGCCATAGGTATTTTTCTCCTTAACAATCCTCATTTTCCTACAAAATCCAGATCATATGGCCCAACCTGATCTTACGAATATCTAACCCGAGGAATACATGTTATTTAAAACAATCAATGATAAAGAATTTGAATCAAACTCATAGATACATTTTAAATGGTGAATCTTTAGAAACCTTCCATACGTGGAAGTAAGACCATCATTACATGGAAGCCATTGCATAAAACATAAATCGTGAAAGGAACTATGATTAAAACAACCAAAAACTCAAACGATAAAATTGTACAGACCCTATGCTTCCTTTTATTTAAATGTAAAATTTAAACATTTGTTATTCAAAGCATGGTGGTAGTAAGACCATCACCAATGGCATTCACTGTTCCTTTAAGAACCCCAGTATATAAATAGGTTTACAAATCAGGCTGACCGAAGTGGTGGTAATTCCATCGAATATGGAACTCACCACAGTCTTTAAATTAAAATATACTACACAAAAAACTTTTAAGTTTAAACAATGGAGAAGAGAGGCTCTAAAGCCCTCCATCCAATGGTTTATAAACCCATAAGGGTTGAAACCCTAAACCACGGTCTACACTTATCTTTCAATTAAGGCGAAGGTTTGGTTCCCACACAACCACAAATCCTGTAATTGTTGGCCACCCAAGCAATGTTGAAGCTGGGCGACATCCACGCTAGAGCCACCTGCACTAAGAGACTACAAAAATTTGTTAGGACTATTTAAGGAAGAATTGGGTAAATAATTTATGAACAGAATAAAAGTTTTGGGTTTATTCACCTTTAATAATTTTGTAGCATTTCTGCAAAGATGTGACCCAATCGTCATGCTCGTCAATATCCCTTAACCTAGGTTTTCAGAAACAACACAGTTAGAAACATAACTCCTATAAAATAAATGGTAAAAGGAAATGGTGAGGTATAAATAACATTATCTTGTTTGAATGCAAAGAGGGTGAGGGGTTGACTCGTCTTGTACACCCTTATCCCTCCTCTTCCTGTAAGAAAATTAAAAGCACCAGTCAGTCATTACTACCCAAGAGTTTACAAAAAAACATTTTATCAAATCAGTTGCAAAGTTAAGATAATTTTACCTAGTTAAAGCTAGCTGCAAGGCTGTAGAAGGTGTCCTAGTTTTTGAGTTGCAACAATGAGCAAAGATATGATTATGGACTACCATAAAGGTCGATAAGTCTTCCATTACACCTCGGAAAAAAACATTAAGACTACGATTAACAACTCGTAAGAACTTACACCCAAGAAATCTTACAAAGCAACCATGAGGCCACAATAGAATGAACCATTAGAAGAGGAAAAGAACTAAAAAAACCTAACAAAACCCCTGGCATCGTGGAGGTCAACCACAGTACAAATAAATGATAACATGTACCTCCCAACTAGCGCTTGGCCAAACCGCCAAACCTTACATTATGAATTAACATATCACCAATGTATTTCCTAGATCAATTCCTAGATCGATCCTTCCGATATGGTATAATATTCTTATGCCTCAAATTTATAACATTGGATTCATGCATATAAACGTTACAGGTTGCGGAATTGGTTATACATTGGATCATCATAACTTATAACTTATGCAAAGCTTTGGATCCCCCATTTCACTTTCTTTACAAAAGCATTGTAATCATTTGAAGAAGCAGGGCTAAAAACTAGATAATTAAATATAACTAGATAAATGTAAAAAGTGTTAAAGACATCACCTTCAGCTATGATGGTAGAATGTCGATAATGCACGCAAACATCCCCATATTGTTTAAAGTGTCTATGATGAGTAAGATTCTAGTATACATCACTTTACATTAAAGAAAAAACTTATACATGCAGCAGTCATTAATACATGCAAAGTTATTTATTTGGAGCAGAAAGATATTTATATACATAAATTTTTATTTTTTATTTTTTGAAATTTTAGGTATGTGACATTACACATCAGTTGCACCAATTGTATTTTTAGGCCTTGTTTTTTCTATGAAGTTTGTTCTGAAAACACTATTCAATTCGTTGTCACTCCTTCCAGTTAGATAATGCCACGTAATTTGTCAAATTGGATTTTACCACATGTTCCCCAATCGAATATTTCAACTATTTCAGAGCGACTGACATTAAAAAACTTGAGCGCTAGCCCGGGAAAATCGTGAGCTGAACCCCTTGAGCTGAGCAGATGTCGCGGGTCGAATCAGGCATTACGAATGCTGGTAAGTTGATTTTTTCTGATTGCTGTGGGGATCTGTTGTTACTGCTCGTACCCAGGAAACTAGAGGTGGGGTTTCTCGGCGATCAATTTATTAAAGCCATTTCTTTTACTGCAGATTATCTTTGTATACAATGAGTGGTGGGTATCCGTATGCTAGAGGAGGGGAAGGAGGAAATGCTGAGCCTACCTGAGGTCTTTGAGGTGTTTGGTGCCAACATTTCAGTTTGCACAGGGGAAACAGAGAATAGCCCCGTTTCACCAAAAAATCAGAAAGAAATGTCCACTGCGCCGAAGATTTTTTCTTCTGAAGATACCATATGAGTGGCAAATGAATAGATCGTGGAGGATTCGACATCTTTACCGTTAGATTATGTTAACTTGATGCAATCGGCAGTTGAACAATCGCTATCATAAGTGAACAATCGCCAAGTGTATTGATGAATTCTGAAGGACTCCAACTTGATTTGATGAACTACACTAGTGCTGATCAAGTATCAACTGAGAATCCGAAGGTCTCTCTCTTTCAAGTGATGAAAATTGTATCTGAAAAGAAGGAACTGATCTTTGTAGAGAAGGTCCAGATTCCAGAAGAGCAGATTTTGCGTTTGTGCAATAGAATTGTACCTAATGCTGCACAAAAGCAATGCCCTGATATCAAAATCAATTTTAATACCTTGAATTACCTATCCTTGCCGACAATTGGCCTCTACCGGGACAAGCGAACGATGGGTAGAATATTGAAAGAGATGGGTGTGGTAGATGATTTGATTCACATGCAAATGGAGGAAGAAAAGCTCGAGCCAGGTTTGTACGTTGGAATTTTGAAGCAGGTCATAATCGTTTCCTATTGGCATCAAGGAAAGCCATCTCAAAAATGCATCAAGGAAAGAGGTTTGCTGCAATTTTATACGTCACATAGTGGACTTGTGTGATGATATTTATGTGTGCGTTAAAGAGTATAACCTTCTTGAAGCTCTGGCTGCTTCTGTTGTCTCCAGCTGCTTCTGTCGTCTCCGCTTCTCATAGAGAGAGACGAACTCAAAGACTCAAGATAAGCCATGTTCAAAATTCTGAGAATGATGTGATGGTTTCTTCCTGTTTCAACCAAAACATAAGGAGTTATATCGGTAGTAGGCCACCTCCTGAAGGTCTGGCGATACCCAGACATACACTGTTCTTTGTCGAGGGATATCATCGCAGTGGTTTTATCACTGCTAATTACAAAGAGTAATTTTGATGAGCAGTTAAAAAAAGTTAGTGTTAGTGCACTTGGGTCTGAGTTGGAAAAATTGTCCAAAGACTATGATCTTGATTTCACTAGGCTCAGCAATGACGAATTCATTTCTGTTTTAGAGCATTTTGCATTGCCAGAGTACCAGAGCTACATAGACTTATGGCTAATATTCAGGATCGTCGTGCAGAAAATTGAAAGTTCAATCTTCAATCCAAGCCGAAGGAATTACAGGAGCAAATATTGCAGAATTTTCTCCAGTTTCTGCCTGAGTACTGCACTTTTATTCTATATTTTTCTGAATCTGCACTTTTATTCATATGAAGAGAGGGATCATGTTGCAGCTCGGGAAATTCCAGTTCAAATAACTCAGTTTGCGCATCTGGAAAACCAGTTGACCACTATTTGGGGTGGCAACTAAGGTAAGCAGAAACTACTTTTCCCTGGCACAGAGATTAAATTTCGTACCATGAATGAGGCATTATTAAGATTCATCGTTGAAATGTCTAGAAAGTCTGCTCACCCGATTTTGTTTGAAGAAGAGATTCTGTTGAGGGGCATAAGTGAAGGTGACATTACAAACCAAAAAGTAAGGATTTTGTCAATTGGGAAAGATGGATCTGTAAAACACCGCTCTGTACTGTCCGTGAACAACTCACTCTACAAGTTGGAAACAGCAGAAAGCTTTCAGGGGTCATCGAAGTCATCTAAATATCATACAATGCATTCTTGGGATTTCACAGAATATTGCTTTCTTGGGATTCCTTGTGAGCAATGGCATTTTAGAGCAACCGAAGAGCTTTGGTCAGGCTATTATAGAGAAACTTTTGATGCAGGAACTGAATGTAGAAAATCTCCAACAATAATAGGAAGAACCATGAACAATGGAACATATTATATAACAATGGAACATATTATATTGTCTTTATTGAAGGGCTAAAAGTATCGAAATACTACCGGGCAATTGACATTTTAGTAGTCACCAAGTTCAAACTTCTGTATAAGCAGATGAAAGGGGTGTATCAAGTTTGATAAGACAATTTAAAATTAATTCATAGAGAAGCAATAACCACTGAACTGTTCAGTTTATTTCATTTATGATAAATCACCACTCAAATACAAAAAGGATGTCTAGTATCTCTCCGATCTGGATATGTTTATTTGTTATAATGTTTTTCGTGTTAGGTCATGGTGTGGCTATTTGAATAAGGAAGAAGCAAACACTATACTACATGTGCTCCACGGTGTAAAGATGTTGTATTGTACAAAATTTTGAGTTTCTTATTATGGAGTTCTTTTTGGCTCCTTCAATTGGAAAATTTAATGATCAATACAAGTTCTTATAAATCTGACTTCTCATGAGTGACAATTGCCTTGCACAAGTTTAGGTCTCTTGTTATTGAAATACAACTATAAATTGTATTATTTGTTGTTGTTGGAAATTATAAATTTCCATTTTAGGCTTATCATATGACTCAATATCTCAGCCTATATTGTCATTGCATACATAGATTCAATGCAAACCAATATTTCACAGGTTTAAGTTACTCGATGCTTAAAATAAACCATGATACTACATACTATATAACAAATTCTTGCAAATTCCATCTGAGTACAATATTTGAGACTCGGTAAGAGATAATGGTGAATTTTAAAGTCAAAGATTATATTTTTATTGATCTACCCTTGTGTCCTTCTCCTTTCTGGATATTGGAATTTATAGACAAATCAAAGCATAAGCTCGCTACTATAGGGAGTGTACTTGTGAGGAGTTGTTATGCATCTTCTTAACCATGAGCATGTGAGCAGATGATCACTTTCTACTGAATTATACTATAATTTTTGTCTAATGTCCATTATGCATTCAAGGAAAGGTTCCAAGAATAAAGTGTGTTAACATCTTTAAACACTTAGAGACATAATCTACATTATTCTCTTACGAACTTCAATGTTGTTTATTCCTATTTCAAGAGATCAACCAAAACTCTTCTAGCATCATCAATGTTTCTTGAAATTTAATGTTGCATTTCCATAACATCTTCCCCTCCGATTTGGGCCCATGAATCTCCTCTTCGTCAAGTTTTCATATGTTTTATTGATATTTATGTTGGGCCAATTTGTCAAATAATACACTTGCAAGATTTTGAGCATGCACACATGGTTTGACATTACTAATAGTTTGAACCTTTTGAAGGTTGTTGTAGAACCTAGACATGCAAGTCATGAATTTGGTATGCTTTGTTGTACATGTTTGGTCACACCACTCTTTAATATAACCATCAATGTGGATCATTACATGTAAGGATCTAAATTGAGATGGAATTCTTGTACCAAAGTGTTGTCTAGCTAATATTATTTTCTAGATAGCAGGTGTTCATTTAGTTTCTAAAGATGTATATCCATTATGCTTCAAAAATACGTATCTATAACATGGTTTTAGTGACTTTCATCAGTTATCACATGAGTAACTATGAAGTTACGAAACTTGTAACTATCAAGCTGGACACATACTTATTCTAACAATCATCAAGGTGAGAATATTCACTGGAGGTTTTTGTGATATTAAGTCATCCAAGTTAACTCTCCTTTTATTTGTATAATCTCATAGTGGTTTCATCAAGGCAAGTTTTATGATATTTGTTTATTGTTTTATAATAATGATGTTAGAATTGTGAAGAAACTTTGGAAGGAAATTGCATTAGTCATAAAAGCATTACATCACTTTAGAAGTGGATTTACTATGGACTACTGCCAATAGGGGAGAGTTTTATGTCGTAGAAATATAATGTAAATTGACATTACCAATGGACTTTGTCAACCGCCATTGCTTAATTGATTATAGTTTTGGCATGCATTTCTAGGCTTATCTTTTTTTACTTGTCCAAATGCTTCTTTCATTCCAGGAATACACTGGAAATTTTTAATGGAGATGGACACTCTAATTATGCCATTAGGCATTTTCTCTCATGAAGTGGGTTTTGAAATCACTGTAGCAATCATTGTCCCTCTACCCAATTATTTGTTTCCACTTGGTTCCACTGTTCTTTGAATGAATTGCTTCCATGTGTTCTGACTGATCTTCACCCACAAGCGTGTTCAATCAATAACAGAATTGGCATAACTCCTCCTTCTTTAGGACAATAATCGATGGTGGGAAACCAATGGAGGTCAACCTATGAGAGGCCCTCCTGCTTGGGAGGATTGCAGTTTTTCTTGTCCTCTAATTGTCGTTCTCATGCCTTTGCTCCATAAAAACATACCAGATGAGACACAAATATGCCACCACCATCATCCCAATCATTGCACAAAGCAGCAACAATGACACACCTGCAATATATTAGGATTGCTGACATATCAGGAATGCTTTATATTCCTTCTTAATTCCCTAGAAACATTTTACAGAACACACAAAATAAACTGGTGGAAAGTGTTGAAGTTTTTGTGGATATGGATCTGACAAAAGTTCAAACCAATGCCAACCTCAATCAAATTCTAGATTTTGGATTACATCTAGGATAAACCTTTCATTTATCCTTTCAACAATGAGAACATTCCATTCAACTCCAGGAATTGATTCAAGTTTTTATGTCTGCAACGCCGAAGAAAAGGTTAGTTCTAAAATAGAGATTGAGATAAATTCCGATAAGGATAACACATAACAAGATATTAGAAGACAAGTAGCAGAAGAACAACCTAAGAAGGATAAAAGCAAGACTAAGAAATTTAAAAATGAGTCAAAAAAGAAAAACAAATTTGTCTCAAGCCCTGCTAAGAAGAACCCTTCTGTTGATTCTGTTTTGACGATTGTAAAAGATTCATAATTTTATGGCTTTGACCAAGATAGAGTATAGAACTACTTTAAGGAAAACTAGATTTGGGCAAAGCATGATGATCATGATGGAATGCCTCGATATTATTCTCTTATTAATAAGGTAGTCTCCTTCAATCCCTTCAAGGTGCAGATGACCTAGTTAGAGGGAAAAGACAATGGTGATGAGTGTTTAATTAGGTGGGTAAATGCTGGATTTTGCAGGATTTGTGGGGAGTTTAGGGAGGGAAGCAAGACTAATACTGAGTTTCTCAGTATCTTTTCTCACTTGATGAATAGTGAGAAAGTTGTAGTAGGGCTTCTTAAAATCTTTCTTTGGAGAGGTTCTGTTTGGGCTCTTTACAGAAATTAGCAGTCTCATTGGGATGAATCTACTCTAAAGGAAGTCATACAGAAGTATGAAATTGTAAGGGTTATGACATATTTTACTAAAACAATGGGAGGGAGTGTGGTTCCTCTCGTTAAGATTGATGGTTTCAAGAGTGTGTATCGTAGAATACAGTTGAGATCTTGGGTTGTTTGATGGGTATTGAGGAAAAAGTTTCTTAGATTCTCGCATCAGATTCCTGCCATAAGACTTTTGGGTAATAAGGCTCAAAATTTTGCCAAAGTTGTTGGGAGATAGAACCTACAGCCACTCCAATAGATTAATCTACAGAAAGCATAGGTAGTGAATAAAAAATAACATATTAAATGTTCCCTTCCATCATCTCATAGTAATATTTGTTGATAATCATCTCACAATAATATTTGCTGATGTTTGAGTGAGATAGAAATGGATCACATAGTTTAGCTTCTTTGTCTCTGGTGTGGTAGAGTCATCCATCAAACAAAGGTTTGGTTTTCATAAGAAGTTGTCCTGAGAATAATGCCCATGAAGAATAGGGGAGCTTCTGATGAGCCAGCTAGGGATGCTTGGATGTTATCTCTTAAATCTCAGTTTTGGTTGTGATTGCATGAAGAGAGAAAACATGAACTTGTTCATGCGAGATGTAGAATTATTGTACTCTTGCTTGACTAAGTCCGATTGTACTCTTAATTGACCAAGTAGTATTTGAACTCTCTAGATTCATATCTATTATAATGTCAATCACTTTGTAGGGTGAATTATAGCAATGTAAACCAGAATATGTTGTTGGGCAATTGCTGCAATTATGGTTATATTTATTGTAAGATTGACATCGATGTTTTTTCAATGTTTGAGTAGTTCTAAGATTTGGATATGTTGTAGTGGCTGAATATATTGCAAATTCAACTGTCTATGTCATATCACCCATAGAAGTGAAACAATTTTCAGAGAATATAGAAGGGAAGTTGTTGTTGGACAAGTATGTTGCATATATCAAGACACCTTATTCTTAGAATATACATTTTCCGAGGGTCATTTATTTCAAGAATCCATAAGGTTTTAAGGGTCTTTCTAGTATTTCCATATAACTAAAAATCCACATATCCCCATTACCATTGAATGATGTTGTTGTTGGACTACTTTAACAATTGCCTCCTCAACAACTAGCTATGAAACCACTGGTGCTAGTGCTGGATCTTTAGTTGCTTAACCAAATGTATCAACTACTTAATATTTTGGACTAATTGATGAACTAACTATTGAATCTATTGATGTTGCACATACTCTGGCTTATTATGCTATTGACTCCACATCTGCTGCTGGGTCGGGGACTACTGCATTGTTAACTGCTCCTATCTCTGCCTCTCTTGATCTATTGGTACTGACACTCGTGTTTACTTGATTTGGTCTAGTAAACTGGGATAGAATTGGGTAATTAAATGACCATTTCTTAAATAGAAGTCAAAACTTCTATGTTTTTAGTTTTTGGCATTTAAATAACTCCAGTATTGTTGGTGAGTGGTGACCCAGATAGTTATTACCTATGTATTTTGATTTCCAAGTTTAAGTATGGTTTTTAGCAAGGTCCTATCCTTGAGATGCATAGACAAAAAGATCTCTACACCATCTAGGCTACATACTCATTCTGTTCAGTCAATGTATGTGCATGCCGTCAGCTTTAATATTTTCTTGTTTATTGATTATTTTCATATAGGTCATATTTTTGGATCAGCTATATTTGAATGGGATAATGATTTTTTTTGTTCACAATGAATGTGGCACAGATGTAAGGAATGCAACCTTGATGACATTACATTCTACTAGAGAAATAAGAGATGGCATAGAAAACACTCAGGAAAGGAGAAACCTATTTAGAGAAAGATGACAAGAACATGATCGATGTGATACCTTAGTCACATGCCCCATTGTTTCAAGAATAACTTTAGGAAGGGTACTCATACAAACTGCCATGTTGTTTGATGTAGTTCCTTGTGATGTGAAGGGACCCAAGCAACCCCTAATAAGAAGTCTATTGCTACCTCATTTAAATGTCTTAAGATGGACCTCAAATATTTTTCAGAGTTTTTCATCTCCTTTGTGATTTCGCACTGCTTGCATTATTATGTTGTTACATATGATTTTGAGAATAAGCATTAACAATGTTGATTCTTGTTTACTTAGACGATTTAGATTTTAGAAATTGTTATGGGCCATGGCATTTTGGTTAGGGACCCATATCCACAGGTACTAGGTCTTTGTTTTCCAAACTTACATTTGCATTGAGTTACATTCCAAATTTCTCAAAACCATCAAAATAACCAATTTTATTGATAGAATACTTAAATGTTTAAATTTTTCTTTGGGTTTGGAATGTTTGATTTGTTTTTAAAATGGAGTGTTTGATTTGTTTTTGAAATGGAGTTTTTATCAGAATTTTAAACTTTTATGGTCTTGCTATCATTAGGGACTCTTCACATGATGATGTAATACCTCCAGAGGTTATATTGTATCATAAGAAACAAAGCAATAAAACAACAGTTTGCGAAACAACATAGAAATTATTTCTGGAATCATTTGACAAAGATGCAAAACTACACATAATTTAATTAATCCACTATTATGAAGAGGGAATTGTTATTGTATCAGTATGCATTTACACTGGAAATTGGCTTTTAAAGCAGTAAATTTTCTTTCCAATTACTAGTACATTTAAGAAATTGCAAGGCAGAAAAGCATGCATTGTTGTAAGCTACTTGAGTAGATGTTTACTTGATAGCCTTATTTATTAATTTTTTACCTCAGAGAAACAAAACTTGTTTTACAGTTTTCATTTTAGATGTTGTTCGATATGTAGAAACTCTCTTTAGTTTTATACTAAAAAACTTGACCCTAAGCTTATTAGGCACACACATTCTTGGCAATGACAGATTGATCTTTACAATCTTGTTGAAAGGTTTGCTGATAAAAAATCATGAACCCACCTTTCTATACACAAGCTCATTAACCGACCTAGCATTAAGCCACCTATTTGTACACAAAAGAGATGATAGGCCTACCAATATCTCTGTGCACTGAATAGAGGGAAGGCCTACCAATATCTCTATAAACTCAATAGAGGAAGGCCTACCAATATAGGATAGGTAGATGTGGAACTGCTTCTCAATGACACTTCATGAACAATGTACACAAAAAATATGACAAGCCTACCGATATCTCTGTGCACTGAATAGAGGGCAAGCCTATCGATATGGGAGAGGTAGATGTGGAATTACTTCTCAGAGATACTTCATGAACAATGGGGTCAGTGGATGTGTCTTGGAGTGCTAGTGGTGTTGTTTTTTCTTTGGAAGTATTGTTGGATGTTGGAGGTTGTGAGGAGATTTATAATTGTTACATTTTTTTGAAGAATATTTTTATTGATTTTTTTCTCATTTTTTAGTACTTTAGTTATTAATAGTATTTAATGCAAATTTAATCTTTCATTCAACTACAAAGAATCTACTATAAAGATAAAGAAAGGTATAGGAATATAAAATTACACATATTTTAACCAAAGAACTTATAATCTTAATGGATGGATTCCATCTTATTTAAGAGTTTGAGATGGAGATTCTTTACATTATTGTGTTAAAGACATGACTAGGGTTTGGTTTGCTCAAGATATGTTAAACTTGGGAGTTGTTGAATTTGACTAATTCATGGACACGATCAAGGTTTTATGCTTGGAGTTTGTTTGGTGGGATTCATTTTAGTGTTGTAATGAGGGGATAATGGTCCATTAGAGTTAATGATAGGATAGGTATAGTGGGCATTTAATATCATGTGGACTAGGTCCATTATGTTAGTTATTATTAAATAATTAAATAATATCCACTAGGTACTTATGGTTTAATAAATATAATATGATTTAATCATTGATGTAGGGGCCATTAGGTATTAGGGTTAGGGATTTCTAGGTAGTTATAAATAAGGGTTATTGTTCATTGAAAGGTTTCTCGTTTGAAGATGAACATGAACAAGAATTGTTACCCTATCTTAAGCATTCCTTAATATAGTATTGAATATTCCTAACATATCCTTCGATATAATTTTTTTATTCATCTTCAACATTAAAGATCATAGCCATAGGTGGTAGATGCTGGGGGAATGGTGATTTTTTTACCTTGAGGGACTCCAAAAGCGTAACTATTCGTGAGGGTTGGGAGAAAACATGAACAATCAAGCAGAATCCCTTTCTCTTTGGCAAGGCCTCATGCTAGCCTTGAAGATAAATATAAATAAATTGCTCCTAATTGGGGATTCCATGATTTTCTTTAGAAACCTTGTCCCCAAGCATGCATCAATTGATGGTCTTTTGTCTCTAATAATTAGGAGAATTTTTCATTTGATAAAATATTTTGAAGAATTAAAGTGTTATCATGCATTACAAATTTTAAACTATCTTGCTGATATAAATGCCTACCTAGCTTGTAAGCTCGGCCACAGTAAGTTGATACATGGTGGTGAAGTTGATTGGAACATCTATGCAAGAGCATGCATAAGAGAAATCACAAGAAACCCACTTTTGAGGGACATCATGCCACTAGGAAGACTTGAACCCAACTGAAGGAAGTAACAACATCATGCTTTCATTGGTTGGAAAAGGGCCTATGAACTCCTAACCATATTATATATACATAGTAGGGTGTGATTCTATCGTTGCTTCATGCCAAACATTTTTGAAGAATGTATAACATTTTAGATTCACATGAAATTGCATTCTATCTCTAGATTGATTAGTTACCTCTTAGTAATATATGTACAATTGGAATTGAACATTAATAATAAATAATAGAACTATAAGATGTTAATATAAAACAATCAATAAATAATAAGTTGCAAAAAACTTACAAATACAACATTAAATAATTTTGACATGTTTAATGGATTATTGACATATATTATATTTCATAATCATAACATTACCTCACTTTAACATGTTTTATGGATGATTAACATATTTTTCATTTGAGATTCTATTGCATAATTCCTTGGGTAAGGCATATGAGGACTCTACATTTGAGGCTTTGATCTCAAACATGAGGTTTTTGCAAAGAGGAGCTTTGGTGGTCCATCCCAATTATTAAATCACAACCAACTGAATATATATAATATAATAGTCCATACTTTAATAATTAAGTTTAAATTAAATAGTAAAAAGGAGTTGTTAGCCTTCCTAGGTAAAATCAAATTCTTATTTTTTACTTATTCATTCTTAAAAACCAATTCTTAATTGAAATTTTAGATTTATATATTATATAAATTAAGTTGTCTCTAATCCAATCGAGGAGTTGTGTAAAGTCAAAATAGAGTTTTGTAAGGTCCAAATAATTTGCATACGATATTTCCTTTGTGATAGACTTGAAATTTGAAGATAGGAAAATAATTAAATCATGAGCTTAAAATGTCTCCTTATAGATTTTCTCCACACTAACTTGTGTAACTGAATTTATATGAAATTTGTAGTATCATAAGTGCCTTAAGTTTGTAGAATGTATCTATGTTGTTGTTTATTGAAAAATTTGTTGTATGGAAAACCGAAAACCAACTGCTAAGTTAAAAATATATATAATATGTGTATTAGAGGTAACTGTTGATTTACTTATTTAACATGAAAAATGAGATGTTTTTGAAGGAGACAGTAAAGTCATAATATTACTAAATAGATACTTTAAAAATCAAATGAATGGAAAAAATATCGTAAGAAGCAAGAAACACAAATACAAAGAATACCTAGAGGATGATGATGTTGTTTTTGCAGAAAGCGAATGCCATAATTTACATGGAGAACATGAATGTTAAATCACTATTGAATCTTGTCCTTGGTTTCTTGGAAACTGATCCTCGTTATTTTTTCATGGAAACCAATCCCAAACTTCACCTGAGGCGTATAAAGTCAAGAAGTCATCAGAAAAACTCCCTCAAACCTTAAACAAATGGCTAGACTAGGGAATTCAACAACGTACTCTAATTAGAGGTAGACAAATCAACCAAAATTAACAAAGAAAAATTCTTGGTTTTCAATCCAAGATATAAAAAAAAAAAGTCTGGCACCATTTTCCCCATAAGCAACCAACATTATGAAATTTTAAATGATCAAAATTTTATGGATCATGTATTAAAAACAATTCAAAGCTATAAATAGACAAAATAAAAATCACATTGATTTAGCTCTTCACTTCTTGAGAGCTTGAGTACATTTTTATGTAGCATGCACAAATGCCTTAGAAATTCTAGCAAATACATGACCTTTTCAGAAGGTTTCAAAAGGTGTAGATTTATTATACCAATGGGATTTACTTTGTTGTATTCCCTTCCATGAACTATATGATGTATTCAAGTAGAGACTTTTTAAACTCACCCAAGTGAGGTTATGGAATAAAGACGAATATTTATAAATTTTAAGAGAGCTTAGAAGTGCCACCGCTTATGTATCTAAAAATATCATGTGAAGGAACATATTATACCTATACTCATAACCCTTTTAAAATATAAAATGAAAACATATCAATCTTACTTCCCACCACTAATATTTTTCATTTTTGTCACCTTCAAATAACTTCCTTGTTGACCCCTCTAGACCTAACCTATTTTATCTCATTTCCCTTTCATTGTTTTAATTCTCATAAAATGTCACAAAACTAATATCCTTTCCTTTCCATGCTTGAACAAAAAGGACTTGCCTCATCTACAATATAGTATGTCTCTCCTTGAGGCTTCCCATTTGGCTATTCTTCTTCCTTCATAATATCAAAAGTATGCAATGTTGCAAGTACACAATCCATCCTTAGCAAATTTGGGGATTCTTGTGTCTTCTCCCACTAACAAACATGTTAAAAACTCCCTTCTTTAGGGAAATACAAACCATGGTTATGAATTCCTTTCAAAATTATTTTCCATCTCCACTAATAATCACAAACTTGTACCCAAATGTTTTCCATCTGCATTATCTAGATGCAAAATCCATTTAGACTTGCTCTATGGCATCATTGATTTATTTTCCCATGCCCAAAAAACTTTTGATGATCCTAACACATCATGGTGCTACACAAAACTCACTTATGATCTACTCTCAAATGAAGCTTTATTTTTTCTCCCCATAACGTGGATGCCCTTTATATTTTCTATGAGATTTACAATATGCTTTTGTATGTATTTGCATTTAATTGATTTCTTTCATCTTTTCCACAATATTTTATGCATAGACACATAACATCTTCCTTATGATCTACTCTCAAATGAAGCTTTATTTTTTCTCCCCATAACGTGGATGCCCTTTATATTTTCTATGAGATTTACAATATGCTTTTGTATGTATTTGCATTTAATTGATTTCTTTCATCTTTTCCACAATATTTTATGCATAGACACATAACATCTTCCTTGGATTAACTTATTAGTTTAAATAGTTACATTGCTCTTGCAAAACCCATTTTGAAGAAAACAAAAATCTATATGTTCTTAGAACTATATAACTTCTCAATAAAACAACCATGTTATAATTTAATTTCCTTCCCAGCAACAAGAAAAACATATACAATCATTTTCTTTCTCTTCCAAAACAACGTGCCCAAATCAAGCTTACATGATCTCCTAGATAAAATCCGCCCTCCTATAAAAGCTCATAAAACTACATAAAATAGTCTTTTCCAGTAATCAAAGTGACTCAATAGATTACATAAAAATTGTTCAAGAAAATAGTCCCTACTATAATGTTTTCAACGCTAGATAAATGCCAACAATAGGTTTGAAATGCGACTTCATAGGATCAATACCTTTGGAAAGATATGCACTCTCAGCTGAAGGGATGCATAATCAATAGACTTATTTGATGTGTTCAACTACTTGTCCATCCTTTGATTCCAACACTAACCAAACTCTAACCTCAAGCTCTACACATTTTTTGGAAGGGCTATCGACAGTAGCATTAAGCTCTCATGTTTGAGAGAAGTAGGGAAAGTAACGGTAAACTTTGAAGAATCCTTGTATTCTATTGAGGAATTACTATGACATGTTGACTAAAGCCTCTCTGTAATGGTTGTCCCTTTCTTTCCATGTTATGATATGAACCTCTCGTTGCTAATGTTAACTTAAACTTCTTCATCTACCACAACATTATAAGGTTGAGTGATATAGGCGATACAATCTTAAAGGCACATACATTGTTCTTGGTATTTTTTTATTGGAATATTGTGGGGATAAGAGTAGATGTGATTTTTGCATTTACATGTATTTCCTATTAATTGGAATGAAATTCCATTGCTTTATCATATGTGCAATGCTTGTAAGTTTTTCTTATTGTTTGTTTGTTTGGAATCTAAAATCACCTTAGAGGTTGGGAACAATTCATGGCAATTGGATCTTTAGTTCATATAGGCCAAATCCACATTTTCTATGTTGATTCTAGATGTCTTCATGAATTCATATTTTACTCATTTTGCTTCCTGGTATTTGTACTTTTCTTGTCAAGCAACTAAACAATGTATTAAGAAGAAACAAGGTGGAACAATCACTCATATATTCACTCAATATAACCTTTATTGAAAATTCGTATGATTAGAGAGTGAATGATTTTTATTATGTTATCTTTTTAGGTCATAGTTTGTAAGGAGACCCAAAGCACGTAACTTATGTTTATGACAAAGTGACTTGTACTGTTCAATAACTGATACCTTAAATAGTGTGTACTCAAGATTGTGTTTCTATTTAACTCTATTGCAGAGGTCATTTCAGTATTACTCTTTTACATTCTTTTGATCTATGCCTTTCATTTTTTGGTTACGATGGTATCATGGAGAGATTGGCTTTTTTGAGTCCAAGCAATGAGAACTCAAGTGTGGTAATTGAAGCGCTTTCATATTTCTGGTATTTTGCAAGATGTTTTTTTTTTGTTACATAGTGCCAAGCTCTCATATTTTCGGCTGTTAGAGAAGTATAAGTTGGTTGGAGATGAATTTATCTCAAAAGTAGACTCCTAGATATAGTTTGTAAATATAATTAAACATAATTTTTTATTGAAATCAACCTCCTTATGTGAACATTGTTTATTAATGTAAATAGTTGTCTCTTTTGTGTAGATAAAATATATGCTTGGATGGAGGCCTTCTCTTTCACAACTTACTAGAGTCTGTGAGTCACACCTCCTTGCCAAAATTCTCTAACCCCTATCATGTTGTCCATCTCATCCCATACATGTCTTGAATAAGAACAATAGATTAACCAAATGGCTTTATTGTTTCCTCATCCTCCTTACAAACTATACATTCACTAAGCCCTTGCTTGTTCCTGTTTTGGGTAACTTTCCACATTAGGACCTTGTTCATTAGAGAAAGGCACATAAAAATTATTTATTTACACAAAGGATTGATCTTCCATTGTGGTTTCCACCACTTTCATTATCCTTAGGCCACCAAATGAAAAACATAGTATTGTAGCCTTATGTAGGGGTATAAATACCAGGGGATGGATTCTATGAACAATTCAATTCATCCTCTACCTTCTTAATGTAGTCATGAATCACTTTCCATTTTGTTGTATAGGAATCCCTTAACTCTCCTTTAACACCATCCAAACTACAGCAGCGAAGTACCATCCCTACTGAATAAGTTCCTCTTCTTGTAGGGTTATTTCGAGGATATAATGTAGCTACATCTTTTTGTCAAATTTCCATATATAAATCCACTTGCATACCAATATGTTTTTGCTTTAATTTATCTGCTTTTTGTGATCATTAAAAAAATGATTTTAGTTACAATCTCATCTTTTTCTTCATCAGAAGTTGTGTGATTCTACAACGTGCATTCTACAATGTGCTCCATGAGATTCTGTAACATCAATTACTAATTGTGCTTAATCCTCAATGCAATCTTATATAATCAAACAATTTATGGGAAATTTATCCTTGAAATTCTTATATTAAGCTGTTAAATTATGATCCGTTAATTTATAAAATCCCTTTAATGATATTAATATATATATATATATATATATATATATATATATATATATATATCTTGGATATATTTGACAATGAATTTATTGGTGCTTTGAATTGCTATATGTTTAGTTTCAATTTCAGATTTTAATTGTGCAAGTTGTTCATAATTGTTGTTTCCAACATATTTTTCTTTGACAATTAAAACTAGAACAACTCATTAACATGGAAAACATATACGCACATCCCTTTGCATGGATTCATGTGGAACAATCCTCAATTTTTATTTTTCCTTGTATCAACAATCGTAATAAATTCTTGTAGTGAAAGAGAAAGTTGGAATTCAAAGAATTGATGTACAACCTGACAAGTATAGGAGGTGATATGGCATAATTTACTATGACTTAATAGCTAACATAGGTGAAAATCTCCAAGGTGTAGTAAAAGTTGGCAAACCAAAGCTATCAATAAATTTAATTTGCCAAATTAGATTTAGTTTTTGAAATTTAAATAATATTTGTTAGTTCATTGTACTTTTTTTAGATGCATACATTTATGCTAGTTTAGTTGTAGATTTTTTTTTTATTCAGTTTGTGGGAGCATGTTACTTATTGCCTTTAGTAACATGCCTATATTGAGCTTGTATCTACATAGAATTGTCTCTGCAATTGGATTTATATTAACTCGATTTATTAAGAGAGTATTTACTTGTTTTCTTGTACATTAAAATTATTTAATTCCAAGAACATACTATGTTAAATCATTTCATATTGCATTTCTTCTTTTGATGTTTTATTGCAATTCTAATATGATTTCTTTCTCTGTAGGTATCAATGAAAAGCTGCAAATTCTTCTGGTGAAGATGTTAATATTATTAAAGACCATGACTGTTATATTCACATTTGAAATGTCTTTTGTGAGATGTAGTTATTTCTCAAAGCAGAGAATTCTAAAAAACCTCATTAGAGGAAATTTGGGGTCTAAAATGGGCCTTATAAGAAAACGTGCCAAAATAAGTTTTTGTGAGTTGGAATTCAAGAACCAATAGAATTTCAATAAAATGAGTCAACCATAATGGTTGAATTGACATATTTGTCATAAAAAAAACTACTTTTTTTCTTCATATTTTTTACATATCTCCCTATGCTTTTACTCAAATTTTGATTGGAAGAGGTCATTGGATGCGGAATCAAATTCCGCATCCAAGGAGCTCTCCTGATCTAAATTTGAGTAAAAACACATGGATATATGTCGAAAATATGAACACAAAAAGTAGTTTTTTCTTTTTTCCTCCAAAATTAATAAACATTATTTTATTATTTTAACTATTATTTTATTATTTTCCTTAGGAGGCCCATTTTAGACCCCAAAATTCCTCTAATGTACACTCTGGAAAAGGGAAAGGTTCGGTTCCATTTCGATGGACAAGGATACAATATTCATGTACCTTAACTCCCCATGCTGGCCCAAAATGTTTGCAACACCATGTTTTTCTATTGAATCCTACACAGGATTAATATTGTTCATTTTGTACTTTGATTCGTATCAAACATGTGTTTCATTTTTATAGTTCTTACAACATCAATTATAACAACACATTTGAGTCTTTTCTTGATGAGATTAGTGTTTGTCATGCCATGCAAAACTATGATGTGATGGTCGTTGTAAACCCCATTTGGCATTGCTCTCTTTTTGAAAAGCAACAAGACATGTCTAAAATATGCTATGGCATCCCATGCCAAACTATAATGTGATGTTAATTGTATATCCCAGTTGGCATTCCTCTCTTGTATATGTTATGCTATCTCATACTTGCTATTTTGTAAAACTATTAAGTTCGGTAAACTTGTTATATATTGTGATTTGGACCATTCTTTATCTATTGAAAAAAATGCAGTGTTCCATTTTGTTGTGTATTAAATGCATTGTTCCATTGATCAATATACTATTGTTTGAATGAAATAGTTAAGAAGGTCTTTTTTCCTAATACTTATATAGAAATCTATGTGTTAGAAATAATTTTACACCTCCATATAAATAATAAAAGACATTACCTACACACTAGGAACACTACATTCTTTTAATTATTGTTGCATGCAACACAAAATTTAAAATGATCATATCATTTACAAACATTTATATACACTAACTCAATTTAATCTTTCATTTTCTTCCTTCTTTTACCCTCTAATAACTACCTTATCAGCATATTATTGCACCTTCTTGGCGAAATTGGTAGTATAAGAATGTTTTTAATTATGTCGTTACGCGTTCTTTTAATAGATCAGGTTTGATAACTACTATTCATTTTCGTCCTCCCTCTACTCAATAAAATCGTGCCGGGTGTTTTCAAGAAAGTGGGTTATTTTTTAAACCTTTTAATTAATGTGTAGCTATAATGTGTTGTTCAATTTCTACTCTACTCGTTTCAGGAGGTTTCCTACCCTAGTCGAGGACGTGCTCACGAGGTTTCCTACCATGCACAACTCCTCATATTTTCGTTATCTGAACGCAATCGTTTGACTCCTCTACTTATCGTTCTCTATACACAACCAATAGCAGTAGAAAGGTCGATACGAATCCAGGTTCTGCTACAATGGGCGATAATTAATTTATCAATTAGATTGACAATACATGACTTTTATTTCCTCCTTTGAGAGAACTCTGGGTTTTTTCGTAAACTTTTGAAATCTATTCATTCACATTGAGGTTGTCATATATTTATCTTCAAGCCAAGAATTCATGATCTCTTTGAGATTTAGGAAGAAACATGGTAGCTACTGATCAAAATGTTTCCCTCGTCTTTTGAGGCTCCAAGATATAAAACCCTTTGCTATAATTCTTGCATTTAAAGCTAATTTTTTTTGTAATAAGAAGACTCGGCACTTCACTCACTAAATCAACATGGCTGGCTTTGTTAACCTGCATTTTGCGGATATAATTGGGAGTGAGAGGTATCAGACTTTGGTACTCCTATTATTTTCCATTATCATTGTGGTAGACCCATAATACCCATGGGATTATTGGGAAGTGGGAAAGTCCTCCAAATTACTGGCTGGAGTAATGGTTGATACATGCTCCCTTTCTTGGATTACATTTCATTTCATTGCTTGCTAGATATTTTAGCACTGGTAAATTCACATTTTAAGAGTTGGGGATTAATGGATAGATAGAAGGGGAACATGATATCAATTACCCTAAAAAACACTCAAGCTGTAATAACCTAGTGAGTACACATATCCCTACTACTAAAGAAGAGGGCGCATTCTAGAACACTCAATCTCTTCGTTTCAGTTTATTAAAACAACAGAAGGAAAAATGTCGGCTTCTTTAATATCAATGTAAAGATAATTTAAATGTATGGCCAGTCCATGTACCGTGAATGCTTGCAGCAGAACAAGATCTTATCAAATACGTTATGTCTTACAAGTGTAGCTTTTGGTATGGTAAGTCCTATTTGCAGCAAAAAGGTGTCTAGGATAATGAGCATGAGATAATGTTTGGTGGATAGGATACCAATAACGTTTCACATTTTAGGATTTATTTCAAAGCTTTCGTTCTTGCGTGTCTTCCCAATTCCTAGGTCGTTGGGAGAGACAAACTGAGAGATATGATCCACCGGTATCAGTTAACAGACGCTTAATGCCCACTTTTTTAACACACGTTTCCCATTTATAAAAATGATTTTTTTTCATGGTCCATCGAATTTCCATGGGCGTCATTGACTGACCTAATTGAACCAGTTGAAGGCCATTCTTAGCCAGAACAAACCAAACCAACTCATCCTCTGGTCACACATTTTAATTTTTTATAAGAAAAAAAAGAAACAAACATTTTGTTCATGCTCCATCGAATTTCCATGGGCGTTGTTTCTGAAACGATCACCTTGTATTTTTTGACTCACTACATTCTTCCACTGGAAGGCCATTCTCATCCAAACTGGGATAACTCATGTCGCATCCACACCTTAACTAGTGATCTCACGTTAAAAAGTTTAACGAACAATTTTCATTAAGTTAATATATGTGAACAATTCGAAGATGCTTTTCAAGAAATATTTTTTGGAATTTTAGATCACTCAAGTCCCTGTACAAATTTAACTTACAAATTTTGGAAAGATTAACTTACAAATTTTTTGAAATATTACTTGGATTAGTCCATGTAGTGTATAACTAACCAGCAAATATATAACAGTCTTATAAGTGAAAAGGTTGTCATTACTTTGTTGATACTTAAATGCAACATTTTTATTTTTTGGTAAAAACAGAAATGATGTTATATATATATCTATATATATATATATTAGGAGATTCTAGTCACCATATAAATTTTAACTTTATTAAAATCTTTTAGGAATCATTCCTCTCAACTATCCAAGCTACTTCTAATGAACTATTATTATTAAAGATTAATAATAATAATAATAATAATAATCTATTTTTAAGGTCACCGCCAAGCGAGACACTAAATTGGTGTATGAGACCCCCTTGTTTGTGGGACAAGGGACCCCCTCTGCGCAGCGATTTAATTGCTAAAGTCTACAGAGGTGTACATGCACTACCCCCCTCTGGATTTGAACCGGTGACCTCCTAAGAGGAAACACATGCTCTTAACCATTAGGCCCACTCATGCTGTACTAAATAAACTATATTCAATGAACTATTATTATTAAAGATTAATTACTTAAGTTTATAATAAATGATTATTTATGATTCATATTTATTTTTTTAAGTGTTTTACAATATCTAAATAAATTATATTTAATTTATTAATGTTTAGATATGATTTTCAAGCATTTACTTGTTATTTGGTTCCACATAATCGAAACTTGATTTTTACTATCTAGCATGATATTACAAGAGAGAATTTATTGTGCACATAGGAGCTCTTATCATGCACATAGGATTATACTTGTTTAGTTTGAATGGAAGAGGTTTGGGTTAGTTTCAAAAGATTTGGCCATTTTCATTATAGATTTTATCTTTTTCTAGGGAACTCCTTCCACTTGAAGCTTTGATCTGGGTACTATTGTTTCACTTTTGTTAATTTGTAATTTAATAAAAATAAATAAATAAAAATACTAAATGTTTCACTAGTAGCAACAATTGAAGCCTCTTTTTCTGATACCCTAGTGTCCAATAATTAGGTTTTTCTCATCATATATTTGTTTCCATGGCCCATCCATCCAAATCCAAATCCAGTAGTACTAAATCACCATCACCAATATATCAAGTCACAATACAAACTCCCTGTTTAGGCTGCAAACATGGCGGGTGCAACATATTCGAATGATCATTCCAATGATGGATCAAATAGTGCTAAGATAATGCAAACCCCGCTAGTCCATGGAATTCCTAGCAAGGAGGAGGAGGAGAACGAAGCGTTAAGTACATGTGTTTCACGTGGAGAGGAGAAGATAAAGAAGGAATTTAGAAAATATAGCTTTTGCACAAATGCGGTAAGTTTAATGTGTACAAAGAGACATTTAGAGACATAGTTTGAGAGGCATACTCAAGTAGAGGTTTAACCATGTATCACTTCATGCTTCAAGGATAATCCATATTATTTATCTACGTAATTTTTTCATAAATTGTGGGAAGACGAATACACTCATAGGTCATCACTTGATTCAAGAGAAAGTTACAAATATCATTGGTTCCTGTGTTCACATGGAAAATAATGTGAGACATACCATTTCCTTTTAGAATCAACATAATAAGAGAAGTGGGTGATGAATCAACAAAGAGCTCCTGTGATAATAGGCTTGGTAGAAGCATATGCACATGAAATTCCCTAAGGTTATCCATTGATAATAGAGGAGATACTTCTATTGTGTCAAAAGACCAATCAATACCATCTCTCCATTCAAGGTAAATAGGAAGGATATCACTTGACATAAGATATGTAGTAAGGGTTCATTCAACTATATACTCCAAAGCTATCCCTTGAGTCCAAAATTAATGAGAGATCTCAAAGTCGAGATGAACACAAATCTGTTCCAATGCCAATGGATCTCTAAAACCTCCAATCGATGCAAGAGATACAAGCAAGAAGGGCACTCGCAAGAAGCTTCTACCCAGTTATGTTGCAATGGGGGAACATGAGAGGGAAAAAACATGAATGTGCATGCACCCTTGGATGCACGCACGTGCTCCTACTTCGCTAGTGGCGAACCTCCATGACGAATTTCCACAATGGATAATAGGAGTGCGCATGCACCCCTAATGATGCACACGCATGTATGTGTACGCATGCATATGTGGACACGCACGCTTGTTTTGCATGTTCTCATACAGGGACACACGTCTGTCCCTCTATTTAAAAAAATAGTGAACAATTTTGTTAATTCACAACCGACCCGCGAACACGCAAGCCACTAAAAACGACATCCAAGGAGGCCAAAACAACACCCAAGAAGCCCAAAGGAAGTGTCCAAGAAACATAAAATGACACCCATGACGTTGGAGTAAGGTAGATGGAGCAGTATCTGCATTTTTTTATTATTTTAATGTTTATTATTATTTTTCAAATAAAATACAAAATTGAAAAAAATTGCAAATGAATTGAAATGGAAATAATTTTATATGGCAAATACAAATTACCTAAACATAATGACAAATAACAATGAACCATCCGAAGAAAGGGGTGAAACAAACCAATGAAAGGACCCAATAAACCCCAAATTAAACGAAGAAAATCGTGAATTAAACGAAGAAAACCGTGAGTTAAATGAAGAAAACATCGAAGATGAATTAAACAAGGATTTAAACCAATTAAAAATACTAAGTGATGAAACGAAGAACACAAGGGAAACCTCTTGGGTTTCCATCGCCTCATCACTACAAAACATAATTGAGTCCATCAACATTCCCCACAGTGAGACAACCAATTTGAGCCAATACAGGGCTCAAATGAGAGAACATTATGGCACTGGTATATCCAAAGAGGATATAAAAAACATGAATATCACAAAATCCCAACTATGGAGCAAATTTACAAATCCAAGAACACGACAACTTGCAGATGAGAGGAAGAGGCGAGTTTACATGGACTGATGTAATTACCAACCATGGAGAGAAAACATGAGGAAGAGATGGTTTATGATTTTTACCAAGCCTCCATGCAACAATGTCGAGGTTGTCACATGCCCCAATTCGCAAAACAAATTAATGTTATTGAGGAACATTATGTTATATTTTATGCTAAGTTTGTAATTGATGACCAAGTGGGGTCAAGGATAATTAATGTATTTAAGAATATTTTATTAATAAATAAATAAATGATGAGACAACAAATTAGTGAAGTTGTTAAAAGAGTGTTAACTGGTCACTTGGTGGAGGAGACTGGGTGGAGAGTATACTCACAAGTGGCAGCATCCTCAAACTACTTGTAACTATTGGAGGTGGCAACTTCCCTATAATTGTGGTCATGATTCCCCAAGAAAGTGGAATTGCTCCACTTCCCTATAATTGTGGTCATGATTCCTCATGAAAGTGGAATTGGAGCAGGTGGCTCATTAAGTAAAAACTGACCCACAAGACTTGGGAATTGTTATAAAGCATCCAATTGAAGACAACTGAGGCTGCTCATTCTGGAATTGTGATCATTCAATCTGAATGAAATGCACATGAGAAATTCGATGGAGGGGACTTATTGAAGTGAGTTTGAGGGGTTAACTGCTGAGGACTGAACTTGTGCAACTATTTAGGATGAAGTTCTTACTTCTGTAAGTAGGGTTGAGTTACTATTGTAATTTGACTAGTGAGGTGACAGAATGACTTAAGGATACATCCTTCATCGAGTACTATACGAGGAGGACCAGGAAATAGGCTCGAGGGTCCTAAGAAAGTGCACACTAAGCTTTCTCCAGGAGTTGGTTGGGAGGAGCAGCCTCCTTAAGCTGTTGTCACCTCATCATTTGACAAGCTTTTATTTGTTCTGGTTTATTTATAATTTATTTATTGTCTTCAGAAAATGATTACTAGTTTATCAAGATATGTATGTTATTGTTTCATTAGGTTTTATGAAGAAAAGAGCATTGTTTATTGATAAAATTAGTGATTAGTAGATTATAATTAAAACAGTAGTATTAATGCC
This sequence comes from Pseudotsuga menziesii, assembly GCA_001517045.1. Lineage (NCBI taxonomy): Eukaryota > Viridiplantae > Streptophyta > Pinopsida > Pinales > Pinaceae > Pseudotsuga > Pseudotsuga menziesii. The sequence continues at coordinate 465,039 of LPNX010454388.1, forward strand.
AAATGAATAAATAGAAATTACCATACTATATTTTTCCACGTTTTGTGTAGGAAGTATTCTAGTACAACTTACTCATTAAGTAGATGTGATGATTTGTTTATCAACTCTGAATGAAAAATGCAAATGATTCATTTACAGAAAACTAGTAGTACTTACTCTATCTACTAAAAGTATTTGTATTATCTCATTAGAGGAAAAAATTATATATATATATATATTAACCACAAGTAGTCATAGTAAACACATATTTACTACTAGTACTAATATTTTTTATAATCATAACAAATAAAGTTAAATAAATAAACATAGGAATAGTAAAACAAAATAGCACTTAGGGTTTTAACCTAACTAGTACTTCTTAGGTCTTTAAAATAATTTATTCTAAGTTCATATATCCATTCTATAATTGAAACATAGGTTTTACTCTAACCCTCAAATAATTTTACCTAGGGTTTATGAAAGATAGGTTTTATCTTTGCATAGAGACTTGCATAATCTTACAGTTAACACAAAATTTTAACAGCTGTAAATAACAATTATTAAAAGTAAAAATAGAAAGAGAACTAAAACCATTTCTGTAAAATCCATCTCATTATCTATTTGTAGGTTAACTAAAGATAATAACCATTGTGAGAGAAAAACAAAGTACCTTATTCACCTCATAACACTGTAAAAATTTAATAGTAAAAATACCTATAAATCATTTAGATTAAATGAAAATTCTAAAATTTAATAACCCTTCGTCTGTTTATAAGTCTCAACTAAACGAACAGTCTTTTCTTCCGCATTAAAAACCACTTAAAAACTTAAGTAACGAGGCAAAGGTCGAACAACATTATCACGGCCTAGAGCCGAGTTTTAAAATTTAAGCAAATTTTTTTTACATCGTCCAAGCCATAAAGGCTCTGTCAAGTAAACCCTAAGTTATGGCTACTTTAGCCTTCAAGTTCTTGCACATATTACCCTTTATGGTTTTCAATATAAAAAAAAATAACAAGATGTAACCTAACAAGTAAACCAAGACCAAGCCTTAACCAACACAGCAGAATCTCTTGTTTTCCAACCACCATAATACCAATGCAAGAGAAACCATCAGTGCAACCGAGGCTTACCAGGGTCTTCATATTGGAAGGTTGAAAGAACGAGCTCATCTCCAACATGTGAAACTGCGAAGAGAACCTGCACAGAGTAACCATTTCAATGGTTAAAATATTTTTAAAATATATTTTAAATATCCTTCTTTAAATAAAAGAAGAAGAAAAACATGATAGGCTCTTATGTGTTAACGTTTTTAGTTTGTAGAAACCGAGAATGCACAACCCATGGGCCAATTCATGGGCACTTTGGAAATCGTTCACCTCAGTAACTATTGCATAGTAATATTCAAAAACCCTAAGTCACGTTTGGGATGGAATTAGCAGAACCCCATCGTGAACGAGGGACACACTCAACTTAAAAGTGTTGTTCTCTGGACTGATGTGGAACAAGACTCATAGTCCTCAGCCTGGTGAAGGAATTTTTTCCCACGTGTTTTACCACAGTAGCCCTTAACACTTAAAAACCAAGGTATTTTCTTTACAAGATCCAGCTTGCGGTGGAAATGAGAAAAACTAGAGGTCAATAAGGACTAATGGTGTCCATGAGCTCATAGCTCAGTCGCACAAGTCGAAAGAACCCTCACTCTCTCACAAATGAAGTTTAGGGCAAGATCAAAGTCAACTTATCCATTTGTTTGATCCTCCACGTGTCCTTCAATATTTTTCATGAGCGTGGTTAGAAGTTCTATAGTCACGTATGCCATTTCAACTCTGCATAAAAATTATTACAATAAAAATAGTAACCATTTATACATTATAACTTTGATTACCATTGATGAAATATACCTCAATCTATTTAATGCCTAGTTTTTAAATTATAGAAACAAGAAATGATTTTCTTTTAGGGTAAGGTTATTGGTCAAAGTGAGGTAGTTCTTTTATTGAATATGTTTGATGGAAAATGTGTAAGAGACATATTTTTAATGATAAACTATAGTAAGAAGGAGATCTAATGATTCCTAGACTTAGTATTTTGATTTGTTAAAGAGTTGGAAAGTAAAATGATAATTAGAACCAAACCAATAACAAGAACTCTTATGTCACGTAAATCAACAAACTTACCTCAAGAGTTGACTTAACATCCTTGTGTAAAAGGTGCGGCTTTAGCTAATGGGCACACAAGGAAATTTAGGTATAAGATACAATAAAAAGAAATTAAAGTATAAACTATAAGAGTTTACAAAGCATTCTTCCAACTAGAATTAAAATCTTGACCCATTTCTTAAATGCAATGTTTTTTTTTGGAAATACTAGTAAATGCAGTCCCTAGACCCATATAAGAATCTCAGTGTAAACCTAACATCCTAAGAATGAGTAAATAAATGGAAGTAAAAGTGGTTTTGGTTATTTATTGAGAAAGCATTGTTTATAAAACCCTATAACAAGGATATAATGTGATAGACACCAAATGTTGTTGAGTGATCTGAGCATTAAGCTATGAACTTTATTTCTTTCCATTTAAACTCTAGATTATAATTAATGTAAGAAGGAATACAAGTGTTCATTAGAATTTTAATCATAATCATCCAAATGATTTTGTTAGGAACCCATGTCAATCCTTCTCTTTACCGTGTTAGTATATTGTTGTTAGATGCATATGCTTTGTAAGTCGTCCCATAGTAATTGTTGATCCATATTTTGTGTTATTGTTGTTGAGCGCATATGCTTTGTAAGCCGCCTGTAGTATTTGTTGATCCATAGTTTATATTGGCCCATGGTTTTGACCCATAGTATTGGCACCTATTTTTAGTATATAAATGTGTGTTGAGGCCAAGGAAGGCACCGTGAAGTTATTTTGAATTGAGCTTGCTCAAAGGAGGTTTCCCCCTCGAAGTGACCTGCGATTAATATAAAAGTGATTTTGAGTTCTGCTGCTATATCATGTATTTTGATTAATTATTTGGTGCACGGTCCTCACATCTGGTATCAAAGCACTTTCTTGGGCTCGTTGGGTGAAATTTCTGCCCAAATTTTTTTTTTTTCGCTTCTGTTGTAGGTTCGGATCTGGGAATAATCCCTATCCGTGTAACTGTGGAAAGTACTTGGGAATAAGCCCCAAAACTCATTGTGAGGAGTACCACAGGAACCCCGAAGTAGTTGGCCCATTGAGAGGACCTGCGAGCGAAAAGGGAAATGACCCCTACCTGATTGACTAGTTCCCACCCACGAGGTAAACCAAGAGTTGTCGTTTGTGGCCAAGTGGTTATCAGTTTTACCTAAGCCATGGAGTGAGGGGTACTGCCCCAATACGCAAGCCGTCAGACAGCATTGGTGGCCGAGTGATTCCCTTGAACCGATAGGAAGCCGCACATACCTGGGGTCCATATCTATTTTCAGTTGCACAATCGCAGATTTCCTCTGTCCAAAACTATTACCGGTCAGTTCTGCACCGTTTTAGATTCCACTGTTTCCAATCACTTTCGCGTCGTTGCACATCCCTTCCTGATAAAAAAAAAAAAAAAAAAAATTCGGCCATATCTCCTTGGTTTCAACTCTGTTTTCCCTGAAACTTCACTGACACCTCTACAATTCCATTCTGCATATTTCATTCCTGAAGACCCTATCCCAAATTCCACTTCCCAAGACCCAAAATCCCACATTTGTCTATTTTTAGGGTTTCCCATAACTCCTTCGATTTTCACCCAAACGCCTTCAAATTTTGCCACCATATTCCTTTCCTCATTCTGCTTTTTTGTTCCTCTCTACCAAATTTTCTCATTCTTTCACCTCGCTCCTAAAATCCCCATTTTTTGCTTCTGTTTCCTTTTGACAATGTCCAAAACTTACTCAAACCCAAATTACCCTTCCGATTTTTTCCCAAATCCAGATTTTCCTCTACTGAAATAGTTTCTGTTTTTGGTTTTCTACCCACTCCCCCCGAAAAAAGAAAAAAAACTCCTGGTTATGGTTGTCAGCTGCACAGGAGCAAAAGCCATGGAGGAATCACTTGCAGCCATTCAAGCCAAACTCCAGGAACTAGATAAAAAATTTCTTGTTCTCCATCTTGAGCATTCAGCTATGAACACCAGACGATAGTACGAGTATTCATCAGATAATGGGTTCTCTTTTTCCAGCAATTTTCGCGGTCCGAAGCTAGATTTTCCTCACTTCAATGGTACGGATCCAACTGGATGGATCTATCATGTAGAACAGTATTTCAGTCTTCATAATACTTTTGATGTCAACAAAGTTCCACTTCCCTCCTTTCATTTGGAACAGGAAGCTCTTCAATGGTATCGTTGGTACATCAAGGCTCATGAAGAGCCAAAATGGCCTGATTTTTGCCAGCTCCTTTTGCAACGATTTGCTCCTAGTGCTTTTGATGACTTCACAGGAGCTCTCACTAAACTTCACGAAACTGGCACTGTGAAAGAGTATCAAACTGAATTTGAGAAACTAGCCAATCACAATGAAGGATTACTTGATGACTTCTACCGGAGTTGTTTTATCAGTGGTCTAAAGGATGCAATTCGCTCTGAGGTCAAAATGTTCAGTCCCAACACAATGATGGAAGCCCTGGGGTTGGCTAAGTTGGCAGAAGACAAGATGGCATCCCAACAACACTCCAAATCCTCTTTAGTTCCCTTCCGAAATATGGGTTCTCAACGACCTCCCATTCCACCAGCTCCTCACTCACCTCCAATCAAGCATTTGTCTGAAACAGAGATGCAGGCACGCAGAGAAAAAGGGCTTTGTTATAATTGTGATGAGAAATTCACTCGGGGACATCGATGTGTTCAACAAAAGCTCTATCTCTTGGATGTGGATTCTCCACCTGCCTCTGAAATTGGTGAAGTAGCTCCCGATCCAATGGATGATCCGGTTGACATTCAGGAGCCGCCTACTGACCCTCCATCTCAGGATGACTAGCCCGAGATATCCCTCCATGCTTTAGCTGGAGTCACTACCCCCCAAACAATGCGGGTACGCAGTTACTTCAAGAAGATTCCTCTTACCATACTCATTGATTCTGGTAGCACTCATAATTTCATTGACCCTGGGATCACCAAACAAGATGATTATTTTATCCATCCTTGCTCCAACTTTGAAGTCATGGTTTCCAATGGGGGCACCTTACCTTGCAAAGGGAAGTGTCGTAATGTGCATATCTCTATGGGAGATTATAACTATTATGGAGAGAAATTCCTATGGCTTGGGGTACCACAACAGACAGCTAGACTCCAGAAATCAATCTTTCCCAATATGCAATAGAAATAAAACAATTTAACACTAAAGGATCGAACCTCGTACCTTATTCCGGACGGTTGTAGTAGATCCCCGTTGAGATTTCCAATCTTCAGCTTGAATTGTTATAGCACATCCTCAACAACAAGTAAACAATACAAGCATACTATATTTCATGGTGTTAGATCTATTCTAGCATATATAATCAATAATGTATAAGCATTTGACATATTCCAATGGAAACAATATTCATTCAAATACACATTACTGGACAGGAAAAGATATTTCTATTAATAAGAATTAGAGATTACAAGTGACAACCTCTGACGGCACGTCTGCGAATCGGAGAAACTGAATCCCCCACTTGGGCCTCCACCACCTCAATCCTCCATCACTTCGATAGCAAGCTTACTAACAAAGGGCAAGCTTGGGAAGAACACAACAGTGCTCCAAGGGACAAAGGGATGCAGACTCAAGCATAAATCTTGGCAACAATGGACTACAGTTTCGATGCTCTCAAAGTTCTCTTCTGCTTTCAATGTACCAATGGGTTCCTTATATAGTTCTTCAAAGGGATACTGAAGGGTCGAATCCGTGCGATCTCAAGGCATATG
>LPNX010454406.1:0-22730 GCA_001517045.1 Pseudotsuga menziesii
TTGACCTCTATGGATAGGCAATTGACAACTTGCACATGGTGGGACTCATGGACTAGGAAAATAAGACAAAATAAATGAAATAATGTCTAAGTGGGTAAATATTATGGGTTGATTATTCTAACAAGAAATCCTTTGTGCACCAACTACCTTCTGCAATATTTGTTCTATTTTGGGCAAAGGATAAGTATCCTTCAATGAAGACCTATTCATATTTTTAAAGTCAACACACAATCTGATTTCTCCATTCTTTTTACTGATAGGAACTAAATTGGCAACCCATGAAGAATACCTGAGGGGAACAATGATCTTGGCATCTAATAACTTCTTCACTTCTTTTTCAATAACAGGAAACAAAGATGGATTTATCCTCCTTAATTTCTGTCGAAAAGGTTTAACATTCGGTTTTAAAGGAATTTTATGATGTATAATCCTAGTATCATATGTCTTCAAGTCTTCATAAGACCATGAAAAAAAATCAACATACTCCTTTAACAAATTAATATACTTGTTTCTCTGTTCTGCTATGAGTGCTTTTGAAATATTCACCATTCTAGGATGTTTTGGAGTACCAATATTACATTCCACCACATTTTCTTTTGAAGACTGCACAACAATTTTTAAAGGTGTATCATCTTTTGAAAATATTATTTCTAATTGCACCAAACCTTTAGGACTGAAATTACATTTAAGTTCAATAATCTTGTGGCCAGCAATCTCATTTTCAGCAATATCTTCAAAATCTTCAACCTCATCATCTTCTTCTTGATCAATCAGGGAATTGGAAAACTCACGTGTCAGCTCTAGAAACCTTTTTATTTCAATGTCATCATAAAAAAATTTCCACTGATTTACATTATCAGGCACATAATGTCTATACCTAACCTCAATAGGATACTTTAGATATGTTGTTTTGGGAATTCTAAAATGTCTGGCTGCTAGGGCCAAAGAATCAACAGTTTGGTTATGGTCCCTAGGACTATAAGTAATGTTAAAAGCCATAAAATAATTGTCTACCATATCCCATACTTCATTACGATACACTTTCAACAAATCTTGTTTTACTTGATAGTTGTTCCTCACCTGTTGAACAACCAACTCGAAGTCGCCATATACAGAAATCTGCTGAATGCCTAAATATTTTGCATCTTTCAAACCTAACAACAAAGCTTCATATTCTGTAGTATTATTGGTGGTAATAAATTCCAATTTATACATTAGCTTTACTATTTCACCACCAGAAGATATTAAAAGAATCCCTGCTCCAGCACCTTCCTTACAAGATGATCCATCAAAGTATAATTGCTGAAGTTCATCTTCTCGTTCCCTAATACATTTAACTGGATTTCCTTTTTCAACCTATAACAAACCAACAGAATTATCATCATCACTAAAATGCAACATACAAGTACCCAAATCCTTGTCAACAACGTATAAGGGATGATTTGTAGGGTTCTTGTCATCTGTCACAATATAGGCAAATTGCAATTCTCTGTATAACCTTCTTTTTTCTCCTCCAAATATAGGAATGGTGGCATATGTTAAGTCCATTTGTAAAGTCCCACCAACTTTATTTGCCTAAGATCTAGAGAGGAGCAGTCCAAATTTAGGTGTAATATATGCTACTAGCACATCCATAATAACACTCTTCATTGGTAGTTGAGCCAAACTGACAACCATATCTTTAATCACTCCTAAACATTTTGTAGCTCGTGAATCAAAAGCATACAAATCATGATAGGGTTTTGTTATACTCAAACCTAGAGCCTCCATGACAGCCTTTGGCATTAGGTTGTGTGATGCTCTTGAATCCAAAAGACAATTATGTATCATCTGTTCATGAATAGCCAGTGTAATGTAAAAAGGAGGTGATGCACCTGCTTCATTCTCAGTTTTTTCAGCTAAATCTGATCCAATAAAGATTTTAGGGCTTTCTTCTTGTAAATTCACTGTATCAAAAAGAGGCGAACTGTTTGCTGAACCAATCATTTTAAGAACTGAATCTTTTTAAGAAGGATTCTTCATTAACTTAGTAAAAGGCATAGGAATCTTAATTTTTCCTAATTCATTTTCCAGATTAAAATTCTACACACTTTTGTTTACTTCTTCAACTTCCACATTCTTCTTTTGCTTATCATGAATTTGTTTTTTCTCTAACACAGGATCAGATTGCTGTTTAGTAGGTATAACTACCTTTTTCTTTGGATTTTGAACTACTTGCTTTGGACCCGACCTCAAATTTAAAGTTTTCTATGGCTCAGTCTGATATGCATCATCAGTTACAGCAGTCACTTCAAAATTTAAATCATTTTTTGTTTCAAACATATCAGCATCATAATATTCTGAGTTTAAAAACTCTTCTTCAGTGACAAAACCCTCAGGTAATTGCTCTCCAAAATAATTCATATTCTGTTCTGTATCCTCAAAGAAGACTTCCTCTTCAATTTCTTCTTCATCAACAACATTATTCTGAAGTGGGGGTGGTACTCTTTGATCCTCGGTTTCTCTCATTTCTCGTTGTATATCATTGTTTCGTCTTTCTCTAGGTATGAAACGAGGTGCAAACTATCTTCTGAATTGGTTTTGATTATTAGGGTTTCTCTCACCTTCTTGAACATGTTTGTTTGAATTATTTTGTAGTTCCAACTTGTTTAATTTTATAGTCAAGATCTTAACTAGCTTGGCCATCTCATCAATTTTAGCTTCTGTAGAGTAGGATGTTGAAACCCTTGGAGATGCCTCTTTCTTACCCTTCCTGTCATATATCTGCTGATTTGTATTTCCCTTCAATCTATTAGAAGCTAATATATTAGACTTCGCTTCTAATGCTGCATCCTGCATGTTCAGTAAAGTAACAGGTCTTCTTTCTCTTAGAAGTAGGGAAAATTCATCATCAAAAGCATTAGCATATGTGATTTTTGCAAATGTTTCTGAAGGTTTTATCTCTATAGGAATTCTGCCATACATTTTATTGAATCTCTTCGAAAAATCAGCTATGATTTTATCCTTCTTTCTCCTAAGGGCTCCAAACTTAGTTATATAATATGTATGATCCTTGGTGTCACCCCATTGTCTTATGAAAAGGTCCTGAAGCTCTTCTATGATAGTGATAGAATTTGTAAGCAACTCCCTAAACCATTTTTTGACATCTCCATCAATTCTCTATACAAACATCCTCATCCATACATCCTTAGCCTCAATATTTTGATTGTCAGCATAACGGAGGAAAGCCTCCCAATGCTCCTCAACTGTGGCTTCACCTTGTCTATTAAACCTAGGTGGGTATTTTTGGTAATCACCTCGAGGAAGTGCGTTCAAATTCTGAGGCAAAACTAAAGGTGCATACCTAGCTGCAACCATTCAGTCCATCATATCTAATGGCAGATTTTGGGCTGCCATCATTAAGTTGACTAGTTTTGGTGATGGAAAGACTTGACTGTAACTTGGCCAGAATGGATTTTTACCAACTTTTAGATGAAATAGAGGAATTTTTCTAGGAGATATTATCTTTTATTTCGTGAAGGATTGAGGATCAGTGAAAACTTGAAAATTACTGACAAGAATTATAGGCTTCAACCAAGGTGAATTTTGTTCTTCTCCCTTCAAAACAGATAAAGGTGATGAAATATCTAACTGATCAGGGTTACATGGGGTTGGTGATGACTGAGACCTTCTAATTTTCCTAGCTATTTTCAGTATCTATTTTGGGTCTGAAACACCCAACTGCAAAGGTGAACTAGGTCTATTTCTTGTTCCAACTCCCTTAGTAGCCACTGTGAAATACTGGTGAAAAGTAGTCTTTACAATTTGCTAGTTTAAGTTCACCTCTTAAAACCAGTGAAATGATAAATATCCCAGGGAAAATATGTTTTCAACTTCGTCCTTGGCAATGGCGCCAAATATTTTAGTGACAGAAATTGTTCCCAGACTACAAGAGAACAAGCCAACACAATCTCAATAATCACAATAAAATAAAGTAGGGTTTTCTAGGGTTTTCAATGTTTTTTGGTTGAGTAGTTTGAAAACAAGAGGGAAAACATTCATAAAACCAAAGTAAACACTAAATCATAAGCATTTGAATGACTGAGATGCATAACATATAAACCATAACATTTGAATGACTAAGTTTCACCCACAGTTAGCAAGCATTTCAAGCATAAAAACATTAAACAGGAAATGAATATACCAACTAAGTAATTAACACAAATTAGAAATAAAACCAGTGAATAATATGAAGGGTATATAGTGCATATATTTCATAGTTCGGTCCTCAAAAAACACATAAGAGTATTTACTTAGATCATAAACAAAGCCTGATAGCCTACCCTTGTCAGCAAAAAATCGAACCCATTGTCTTCTTTCAGACTTACATTTATCCTATTACTTCAAAATTAGTAGAATAACTGAACCCTAACTGCCTTTCAGGCTATTTACCGAATATTTCAATCTAAACTATCATTATACAAAAATAAAATAACTTTTCAAACTTAACTAATAACTTACTTTCTTGACTAACTTTACAAATCTTTAGATGCTTTAGCTAGTAAAGAAATTCCCTCCAAGGCCTAAGCTTTCCTTCTCTCTTTTAATTGATATGTCTTGAAGTCTGCAACCCTCCTTGTTAGCTCCTCATTCTGTTGTTCCAGCTCCTGGATGGTTTGCCTTAACTTTGTTAACTGATTCTTTGTTTGTCTTTTCTTTTTAAGTGCTTCTCTTGAAACTGTAATCAACTCCTGGTAATGACTGTTAACTTCTTCGAAATCTTCTCTAAGTTTCCTATTTGCGGTAACTAATCCATCATTTTATTCATGCATATATTCAATTTGGGACTTGTATTGTTTAATGCTTTGTTGTAGGTTTTCTTTTTCAGAATCAATACATTTGTCTCCTGATATTGTTTGCATTCCTTATATCCATGGGATTTTTAGTTTCTTATAAATTTGTTCATCCTCTTTCATAAGCTCTGTGGAGGTCACAGGAACCTTTGGATGTTCTTCATTTTCAACATTGCAATGAACTTCTTCTTCAACCATCTCCTTCTTCTCTAGATAAGAACTCTTTACCTCATTTTGCTGCTATTCTTGAAACATCTGATTTCGAGTCTCCAAAAATATATCAGAGATCTTAGTATCAGTAAAGACATATTTTTCTTTTGATTCTATTGGTTTTTTACCTTTATTTCCATCTTCATTATCATCCAATTTCTCTTCAGATGATGAATCCTCTATTACTGTAACCTTTTCTTTAGCCAATTTGGGATTAAGTAGCTTTTTCATGTTTAACCTAGGTTTGTTCTTCGGCCTTGTCTTAGGTCTCCAGACTATTGCAACCTCTCCCAACATCTTCAGAGCGTTTCCTTGATGAGTTATTGAGGCAAATTCAATAACTTTCATTTTTTTCTTCTTGACATTGTTTCCTCATCACAATGAGTGTGAATTTCTTGCTTAGCACAAACCCTATGTTCATTAGTAACAAGAATTCTAGCCTCATGAAATAAGTATTTTTCATCCTCTTCTGATAGTACTGTAATAGCGCTTTGCTTCTGCTCCTCAATATCTTCTTTTACATCTTGAATTGATTCTGTAGGTAAAACTTCTTCAATAGGCTTAGTTTCTTTCATCTTTGACTATAAAAATTTGCTTTTCTCATCATTAACTCGCTATCCAAACTCAAAGTTTTCATTTTCCTGATTTGAAGCTTCTCTTGGTTTACCATTTTCTTCATCTTTAATTGTTACTTTTCTTCTAAGCTTATAAATCAGATTTTGACCTCTATCTACTTTTCTTCTCTGAGACTGTTCCTCCTGATCAGTCTTGAAACATGAACAAAATATGAAGTTCTCCCATGTCTTTTCCCTTTTCTGCAATACAGTATTTGTGATGAGCTTTATGAGCCCACGATGAAAAATTGATTGTTTTGTATGGTCCTGGTGCTCTCTCGCCCTACATGACATCTTTTGTAAAATTTTCAAAAAGAATAAAGGAAGGTTCATTTTATATTCATGACTAAGATGTTGAAGGAATCTAAAATGATATTTGAAAACAAAGGCAAATCTACCCTTACATGTGACATAGAGTTGCAAGACTTTAATAGGCTCAATCCACTCAGGTTTAAAGTTTTGAATTGGAACACCTTTTCCCCAGTCTGCAACAAGACTAGGAAGCAAATATCTCTGAGCATCAAAGGTGAAAGGAACATTTTTGAACCAGAACTCTCTCTCATCTAGAATCCATGTCGCTTCAGCCAGTAATTCCCTAGTTAATTTGAACTTCAAGGTGTCAAAAGACACTATATCCTTGTCTAAACATTGAGCAAACTTGTAAGAAACCTATGAATGATAACCTGCAATATTTTCGAAGAACACTAACCATCATGCTTCTGCAAACAACTGTACACAATCTGGAAAGTTTTTAACCCAGCTTAAGTCTGAGTGTTCTATCCTATTGGTCTTTCCACTCTTTTTCATTTTGAACTATGGTTAAATAGCTTCTATCAATACACCACAGTCTAAATGTCTTCAAATTTTAACAAACTGACAGAGAATACAGTATAGGGAAACCCAACAGACTCTACTTTGAATTCTTCTGTTTGAATGATGAATACTTTAAATCCATTGATGAACAATTCATCATGTAATATGGATTAAGTTCAAAACTAATACTTTGCCTTCAATTCTGTCATTAGTCATTTGTTCATAAAAACACCAAATTAATAAACCTTGGCAATGGTACGTGAACTACCTTTTAAAAATGACTATTCGACTGTTGGAATCTTGTTATCTCAATTGTCAGGTGTCGAATTGCATGCTCCACCTTTCTCTGACAACTTAGACCACTGCAACCAACCGCTCCTAAAAGCCCTAATTTTCGCTCTATTTCAAAATCCCAATTACCAAGCACTGATTTTTCGCCATGATCTTCACTTGTTGTTTGTGCATTTCAGATAAAAACATAATTCCATACACCTTTGTCTCATTATACTTTGCTCTCATTATTATATCCACTCTGCAAGATACTGCCATGATTTTTCCATCATGATGATATTCCACCTGCCTCAGTGATTAAACTACAAAACTGTCACATCATGTGATATTTATTCTAGTAAAAGGTTACAATCTGCAACATTATTCTTGCCATATTTCCTTTATATTTCTCATCATAGACTCTCTGAGTGAGAGTATTTCTAACTATTCAATACTAAGGTAAAAACCGCAACAAGAATTCTAACTAGCTCTTTCCAGTATCCTAACAAGAATACTAAGATACCCTTCATGGTTTAAGATAAATTTAATTTCTTATTAGACACTTAACCCATCCCCTCTCAATATAGGAATACAAATTAACAATAAGGATCTTTTAAATCTAGACACATAGAAGGGATATCACTCGTTCTGTTAACTCAAGTTTTAACGAAAGGAAATACAAGCTTAAAACAGCATAAAGGAAGATAGAATGAAACTTTTTTGATTCCCCATAACCCATGCAACCATTCTAGATCATGAACAAAAATCAAATGGATACACTAAAAATTGTAGTCAAGGTTCAGATCCATATCGAACGAAGTTCAAATATTATGTTAGAAGTAACGGTGAAATATTTCACAACTTTTCTTAGCAACTTGAATATCGATAGGATATGTTCTTGGGTGCTAGTAAGCTGGCACATTATTTCTATCTCTGGTGTGCTTGATAAGTAATTTTATTTAATTTTTTATTAACAAAACAATGTTATTTAATCTTTTACCAATGGAATCAAACAAGAAATGAACTAAGCTTTAGCTCCAAAGGATCACAGACGTTGGTATCTACACATCATCTCTGTTCACACTACAGTCCTTCGATCTACCAATTGAGTTAAGGTCGTACTATTTTCTTTCGTTGTTTATGTCCCATGAATCATTCAGGTGTTTGTCAAATAGAATCAAAATCTCCATTAGTGTCCTAACAAGACGATGAAGTTAACCGCTAAGAAGTTTATTCTAATAGAAATGAACTAAGCTTTAATTCCAAAGGACGGGAGACGTTGGTATCTATGCATCATCTCCATTCACACTACAGTCCTCTGATCTACCTACTGAGCTAAGGTCGAACTATTCTCTTTCATTGTTTATGTCATGTGAATCATTTAGCTATTTGTCAAATAGATTCAAAATCTCCATATAGTGTCCTAACAAGATGATGAAGTTAACCTTTCAGAAGTTTCTGCTAATAGAAATGAACTAAGGTTTAAATCCAAATGTTAGTAGATGCATCTGTGGTTTTCTTCTAAATCTGCCAGGAAATACTACATGCAAACCATCGAGTACTAGATATATACTCCATTGGTTATAAATCCGTTGATCATAATGCATTTATGGATTATTGCAGTGAACATCCAAATGCAATCATGGAGATGCTAGATCCATACGTAAATCCAATACACGGTCAGGTGTATGGACAAATCGCATCTACCTTATAATTGAATGAAGATTCAAATGCAACCAAGGAGCTAGTCGATCCATACGCAAATCAAATTCACATTCAGATGTATGGACAAATCACATCTACGTTTATTGAAATGAAACAATCCAAAAGACACACAATGCTAACACAACTAAAAATTTCGATCCATAGCTTTATAACACACAGGATTAGAATGTCAATCCAGATATTACACAGATCGCATGCATCCTATTTGTAAATTGTATCTTGGAAAGGACCTAATTATCCCTTATTGCAGGCATTCCCTTACTCTGATCTATCTACCTTCATTGCAGGAAGCCATTCCTATTGGGGAAAATCCAAAATCTTCAAGATAATCAAGCATTTTCCTCCCCCTTACGAGTTTTCCACGGCCTCTATTTGTACCCACAAAAACCCCCCATAATGCGCACACAAGGCTCACATTGTTATTCGTGATGGAAATACTTATTTAATTCTAACAACCACTAAAATATTTTATATCTTCCTGCATAAAAAATGACAAACCAATACGAGTTTTCCTTGAAAACAACTTGACTTCAATCAAGCGTTAACTAGCCTTAGAAGTTGGTTTTCGATATACATGGAAAACTTATACTAGTTTTCCATAAAAAAAACTCAAGTTCAATCAAGTGTTAACTACCCTTAGAAGTTAGTTTTCGATATAAATTGAAAACCAATACTAGTTTTCCATAAAACAAGTTGAGTTCAATCAAGTGTTAACTACCCTTAGAAGTTGGTTTTTGATATACAAATATATGTATACTTACTTCGCTTGGTAGTGCTTTAGTTTATGTGTTTCATAATAAATATATGTGTGTGTGGTTACTTAACCAAACCATTTTCTTTGTTTATATATATATATATATATACACGATAGAGAATTTATACTCGTTTAATTGAGTAATACGCATAACCCTTTGAAATGGTCTTTAAAATTATTATTTTGTAAATGTAAGAAAATATAATAACTTTAACTCACTTTCTTTTAGTATCGTGATGGTCGTTCCCTTGGCCTACTTGTCGAATACTTAAAACTTATCGTAGTCTCATAATTTTATTTAGGATCTATTGGCGTTACTTAGCTTCCGACTAATAAGAGTTTTCTAATAGTATGCGACTAATTATTTTTTCCCTAGTTATGAAAAAGTCTAGTGAATGCTCATTCATTAATGACCTAAGGATGACACCTATCATTAGGGTCCTGGATTACCTAGACATCCGTTCTCTTCCCCTAGTGAATTGTGTTTCCCCATCGTTAAGCTGTGTCAAAGTATTAAGTCTCCTAAGCATACCACTTAGGGAATTAATCACCTAACTTATAAGGTTTTACTGGTCAGGCCTTGGCCTTGAGCTCCTCACCAGAAAACCAGTACAATAGAAAATCAAAATTAGAAATTTTTAGGGGTATACAAGAGGGATATTACATCTTTTCCCCCTTAAACATAACACCATCCTCAGTGTTCTTGTTGTTGTTTTTTTCAACAAATTTGCTTTCTCTCTTGAGTCATATTTTCTTGCTTCATCTTTTGTTCTCTACTCCTTTGATCTTTCCTAATTTTCAAAGGTCACTTTTGTTCAATATCTGTAGTCTCCCTATAACACGATAAGGTCTGCCCAAAATTTATTTAGTAAAAACAATCATAATTTTATAATTCAACTTTAAAACATAAATAATGGATCCTTTTTAAACACCACAATTTCAATTTGTGGAACATCTCCTAGTATTTATTTGCATCATAATACATAATTATTTTTCAACAATGCAATGGATTCATATGTAATCCATATTTACTTATCTTTTGGTAGGACGTATTTTATTTCCAACGTTTGGATACTTAACTAGTATTCAACTCGAGTTAAATTATTTTTTTCATTCACAAGTTAATATCATATATTTCACATAATTTTCAATTAGAAACATTAAAATTCCTCACTCCTCCTCTCCTTTCAGGGAGTTTTTGCTTACTCAGGTTTTTCTTCATATTCAACAGTATAATTACTTGGAAATTAACACATTTTACGTTTGTTATATCATGGAGATGAAAAATATTTCCCAACACTTTTGTTGATCATCAAATTCTCCCTTGAGTTATTTTACAAATTCTCATGTGGACTTATGGCTATATTTGAGGTTACTCTCCCTTTTGATTGCTAGTCAAAAATTTTCTTCTCAATGACATCAAACAACGTCCTATCTTCCAGATGTTGAGCTTTTCCCTAGGTCTTAATATTGATATCATAACTCTTTCACAATTCCCCTCAAGCCTCCTCGCTTGATTCGATGAATACTTTTTCCACCCACCCTCCTGCTTGAGTCAAAGAAAAGCAAGGTAGAGTTAGATCATCAATTTTCCTACCACTTCATTTTCCTAACCCCAATGTGCTCACATAATGATCATTTTCCTAACATCATTATGCTCCAAAAACATATATTTTATTTGTTTGTATTTAATGTTAATGACAACCTTTGACTATTTGTGACACACACTCTTTGGTGCTTACGTGATTTCACTGTCGTTACCCCGTTCCATGAATCAGCTTCATGGTAAGTTGTAATATAATTATCATCTATCTATAAACAATCATTTCATCAATTCAATCACCAACATTTCCTAAGTTGTAATGATTTGTACCTCTACCATCATTCATGATTCATACGATCCTATAAACCATCCAAAATAACTCCTTACTCATTTTTGAGCAATTGAGTGCAACTTCTTACACAAGTGAATTTATGTGCCATAATGTATGTTGATCATGATAACGGTCGTAATCATGGTAAAAACCTGCAATGTGAGTACATAAGTAACATAATCCGCTGTTAATCCTTGGTTCATAAAAATCCATGAAATCTGACAATTTATAATAAGATAACAAGTAAAACATCACTCATTCTTAAGTTTATTATTTATGCCAGTGAATATTTTAACTAATAGTCAATTTCTATTGGTAGCATTCCTAGCATAATCTTGCAATATTAGTACATAACATTATACAACATTCACTCACTTATCGTTTTCAAATATTAATAGCAATTAAACGTATTTACTTGTTTTTATTTGGATAGTTATGAGTGAGGGGTATTCCAATTCTATGCAACAATATTGAATGGTAAGCTAGAGATGTAGAAGTCCCAATTGATATAGATATATATAGTTCTATTTTCCTATGGGTGTCTTTAGAGGAAACAATATACTCTTCGATGGAACTCTTGTACTTTGAGTTAAAACCTCTTTTAACAATGTGACGCAAGCTACAAATACACACGTGTTAAAACCTTTATTAGAAAACAATAGCGGATAAAGTTCATTAAAGGTAACCGTAGGTTTAGAATACTATTTCTTCTAAATCCATTCATTCTTCTTGCAAGAATTTCAACGTTGGTGCAACACACTGGTAATCAACATGCATTCAAAAAGACAAAAATGTTTTAACATGATGGGATGTATTATGATTCCATTTCTAAGGTGTTTAATCAGATAACCTAACTCACCTTTTAACACTAGTACATAATCACAAGAGAAATACATATTGATGCTTTACGTAATTTTCCCAATCCTCTAACTTCATTATTTCATACTACATTTGTGTTATCACACATTGCATGGAATAGCCAGTACCCTAAGGGGTATTGTTTTTCTAGGTTACACACTCTACTTCTACTCGTAACAATTGAGCATTTAGATTTAGCCTAAAGTCACTTTCTAATTTAGACTTCCTTTTAAATTATACTTTGTGTGAAATTTTTCTTAACAATACTGTGAACAACTAAAAATAGTTATGAACCAAGCCTAACATTTCCATGCCTATAGTGTTCTTTACAAATGAATAGTGTCTTCAAATTCTCCCTAAGCATTTGATGATTTCAACATTACCCAATTCTTAGGGTTTTTGGGACTCTTCGCAAATATTTTACAACTAGAAATGCTCTGCATAAAGTACAATAAAAATATGACTTCCATTATCTCCTACTAATAAGTATTACCATTTACACCTTCATATTACTTTTAACATTTATTGTTAACAACCTATGAAATTTCCTTTCCTAAGGAAACCCATAGTTCATTACCCATCTAAAAGGGTGCCCTATGTTTTAACATGTCTCCATTATTAAGAGTCTATCATTTCCATATAGCTAGACACCATTCTAAGAGATGACTATAGTTCTTCCTTAAGGTACGAGGAGAAAAATTTATAGTCCAACCTCCCAATTTAAGTGTGTAAACATAAACATAACTTTTAAGAAAAGACAAAATAATTCCTTGCACATTTTGTTTAAATATGCCGATAATGTAAGAACATACCTTTGCCATGGTATTTCATTTCCTTATCCTCTTGGTTACCTCTTTTAATCGTTGAAGGCACACTTGGATAAATTATTTATGTTGTCCATCATTGCCATGCATCCACAAACAAAATCATTTTATTGGTTAGAAATATCCTTCCTCCTAGTTTCTAACTACATGTTGATCCCAAATAGGCCCGAGTGTTGTTACTTTAGCTCTGATACCATTTTGTGATAACCCCAAGTCAATAAAAAATTTTCCTATCAAAAGACAACTTATACCTTTGATGCAACCACACAAACTATTTCTACTTACAATTACATTCCTCTAGATATCAGTCTTTCTATCGAGATATACCTGCATCATTGTTAATTATTCATGACACACACATTTACATAATCTATGGCAAAATATTTTACACATTTTCATTTTCCTAACAATCGTTTAGAATTTATCTTTTCTTTGAAGCTTTACCTTGAAACTATAACATAAGATTCCTACATTTACACTACAAATGCTCATCAAAACAATAACATAAAATTCATGATCTAAACATCATACGTACGATGCATTCTAGTTTTAAATAAACATGTTTTCCTTTTAATAGAGGAATACTAATATTCAACCAAATTCTCTTTAAACACATTTAAACATAAATTGACTTGAAAAATTCTTAACTGAAATATGGGTCTCTAAGTGATTACTATTTCAATCGTTAATCTTTAGCCATAATTTATCTATCATCAATGGTGCCGAGTTATAGAACTAGCATCCCATTAAGCACAGATGCTCTATTTAAAAGACTATTCATTATTCTTTCTAACTAATGAGGCATAAGAGGTACACTTCCATTCATATCAATAGCATATATTTACACTCTTTAATCAAAACTATAATAGTCATGTTGATGAAAATATCTTAATGTAATTCCATTAAATTATTATTCATAACTTTAAGAGGTGTAGTCCACAAGCATTACATCATCAAAGTGTCTTTAAGGAAACACTAGTGTGAGGATAAAACTCATTATGATACCAATAGTTTTCCTTGATTAAGCGTTCTAAAGTATTTAATCAATCGAGAAGGATTTCAGAACAATAATGGAAGTACACAAAACAATACAAGGAAAATGAAACATTTAGAAACAAAAAAGAGAGACACCAATGTACCTGGTTCACCCAATCCATGGGTTACGTCCACAAAACTGTCACATCATGTGATATTTATTCCAGTAAAAGGTTACAATCTGCAACATTATTGTTGCCACATTTCCTTTCTGTTTCTCCTCATAGACTCTCTCACCAAGAGTATTTCTAACTATTCAATACTAAGGTAAAAACTACGATAAGAATTCTAACTAGCTCTGTCCAGTGTCCTAACAAGAATACTAAGATACCCTTCATGGCTTAAGATAACTTGATTTTGTTATTAGACACTTAGCCCATCCCCTCTCAATATAGGAATACAAATTAACAATAAGGATCTTTTAAATCCAGACACATAGAAGGGAAATCATTGGTTCTGTTAACTCAAGTTTTAACGAAAGGAAAGACAAGCTTAAAACCGTATAAAGGAAGACATAATGCAAATTTTTTGATTCCCCATAACCCATGCAACCATTCAGGATCATCAACAGAAATCAGACACATACACTAAAAATTGTTGTCAAGGTTCAGATTCATATCGAACGAAGTGTAGATATTATGTTAAAAGTAACGGTGAAATATTTCACAAATTTTCATAGAAACTTGAATATCGATAGGATATGTTCTTGGTTGCAAGTAAGATGGTGCATTCTTGCTATCGCTGGTATGCTTGATAACTAATGTTATTTAATTTTTTATTAACAAAACAATGTTATTTAATCTTTTACCAATGGACTCAAACAAGAAATGAACTAAGCTTTAACTCCATAGGATGAAATATGTTGGTATCTATGCGTCATCTCCGTAAACACTACATTCCTCTGATCTACCAACTGAGCTAAGGTCAGACTATTTGGTTTCGTTGTTTATGTCCTGTGAATCATTCATCTATTTGTCAAATAGAATCAAAATCACCATATACTGTCCTAACAAGACGATGAAGTTAATTGCTCGGAAGGTTCTTCTAATAGAAATGAACTAAGCTTTAACACCAAAGGATGGTAGATGCCAGTATCTATGCATCATCTCCGTTCAGACTACATTCCTCTGATCTGCCAGCTGAGCTAAGGTTGGACTATTTTCTTTCGTTGTTTATGTCCTGTGAATCATTCAGTTGTTTGTCATATACAATCAAAATCTCCATATAGTATCCTAACAAGATGATGAAGTTAACCACTCGAAAGTTTCTTCTAATAGAAATGAACTAAGGTTTAACTCCAAAGGATGGTAGACACATCTATTGTTTTCTTCTAAATCTGCTAGAAAATCCTACACGCAAACCATAGAGTACTAGATATGTACACCGTTGGGTATAAATCCCTTGGTCATAACGCATCTATGGATTATTGCAGTGAACATCCAAACGCAAGCTTGGAGATGCTAGATCCATACATAAATCAAATACATAGTCAGGTATATGGACAAATCGCATCTATTTATAATTCAATGAACATCCAAATGCAACCATGGAGCTGCTCGATCAATACGCAAATCAAATTCACATTCAGGTATATGGACAAATCGCATCTACGTTTATTGAAACGAAACAATCCAAAATGCACATAATGCCGACACAACTAAAATTTTGATCCACGCCTTTATAACAAGCAAGCTTAGAATGTCAATCCAGACCTTACATAGATCGCATGCATCCTATTTGTAAATCGTATCTTGGAAAGGACCCAATTATCCTTTATCGCAGGCATTCCCTTATTTTGATCTGTCTACCTTCATCGTAGGCAGCCATTCCTATTGGAAAAAATCCAAAATATTCTAGATAATCAAGTGTTTTCCTCCGCCTTACGACTTTCCCCCAACCTCTATTTGTACAGACAACAGCCACCCATAATGCTCACACAAGTCTCACCTTGTTATTCATGATGGAAACAATTATTTAATTCTAACTACCACTAAAATATTTGATATCTTCCGCGTAACAAATGGAAAACCAATACTAGTTTTCCATAAAAACAACTTGAGTTCAATCAAGAGTTAACTACCCTTAGAAGTTGGTTTTTGATATGCATGGAAAAGAAATACTAGTTTTCCATAAAAGCAACTTGAGTTCAATCAAGTGTTAACTACCCTTAGAAGTTGGTTTTTGATATACATGACAAACCAATACTAGTTTTCCATAAAAACAACTTGACTTCAATCAAGTGTTAACTACCCTTAGAAGTCGGTTTTTTATATACAAATATATGTATACTTACTTCACTTGGTAGTGCTTTTCTTTATATGTGTTTAATAAGAAATCTATATAAATATTTATATGTGGTTGTGGTTACTTAACCAAACCATTTTCTTTGTTATGTCCCTGACAAGGGGATATATATGAATTGGCTAGGGCCATTATTTAGAGCAATTTGTAGTAAATTTAACAAGAATATGTAATTTAGACTAAAGTTGTGTATTATATTTTTATTTTTTTATTTTTTAAAACTATTTTTGTGCTTATTCATTGGTTAGTGTAGGTGACATTTCTCTAGGGTCTTGTGCCCCAGGACCCGACGGCGAGCTTTGGTCAGCAAAAATTAAATGCAAAATTCCTACTATAGCAACCGTTCATCGCAATTTATAGTAAATCCCATTGTAATTGATTATTGACACTGCAGTCTATGCTGACAAACTCACATGCTGTGACATCTATCCCTGGCATCAAATGGCTCGTCCTCCATCTGTCTTCTTTCTTGTCTACACATCTACCATACATGCAGAGCTTAACATGTTGCATTATAAACATGCAAGTGCCCAAATGTTCTTCTTTCTTGTCTACACATCTACCATACATGCAGAGTTTAACGTGTTGCATTATAAACATCTCAAAGGTTCTTTGCCAATCATGCATCTGGTGTGAATCCTAGCCATCTTAACTATTTCTAGCCTATTTTCAATTATTTTTTTCAATAGTTTTTGCAACTGTGTTGTGCCAATAATTGGCTGATATCAGGTATCTTTTTTCATCCCTTCTCGAGCATTTCTATCCCCTATCGTGTAGGCCTCTGCTCGAAATGGATTCAACTTTGGTAGTTTTCGAGCGAGACGATACAACAATACATTTCAATGTTCTGCAAGCTTCGGG
The DNA here is from genome assembly GCA_001517045.1 of Pseudotsuga menziesii. Lineage (NCBI taxonomy): Eukaryota > Viridiplantae > Streptophyta > Pinopsida > Pinales > Pinaceae > Pseudotsuga > Pseudotsuga menziesii. Next base: position 16,972 of record LPNX010454406.1, read on the forward strand.
TGTAGCCATTTCTAATTCATAATAGGTATTTCTCATTACCTTATCGCATTCCCGTTAACTCCATGTTATTATCTCCACTCCAATTCGTGATCCTCGTGCTTTGCAAGAGTATCTCACCTTACTTGATGTGGACAAGATGCTATGCTCCTTCTTCTTATCTCTTTCTCCTCTAGCATCATTATTATGCTTGTTTAAGCTGGCTTTTCTCTGTATGTGTTTTTCTTTTCTGTGAATGCTTTTTTCTTAAGCTTTTGTGTGATCTTTTTTTGTCTGTATCCGCTACACCTTTTAAACGACTCAAAAGCTCCAATTATCAACTTCCATGTATCAAGCCGTTGAGAGTCTTCCTATATATATATAGGCATTCAAACAGGGCGGCACAATTTTGATAAATGGTGTTCGAATGGTGTGCTCTGTCAGGGATAGGATGTGCATTGCAATTTTTTTGTGAACTTTGTTGTCATGGTCAAGTTGCGAATCACAATTTTTAGGGGGTTTTACTTTGCTTTCACTATGCCCTTGTTTACTGGTTCTGCGTGTGATGCGTGTGCTTCATTCTGGTTTCTTTTTCCTTTTGGTCTTCTTTGTGTTTCTATGGTGCATTGATGTATTTTATTAGAATATCAGTTTTTGTGATTTTGGACTTGTTTCTTTGGTTTCCTTTACTGCTGTATATTTCATTATTACTGTGTATATATTCTGGTTTTGCAATGTTTGAGAGTAAAACTTGTATATCCATGAATTTTGAGAGTAAAACTTGTATATCCATGAATCATCAGTAGAAGCATTTCTACCATGGCCTATTAATGATTCACAACTAGGGATGGAGGGGATGGAGTTTGAGCGGTTCTTGAGGAGACTGGGTAAAAAAACCGTTCCCAAACAACTTTTCTCATGCTAAAGCTTCCGTTTAGTTGATGGTAGTGTTTTTAATACAAATCGGGGTTAGGGTTTCTAAAATCGAAAGGATCAATGAATCATTACACTGCCATTAACAACAAAAATTAGATCGCAGAAAATTGGGATTAAATTGTGAATTGCCTAGATTGTTCCAGAATTATCGACAACCCATAAAGTAACATCAGATTTCTCCAGGGATGGGATCATATAATGTGGCGTGGAAATTGTAAACTGAGGGAATGAATAAAGAATAATGAAATTTATGCTATGATCGTGGTCTCCAATTTACCCATTCGAAGAGGATATAATCATAAAATACCTAACATTATTTACATCTGAATATTTGATTGAATTCTGGGAAATGTTCTTACTATTTACTATTCAGAATAATTCTTTGATCCTCTTTTTTGAATTCACATTATTTTATTTTGAATTTTCTTTAATTTTGCAGGTTTAATAGTGAAGATGGGAAAGGTTGCGATGAACTCATCAAGTGATGAAGAAGTTATCTTAGAGGAAATTCGATAGTGAAAGCTCAAGATGAATGTTGAAACAATATATTTACTGACGAGGAGAGATTTAAGAAATTTACCAAGTCATAAGAAATTGGTACCAAATAAGGATGAACCAAAAGAGAAAAAGGAGCATAGAATCGTGGTAGCTTAACTAAATCTCAGACTTCATGGAGCAAGGCAGACATTCTTTCTTTCTGTTTTTCAAGACTGTTGTATACAATGATCATAGTCTAAACATTATCTTTAAATGACAATATATTTTAAATTTATGATGTTATTTTATCACTGTAACTATAATTTTATGAAATATAGATGTTTAGCTTCTGGACGCTGGAGAGGATTTGTTATAATTGAAGCTGAGTTGATCCCAAGCTCGGATTGATATTTAATGCAGTTCATAAATCTGCAAGTGTTGAGATTGATATTTTATGCAGTTCATAAATCTGTAAGTATTCTTTCATCGGTTCTTTGTTTTGACAAAGTGATACATGGTTTACTGAAAATGCAATAAAGAGGGGCTTAGTAGTCATTGATTACCTACTAAATCTCTTACGGTCATGCCAACGTTCATCCTTTTTCATGATGTCAATGCTTTCAATTAATACGTTAACTAATTACTGATTTGTGTCATATGAGAGAGGAATAGACCATGAGTGGGACTACCCCATCCAAGAAATTCGTCTCCTTATGTATGTATATAGGCTATTATGCATGTAACAGAAGTGATGTAAATTCTCATTATTTCAGTTGAAGTAGTGATAAAAAAATTTAACAAATGATCTATATTATATATTAGGAAGGACTTTCAATATCTTTTAGTCTCTTGCAAAAACAACTGATAAGATATACAAAACAATATATAAATTTGGCTCACTCCCATCACTCGTGTAAAAGAAATAACAATTTACCGTTATCAATGGCACTCCAGCACTAGGAATTGAAAATTGTTGAAGGTGGGTATTAATTGAACGCCTCCTCGGTAATTGTAACAATCAATTGTAAAGATATTTCTTGGAATGTAATTACTCAGGTCTAGAAGTTAGAGATTGTAGATGTAGATTGTAGACCTACCCTAGCTTTGTACTCAAAACTCTTAGTGAAGTGTAGATGTGGCTGGAACCATAAACTTGGCTCACTTCATGTAGATACCAGGTGACAAAGGCTCTAGACTTTGTGGTAAGATACGATCTTGTGGATGGATAGCTAGGCCTTCTTTCTGGAATAGCTGGAAGGGTTGTTGATATAAATTTAAAAGGTAAATCTAATCATGTATTATAGAAAGCCTCATAATGATTTATCTTTTATCTTACTCAGGAATGGAGATCTGAAATCTTGTATTTAGTATTATTTCGTGGTACAAACATGAAGTGTAATTAATGTTTATGTATATGTAACTTCGGAATGTATTCTTCTATGTATTTTATGTTATTGTAACTCGATGTTTATTCCGGGATGTTTCTATTATGTATTTGAGTCATGTGGTCATGCCCCGATGTTCCGATCGGGAGGATTATAATGTAAACAAGTCATATCAAGTCATTGGGTAAGTCCCCACTGTTTAGGGGCACTTGAGTTATTATACAATAATTAAGGTGTAGGCTCGAGTAGTAATTATTAGGTTGAGTGCACTTCAAGTCAACGGAATAATATAAATAGAGAGTGAGAGTCTCTCTATTTATCACTTGTGACTTAGCTCTCTTTCTCTCTCAAGTGTGGCGCACTTTTGGAGAAGGAAATTCTTGGGCTTGACAGAAGACAGAAGGCTGCTGTTGTGAAGGGAGGTCATCTTACTGTTTTGGGTTCACATCTTGTGGTGATACTATCTTAGAGGAAGTTGAGGGGTTTTCTCCATTTATGGTTTCCCCTCCTAAAATCTTTGTGTCTCTTGTCTCTTGTGATGTGCTTATGTGATTGCTGTGCTTGTTATTCTCTCAGTGAAAAGATCTTAACATATTGCTAGCTTAAATGTTGAAAAACTAACATGGTATCAGAGCTAACCTGAGAAGAAGACATTGTGCAGATACAAGAACTAGGGCTTCCTAGTTTGTGGATCTTTCTCCACTTATTTTCAGCAAAAGTATGCTAGGATGACTCTCCATTGAAGGGTGCATGTTTCTATCAATGCGGAATTCAATTTCAAGCATTTTCAGTTTCGATGCGGAAATTAGGGCTTTCTACAGAAAAGGAATTTTTGAGTGAGACCAGCATAGGATTGTTCTCCTCATCAAAACCGAAATCTAGAGACTTGGATCAGTAAATTTGGTTGGGTAAATCTCTGGGAAAGTCAAACCCTAGTTTGACCCTGAGCTAGGAGAAACCCTAAATACTAAAAATGATAATTTTTGGTACAGTAGCTCTATTCCGATATTGGCGAAGTCTCAGAATCTGAAAATTACAGGGGCCGCAGATAACATCCTAATGAACACTGTGTCCAAAGGGAAGCCTCTGATTCGCTGTATTCTAGGAGATATGATCTCTCCAAGTTAGGGTTCCAGCCTCTTCCAGAAATCATCCATAAACAGGACACCTGGGGATATCTACAATATCTTGGGATACAGAGGTCCAAATGGAATTCTTGAAGATGTTACAGAAAGGACACGGACTTTAATTTCTGTGGTCCGAAAGTAAGACTCAGAATATGAACCAGTGACACGTGTCATGCCGTACAACTTCACTGTTCTGAAGGGTCCTGTAACAGGTCACCTTGGGAAAAGGATCATAAATCCAAAATGGTGAAACCAATTCTGATGAAACCTATGGTGTTGGATCAAGGACATGCGATTTTATCTCAGTGATAAATTTCAGACATAGATGATTAGTAATTTCGGAGATATCATAGAAACAGTAACAGGAATTTCTGCAGAAGAAATATGAAAATTAGGGCTTCCTGTTCCGGGAGTTTCCCTCCACTATTTTCAGAAAAGGAGTACATTGGACAGCTCCATTTGAAGAGATATATCTGTTCATCCAATCAGATCTGAAAGATTCCAAGTTTTGAAAATTAGGGTTTCTGCGACAAACCCTAGATCAGCAAACTCCGGGACAAGGACAGACACCTCAAATCGGTAAGATCTAATCCTTTGTTATTTCCATTTGAGGTTCTCATTTCAATATGATATATCACATCATCTTGGTGACAAGCTTGGGGAAGTTGACAACTTCCAAGCCTGGAAGTATATGATCTCTCTGAAGAAAATGGATTGGACACCTACATGAGTATGGAGGTTCCAGTTTCAGAGGGAGACGAGGCCAAATAAGACATCATGCTCATGCTGCAGAGGATGATGAACCTTCCAGAAAGAGATCCAGATATGAAAGTGAAGATTCTTCAAACGAGGATGAATATGTTCTGATATCAGCTCTCACATGTAACATTACTCATGGAAGTGATGATTGGCTCATAGACAGTGGTGCTTCCAAACATATGACGGGATTCAAGGAATCCTTTGTAAGACTATCAGACGATGAATCACCTCACAAGGTGAAACTAGGAGATGACTACCAATGTCCAATAAAAGGTAGTGGAGAATCTTCATACAAGATAGACTCCAGTAAGTCTCTAACAATGAAAGAAGTATTGTTTGTGCCAGGATTGAAGAAGAACCTTCTCTCCATTTCAGCATTGATGCAAAAGGAATGCGGGCTGCATTCATAGATTTTCAAGTCATCATATGGCCAAAAGGAAAGACTATCGATGATGTGGTAGTGATTGAAGAACAAGAAGGAGGCTTGTACAAATTGAAGGGCTATCCAAAACAAGCCTTGATCCATGATACGGTAGAGCCAAATGAGCTTTGGCATAGAAGGCTTGCACATGTGCATTACAGAGCACTACCTATTGCAAGCAAAGCTATTGAAGGTCTTCCTGAATTTCAAGCTATTTGAAGGGAAGAACAAAATCAAAATATGACCTAAAGAAACTAGTTGAAGAATGTGAAGATCCAGAATGTAGAGACCATGCAGTCATAAGAGTCTCTCAAATCAAGAACAACTTGAAGCGGTGAAGAATGCAGAAGTGGTGATCGCCACCTTGAATGGCCTCCCAGGATCGTGGAATTCATTCATTCAAGGAATGTGTTCCAGAAGGAAGTGATTACATTTCAGCAGACTTCAAGAAGAAGAAGAAGCTAGATTCATAAGAAGAGAAGGGAATATGGAAGAAACTGAAGATCAAGCTCTCATCATCCAAAGAAGATCCCTCAAGCAATGAGGAATATGAAGAACTCAACTCTTGAAGAAACTCTTATCCACCTCAGCATTTGGATAAGGAACGATGCAACTATGAATAAAGAAGACGATGAAGCTGAAGGCTTAAGAAGGAGTCTACCCTCGAAACAAATAAAG
>LPNX010454420.1:1084-14280 GCA_001517045.1 Pseudotsuga menziesii
AGATGATTCTGCTTAAAGTATATATACAAATATTCAAGATACAAACTGATCACCTTCAAGGAAAGTCACTCTCTAATTAAGACGTTAGCCACAAGAGGGAAAATTGCTCACCTCATAGTGCAAGGAGCCTCTCAAAACCAATTATTCAAGAATGCAACCTTCAACCTCATTAACTTATCTTTTCTTAAACAAATGAGGGATAAATTCATCTTGTATTCTCAACAAACCACACACCAAAAGAGAAGATTTACAACCTATGAGGCACACAAACTCTCTCATCCAAAAAAAACTATAAATCACTCACTTGGATGTGGAATCTATCACCTTAACCTAATGAATTACTCACTTTGGAGGTAAGGAAGCTCTCAAACTCAATAAATTGGTAGCTTGGTAATTGGTAGCTCAAAGTTTATGCTTTATAATTGTCTCTTGTTGACTTGGTTCATTAATATTTCACCCTACCTTACAATTTTATCTAGATAGAAGTGTGGTGACATAATATGGTAAATAAATAATTTGATAATTTGCATGTGATAAATAAATAAATAATGTTATATTTGATTACTTTCACCTAAAACTAAGAAAATATGATAAATAAAAATGCATAAATAATATATATGAATTTCAATTCTTTTATTTATTCAAACTTTACAAGATAGAAAATAAATCTATAAAATAAAGCTTTATACATGTGATGAAAACCATTTATAAGGTTGATAAGAATTTAATTAGTTATAGTTATAAAACTATTAAATGGAATATAAAAATATTAAGATTAATTATTTAAAGAGGGAAGATAAAAAAAAAATTGTAATTTCTTTACGTTGGGAAAAAAAGTTAAAAAAAATTAATAATTGTGTTATTTACGTTATATATATATACATATATATACATATACATATACATATACATATACATATATGAGAGAGATGTTTTAAACTATTTAAAATCTTTAATATTTAAGAGGAAAAAGAAATTAATAATTATTGTAAAATAAAATGAGAAAGTTTTCATGTAATTCTAAATTCAATGTAAAAACTAAATAAATATATAGAAGAAAAAAGATGAAAACATACTATTATGGAACAAAATTGTAATATAAAAATTTGAAACAAAATTTATGGAAAGAAGAGAAATATGTGAGAAAAGAAAACAATATTAATGTAAATTACAAACTATATATTTTGAATATTATATTGTTTGGATACATTAATCTATATGCCAGCTAAAGCAAATGAGACAACTTCCATCTTAAGAAAGACAAGGGTAATGGAAAAAACACAGGGCACTCGCCCAAAGTTGGTTCCACTTTTTAGTGCCACTTAAGAAATTAGAAACGCTCTTTCGAAGTGCAAATCAAGAACACATATGCATTATTGATGGTACATTCGGAATAACTCGAGCCCAAACACAAGGCTAAGGTTCGCAAGGAAGTATCGCATATGAATTTTGTAAAAGTTAAATATCGCATATGCGATATTGAAAACTAAAAAAAAAACAAAACATAGGCCGCAGGCCTCAAATATCATTTGCACAGTCAAGCATCGGGAGAGCGATAAACCGCGTGGGCGAAAAAACACAGCGTCGATTTGTGTTTTAGCTTTTGGAGATCGAGCTGGAGGTGGATTGGCTCCAATGGCAGGTAAATTCTCTTATCCATTTTAGTTAGCCTTCAATTCTTTATTGTTTTTCTTAATTTCATAGTTTTTATAATTATTTAAAACAAATTTAATAAAAAAAATTGAATGAAATCAAAGAATGATTAAGTAAAACAACTTGGATTTTTTTGTTTAAATATTAATAGATAACAGAAATGAACAATAAAATGTGGAAAAACCACCCTCTAATAACCCACAACCTAACCCAAACATGAATCCAAACCCAAACCCGAAGGGGGAACAAGATCGAAAATCACAGATTATTGCGCGTTTGGCGTCATTGAGGCACCTTAACTCACATATTAGAGCGGGGGATCATTTGAGACAGTCTTTAGTTGATGCATTGGACACAATAACAAACATAATTGCCAATTCCCAAGGGGCTCTGTACAATATTATCTCGTATAGAGAATCCAGGAGGCAATACTACTCCGATGGATTGAGTTTTAAAGGCATCAAAGACCTTAAAATTACAAAAGACCAATTATTTTCATTATTCATGGACACTAGCATCAGATTGGTTCCACCCACTAGTCGAGCACACATTTCCATAGACTGGTGTGTTCAACCAAATATAAATGCCAATTGGATGGATCGTTGGTATATGGTCTTCGATGAAGACCCTCATGGGAATAAGGACATCCCATTTTATTTCCTTAGGAAGTTGTATGTAGAATTCATTCTAGGGAAACATGTTAACTACTTCAATATCTTAGGCTTCTAGAGTGTTGGTCATGGGATGCCCCAAGATAGGGAAGGGGCCAGGACAAATCCTAACCATGTGCCACGCCCTCCATGCACACCAAAACACCCTCGGATATATCCTCCTGTGGGTCCTGTGATTGAGGATACACAGGAGGCATTATTTGACTTGGAAAATACATTCCTTCAACATGGGACCGATGTCCAAGGCAATGTAGACCAAGGGGCTAGCAATTCTAAGGCCGGCCCATCTACATATCACACAGGATATGAAGAGCATTCAGAGCATCGTGTTACTCCACACCCTTGCACATCATGTGGAGGCATATGCTATGGCCCTACTTCAGACTTTCGAGACGATAGATTACTTTGATTTGTAAGTAAAAATCATTATTTTCATATTATATTTTATTTCGTGTATCACAATTTTCAATTGTTTCACAATTTATTTCTATTTATTTATCTAACAAATTATGTGAAGAAATATACAGCTGGTGTCCCATGGCACACCAGAGTCACATAGTCCGCTGATCAATGTTGAGAACATTGATGCGGCTGTCAATATTTTATATGGGTTTGGTTCTTCAGCAATAGGGGTAAGAACTATACTTGTTAATTTGTCAACTTTATTTACATATTTATAGTAGAGATTATAACATTCAATACATCCTAATTTTGATACAACATGTTTTATGCAGGGTGATCAAGATTAGTACATTGAATCTCAACCTATTCCCTCTCATGCAGAGGTAGATTCCCAAACACAGGTATTATTTTAAATATGCTTTTAATTATGTTTCACTTTCTTTGGAAAATTCATTTTTCGTCTATCATGTATATGTATCATTTTCTTTGTATTATCGTACATTGACATATGTTACGTTATGTAGGGAACCATTGATCCATTGGTGCTTCAAGAGCACCAATGTGAGGTTGTTGCCGACACACCTCTTCCCCCCTGCTAGGTACATATATGTTTCGCTTTCTTTGAAAACATCATTTTTCGTCCATGTAGTATATATGTCTAAGATTCTTTTTATTATCTGAATTTGACATATGTTATTTTATGCAGGATTATATTGAGGCATCGGTGCCTGAAGAGCACCATATTGATGACCCACCTATCATGAGCCACCAGGTACGTTTATGTTTTTCTTTCTTTGAAAACATCAGTTTTTCGTCCATGTTGTATATATGTCTAAGATTCTTTTTATTATCTGAATTTGACATATGTTATTTTATGCAGGATTCTATTGAGGCACCGGTACTTGAAGAGCACCAGATTGATGGCCCACCTATCATGAGCCAGTAGGTACGTTTATGTATCGCTTTATTTTAATTGTGATTTTAATGATTCAACATGTACTTTTTTAATTTTTTGAAATTGCCTAATTGTATCTTTATCCTTTTGTACGTAGGAACGTGAGTTTGATGAATATGTCCAAAAAGCGAGCTTATTCGCTAGTACAAGTAGAAGTCCTTTTTTCTCGTTCATAGTTAATCGATCCAGTGGTTACACACCTCCTCTGACAAGGAAGCAGGTAATTTTATGTATCACTTTCATTGTACGTTTATGTATGGCTTTCCCTAATTTGTTGCTTTCTCTTCGTACGTTTTTGTAGGTTTATGTATTGCTTTGACATATGTTACTTTATGCAGGAACCTATTGAGATAGTGGTGCTTGAAGAGCACCAAAGTGAGGTTGTCTTCAACCCACCTCTTCCCCCAGCCAGGTACATGTATGTTTCGCTTTCTTTGGTAACATAATTTTCCATCCATTTAGTATATATGTCTCTAATTCACTATTTTGTCTAAAATTGACATATATGTTACTTTATGCAGGCCCCTAATGAGGCACCGGTGTGTGAAGAGCACCAAATTGGTGACCCACCTTTGATGAGCCACCAGGTATGTTTATGTATTGCTTTCTTTGTACGTTTGTGTATCACTTTCTTTGATTTGGTGCTTGAAGAGACCCAAATCGGTCACCCACCTCTTCCCCCCAAAGGTACATGTATATTTGTTGACATTGGCATATATATATATATTTTATGTAGTTTGATAGTGAGCAAGTGGTGCTTCAAGAGCACCCAATTAGGGTCACTGTTAGTGAGGCACCACGATCCACCATTACTTACTCATGTACAGTAAGTAAAAATGTTATTTTGGTTTCAGAATTTGAACAAATGTACATAGAATTTTTAAAAGTTGGTAAATTAACTTACAAAATTTGGTTTTTATGCAGTCTCCACTGATGCGACCTATCACTCTTGTTCAGCGATGGGGATCACCAGTGAGTAGTCGGAAAAAAATCTAGACTTCTCCGAAGACATTGGCAGTGGTAGCGAAAGGGGGGATAACTGGAATAAATGTATAGGGGGGATACATAGATGTAACATTTTGTTCATATACACACAAATGTACTTTTTGATCCACTATTTTGTATTATGGCCATGTGGCATGAAAATTTTTGTAACATTATTTTTATACATATATAATATAAAGCAAGGTTCAAATTTATACATATATGGTTGACTTGATCTTGGAACATGATATGTGTGGTTCACATGTGTGCTAACTTATGAATATACAATACTTAAAGGAAGAATTTACCACTCATTGACTTTTTAACATTATGGCTATCCTCAAGTTTTTAATATCATAACCATACCATGTGACTAACTAAATTACATACACTAACAATCATAACACTATGTCATGTATGGATGTGTAATATATACCATATCATGCCCTACAATACCCTATGATACTAACAACATACCATACTAACATACCATACCATTGTAATATACCATATCATACCCTACAATACCCTATGATACTAACATCATACCATACTAACATACAATAACATACCCTACATTACCCTATGACACTAACATCATACCATACTAACATACAATAGCATACCATAACATAACATACTAACATCATACCATACTAACATACCATACCATTGCAATATACCATACATTAACATCATAACAGTAATTCATGCATGCATGTGTAATATATACCATATCATACCCTACAATACCCTATGATACTAACATCATACCATAGTAACATACATCATACCCTACAATACTAACATCATGCCCTACAAACCCTAGTTGGTTTTCAATATGTACATACATCTATGTGTTTCTAGTTCCATCTCATAACTTGTAAATAGGTCACTAAACCATAGTTCCATGTCATAACTTCTCAACCCTAGTGATAGCATGCAAATTGGTGTTCATGAAACCCTAGTTGGCTTCCATTTTGTACATGGCCATGTGTTTCTAGTTCCCTCTCTTAAATTGTAAATTGCTCACTAAACCCTAGTTCCATCTCATTATTTGTTGATCCGTCGGATCTCAACTTGAGTGCATTAAAAGTTTGTTTTAAAACAATGCGTGCAACAGGTTAATTAATGGAACAACATTAACAGAAATCAAATGCTCAGAACAGGAATGAAAAATACACTGATGGACAGATGTAGAGAAGAAACATAGAATCAGAGAGTCATAAACAGAAGTTGATAACGGAGTTCACCCCCTCCACTAGGCTACGTCTCCGGGTCCCTCTCCAATGGGTACCGATCCAATTAATATCTTTAGAATGGTACAAAATGGCTTTGAAATCAACTTCAGCAACTGTAAACAGAATGTTGTACAAATTCTTCAAGACCTCTTTTCTGGAAATTACAATTAGCATTCAAAGACAAAGAAAGCTAAAATATAACAGAGAACGTCGACTTCTACAGCACAGTGTCTGGACACTTCGCAGCAAAAGCTCTCGAAGCTTCTCATAACAGAGAAACGATGCTCTGCGCTCTAAAAAAATATGCGTTTCTCCACTCGGTCTGTCCCCCCGTCTCGGTGGCTAGCTTCCTCTATTTAAGAGTTCAAAGGAAGGATAAGTAACGTATTCTTCTTTATTGTCATTACAACCATACACTAAAACTGAATCATGCAACCCCGCCAAATCGCTGCCCAAGCGTTATGTTACCATGACGTTCCATATCCCCGAAACGTTGCAACCAACTCCACACACATGTGTTGACTCACAACACGTTGCAATGACTTGCAACTGGGATATGCCACGTAACGTAACCGTTTGATGCCATCACAAAAGTTACAAATGTCATGGCATATGAGGACTCCACCATATAACCGATCTATTGTCTGAGCATACAAATGTCAGAGCGTATGAGGCCTTTGACATATACCTGATCCGCTGTCTCAGCATACAAATGTCAGAGCGTATGAGGCCTTTTCCATATACCCGATCCGCTGTCGCAGCTTACAAATGTTGCAGCATATGAGTAACCTCCACAAACCATTCGATGTTCAAATTTGACGGTTCGCAAGCTGCACGGCCCATACATAACTGCGTGCCCATACGATAAGCTGTGCACCATGTGATAACTGTGCGCCCATGCGATAAGCTGCGCACCATGCGATAACTGCGCGGCTCATGCATAGACTGCGCTACGCGTTGCCACAAATGTTAAGGGATGGTCGCATATAATGTTTATCATATGAGTTAAAACCATAGATTAATAACTATTATTCCATATTGGATCAGTGTGATTTTAAAGGTAAATAATCCACCGGATCATTCCTCCCCATTGGAGAGCTTTTGGACCACCAAAATCTTGAATCATTCTGCAAGTAAGTGAGGGTACATCTCCCTCACTTTTCCAATCTCCATCCATCTTTCTTTGCTAGGATGCATGCCTTTAAGCCCCACTCGAAGGTACTCAGCATTCCCCCTTCGTGAAGTTCTTACATTTCTATCAAGAATAACATCATCCTGCAACTCTTTCATGTATTCAGGTGCCAAATCATCAACTGAAGGAATCTATATGTTAGTTTCCTCATCCATGATCATAGGAGGCTCATACAGTTTAAGATTCTCAACATTGATAACTGAATAAATTTGCATGTGTGGAGGTAAATTCAAGTGAAAAGCATTAGTGCCGGTCTTTTCCAAGATCTCAAAAGGACCATACCTGATAGGCTTAAGCTTTTTACCTTCACCTTTCATTCTTTCTTTGGTGATATGTAACCAAACTCTGTCACCAACCTGAAATTGATGATCAATTCGATGCTTGTCATGCCTGGCTTTGTACTTTGACTGGCTCTTCTCCAACTGTTTCTGAACTAGCTGTTGCACTACTTGGATTCTCTGAATGAACTTTAAATCTTTATCTACATCATGATGTCCATCTACTGCATCTTTTCCAAAAGAGAAGTCCATCGGTGTTTTTGGCAGATAACCAAAACACGTTTCAAATGGAGATTTCTTCGTGGAAGAATGAACTGCATGGTTGTAAGAATGCTGTATATACTGCAACTGCTCATCCTAGAGTTTAGGATGTTTAGTACAATATCCTCTGAGCAGCTAAACCACTGTTTTATTTACTACCTCTGTTTGTCCATCGGTCTGTGGATGAAAAGCTATACTTTTCTTAAGTTTGGTATCCTTAAGCTCCCATAAAGTTGACCAGAATTCTCCCAAGAACCGGGAATCCCAATCAGATACAATAGACATGGGTAGCCCAAAATGTACCCAAACATTTTGAAAGAATAGATGAGCTATTTGTTCAGTAGTGATCTGCTTGTTACATGGCATTAAGATACACATTTTGCTGAATCTATCCACAACAACATATAGGTAATCATGCCCTTTTCTAGACATAGGTAGTCCCCCTACAAAGTCCATAGAAATGCTTTCCCAAGGACGAGAAGAAACTGGAAGAGGTGTGTACAAAACCAATTTCCTATTGCTAGGATTACTTGTTGCACACTTAACACAACCTCTTATATATTTAGCTATAGTTTCTTGCATTTGAGGCCAATAACAACGATTCTGCAATAATGATAGTGTTTTACTTACTCCAAAATGTCCTGCAATCAATGAACTATGTGCTTCTCGAATCACATGTACTCTCTCTTTCTCTGGAATACAAAGTTTACCAAGATGATACAAGATTTGATTATGCACATAATAGTTCTCTTCCTATTTACCATGTATTAATGATGCATATACTTTCTTCAAATCTTTATCTTCTGCATACTGTTCAATATAAATTTCATGTGTCAATGAACTGTTTTGAAGAATAATTGAAGCATTTGTAGGAGGCCTGGATAACATGTCTGCTACCTTATTATGAATTCCCTTTTTGTACTTAATTACGAGATGAAACTGTTGTAAGAATCCAATCCATCTTAAATGCCTACTTTGTTGTATTTTAGTTTGAGATTGTAAATATTGAAGTGGCTGATGATCAGTATGCATGACTGTTTCTTTTCCCATGATATAATGTTTCCACTTCTTCACACTCTGTACTAAGGCATACAACTCTTTGTCATAGGTCGGATAGTTACTTACTGCAGTAGAGAACGTTTCTGAATCGTAACAGACTGGCTTCCTCCCTTGCATCAAAACGGCTCCCATGGCAAACCTGCTGGCATCGGTTTCGATCTCAAATGGCTGCTGCAAATATGTCAATGTTAGAACTGGTGCGGTGCTAATCCTTTCCTTCAAAGTTTCAAAGGCTCTATGATGCTTGCCTCCCCACTGGAAAATTTCTTTAATGCTTTTCAACGCATGTAATGGAGCAGCAATGGAAGAAAACCCAAGAAATGAATTTCCTCCAATACTGAATTGCACCCAGAAAACTTCTGATTTCAGTAACGGTGTTAGGACATGGCCAGTTTACAATGACAGCAACCTTGGCTGGGTCCACTCGCAGGTGGCCTCCACCAATAATATGGCCCAGATATACTAAAAAAGTTTTAGCAAATTCACATTTGGACATCTTTACATAAAGCTTCTCCTTCCTCAGTACATCTAAGAATTTCTTCACATGTACACTGTGTTCTTCCCAGGTTTTGCTAAACACAAGGATATCATCCAGATATACAATTACAAAATCATCAATGAATGGACGAAAGACATCATTCATGACCCACGTGAAAGTAGCAGGTGCGTTACAGAGCCCGAAAGGAATCACAAGCCATTCATACAAACCCTGTTTCATTTTAAAAGCTGTTTTCCAAGCATCATTTTCAGCAACACGGATTTGATGATACCCACTACGCAGATCTAATTTTGTAAAGTAAGTTGCATGTTTCAATTGATCAAGCAAATCATCAATGCGAGGAAGAGGATACCTGTTTTTAATGGTGATTTGGTTAAGGGCCCTATAGTCAATAGACATAATCCAAGACCCATCCTTCTTTCAAAACCAAGACTATAGGAGAGCCACAAGGAGAAGTGCTCGGCTGGATGACCCCCTTCTCAATCAGCTCCTGAACCTGCTTCTTGATTTCCTCGCTCTGCATGACAGACATCCAGTACATAGCGATGTTCAGGAGAGGCACATCCTGCTGCAAATGTATCTCATGCTGAATCTCTCTCTTTGGTGGTAACCCTTTCGGATCTTGAAACAAATCATCATACTCAGACATGATTTCAATCAGTTCAGATTTATGCTTAGGGTCACATTCTTCAAAATATTTAGAGATCTCATCATTTTTCATCTTAACCATCATTAACACAAAATTCTTACTAGCATTTACCAGCCTCTTCATTTGTCCTGCAGAAACTATTGCTAGATTTGTTCTTGTCTTATGTGCTCGTACAATATACTCTACACCATCTTTAAAAAGATGATACTTATTCTACTCTCTATAAAAGACTGCTTTCCGGTCATACAAATATGGACTCCCAAGCACAATCCCACAAATATCAAGTGGTACTACATCTAGTTCTACCTCATCCATGAACTTTTCAGTAATTGCAAACTTCAATACACATTTCTTTGTAACTTACAATCGTGTATCATTAGTAACCCAACCTAGAGGATAGGGCTTTTCATGAGGCATAGTAACTAAATGCAATTTCTTAACCACTTCTCATGATATCAGATTTACTTGTGAACCACTATCAAACAATGTATCAATATTTGTGTGATTTGTAATGACACGAACATGAAACAGTGCACTTCTATTTTTATCATTTTGCTTAGAAGTAGATGGCAGATTTGTACTTGTACTAGAACATGATTCTGCATCAATGGGAAGTGACATACTTTTATTCTTACCCTAGATTCCGACAGCTGTAACCTTTGTTTCATCACCTGAGTCAGATCCTAAGTCCTGAATAACTGCTGCAGTAGCTTTTGCTTTGCCGTTATCTTTGTTTCCTCCATATTTCTTTGGCCTTAACTCCAGATGAAGTTTCCAACAGTTAGAGACATCATGTCCCTTCTGACAATGTGAACATGTAGGCTTGTCACCCTCTTTCTTAACAGTAGACATCTTCTTTTTCCCCGTATCTTTACCTTTCAATTTGCTGTCAAATTTAAAGGATTTCTTCACAAAGGTATCATTAGCATGCTTACCCCTGGATTCTAAATGTGTAGCTTGAACACATACATCATCCAAGGTACTGGGGTTAAACATCAACAAAGTATGTCGCAAATAAGAATGCATGCCACCAATGTACTTAAGAAGAGTTTCCTGGGTATATAATGCAACATTCAATGCAATAGCCATCTTTCTAAATTCATGAGTATATTCTTGAATGCTTTGTCCTTTAGCTTGTCTAAAAGTTTTCCAGCTCATTATTAATTGCTGCATATGACCTAAAGGATAAAATTGCTTCCTTAATACTTCAATGAATTCATTCCAAACTGAAATAATTTTACCATTATTTCAAAGATCTTGCTGAATCTTGCTCTCCCACCAAGTAAGATCCATTCCACTCATTCTCAAAGTGGCCAATTGAATTATGGAAGGGTCATCAGTAATGCCCTACACCCTGCAATATACTTCAAGCTGCTTGATCCAATTGTCTAACTTTTCAGCATCTAAATCTCCATTATAAATTGGCTATTCAAATTTCACATCCAATTTGAAATAAGGCACATTAAGACTTGCATTATTTGAATGCGAAGTATGAGAAGAAGAGAAAATTTGATTAGTTTCAGGAGGATTACCATCACCTCCTTCTCCTTTACCCTTTTCTTCCTTCTTCACTTCTGCATCTTTGGATGAAGATCCTTCTTCTTTCTTCTTTCTTTCTACTCGCTCATCGAGTAGAATTTCCATCATGGCTTTAATGCTCATAAAATCCTCCAGAAACTCAGTTTCTGAAATAACAAGTTTTTCCCGTTCTGTATGTCCTTCTTCTTCCCCTTGTGGAGAAGACATGGTTCTTGAGAATGTTCTCCTAGAGCCAATCTTAGGGTCTCCTTCAATTAATTCTCCTTCACCATGCTTTAAACTGAACCTAGTAAGCATTCACAAACTGTGTTCGGATGTTTTTCTTTGTTCTGGTATGCGTTTTCTTATTTCTTTAATTCATATTTTGGTTGGTGATTTTGATGACAGCTGTTCATTTTAATATCTGTTTGGCTCCCAAGAGTACCTAGCTGGATTATTTTCTAAGGGTTTTAAGGCCGCTCACATCATGTGGTGTTTGGGTTTTGTTGTTTCTTATTTCATTAATTAGTTTTTGTGTGGCATTTAGACTATATTAGTATTTTTTCATACCTCTTTGGTTGCTGAGAGTAACTGGATAAATTAATTTCCAGTCATTCTAAGGCCTGTCCTATTAAGGGGTATCTGGGTTCTGTATATTTTTCTGTGTTGTGGGTATGTTGTTTCATATTTCATTAGTTATTCCTGGGGCGGAATTTGGATAACAATATTTCTTTTCCATATCTGTTTGGTATCCAAGAGTCCTTGTCTAGGTTAATTTCCAAGGGTTTAAAGTTTTGTCACATTATTGGGGTATCTGCTGTTCTGTGTGCTTTTTCTGACCTGTTTTGTCTCTTGCATGTTCATCTGATGTTGAATGTGAGATGCATTATATTATCTCATTCATGATAATTTATACTTCGTGTTATATGTATAGATGCAATTGAATCAATTGATCTTAGCTTCTTCTTAAGACTGTTTCATTTTATTTTCTACTTCTATATTTTAGCTGGCCCTTGGGGGTTCAAATGTAACTGAATGCTTATTAGGCAACCCCGCTTGTGTGGCTTAGGAGGTCACATGCCTCTGAAAATTACAAATCCCTCCTTTATTTTCGTTCTCATTCAAAACAAATAAGCTTTGTGACGACAATTATAAAGGGATTAAGCTTTCTTATAATAGAATGAAAGATTGGTTTTAGGGTGAATATGTTTACTACAGGGTCTGTTAGGTTTTCTTTTCATTCTCCATATAGAAATCCAATTATGAAATGTAAGGGTTTGCTATAGGGTCTGTTAGCAGACATAGTATTTGAGTATGGAGAATTCGATTGTGATGTGGAGTTCATGCCATGATTAATACAATAAAGAAACAATCTGAGAAAGGTTAGGTAGTGATTATTTAGCTCAAAGAGATATATGAAGGGAAGGACTGAAGGCGTTTTCAAATTACAGGTAAAAGTCCAGAAAAAGATCAGTACCAGGCTTTTCTTTTGGTTCTCACTACAGATTTGGAGTATTCTTGTAACTCTTCTAAGTTTTTTTTTAATTTTTAATTTGGTTGTTGGTTGAAGTGGTGGGGGTCATTAGAGGAAATTTGGGGTCTAAAATGGGCCTTATAAGAAAACGTGCCAAAATAAGTTTTTTTGAGTTGGAATTCAAGAACCAATAGAATTTCAATAAAATAAGTCAACCATAATGGTTGAATTGGCATATTTGTCATTAAAAAAAACTACTCTTTGTGTTCGTATTTTCGACATATCTCCCTGTGTTTTTACTCAAATTTCGATTGGGAGAGCTCGTTGGATGCGGAATTTGATTCCGCATCCAACGAGTAC
>LPNX010454420.1:14565-148331 GCA_001517045.1 Pseudotsuga menziesii
CCTATTATTAGTGGACAAGGGAATCATCTATTGTCACATTTTCAAAACTGATGTGAGCAATTGAAATTAGAACTGGTGTGTGCATCCTCTCATAACTTACACTAGTTAGATTACCCATTCTCCTTTTAAAATGTTGGGATCTTGTGACTTAACTTGCTACAGGAAACTTATTAGTTACTTTCATCTCCTAGCACTATAAACTAGTCATTATGGTTTTACTACCTAAACCCATATATATAATTATGCAAATTTAAGCAAAGGTCTTCCTAAACATACCATGTTACATTGGCATGTGGCGACTAAACCTAAAAAATTAACATTTTGACTACATACATGTTTCCTTCCATTATTGAGCTTGATTTGACCAAGGTCCCATGGTGCCTCTTTCCCAAAGGCAAAGTCGTCTCCAATACCAAAAGGAAAACCTTTTTATACAGTGTAAGAGTTCAAGTTCTGCAAGTAAATGGAATTGTTTTATTGAACTAATTCTTGTAGAGTAATTATACTTTATAAAAAGAGTGATAGTGAAAACGTTCAAAGCATTAGAATTCAATTAACTAAATGCTTCATTATTGTGACCAAACCCAGAACATAAGATTGCATAGTGTTGTGTCGCAAGGGACGTACATGATTGTTGGGTAATAAAATTACTACTTTGTATTTTGTAAGTGAAATAAAAGTACACTGCAGCCAAATATTTTGATATTAAGGAGCTCCCCAGGTACATGCAGTTTCCACATACAATTTCCATTTGGCCTTGCAACTTGTAATGACTACCACTGCTGCAAGTCTTCGAAGATTGAAGAGATTCGTTGTTGGTCCTCAATTCATTTATTTGATGTATGGTGCAATATGGCTTTTGGAACTTAGATTGTCGGTGCATGTTCCACTCCATGGAGATGTAATCGATGTGTCAGTAATTGATGCTTCAATAAGGCCTGTGAAGGCAGATTCTGCCACTGCAATAGGAAATCAAGGATCTTTATGGACAGAGGTTGCAGGGAACATATTGTAATAGCATGTCGATTTCCTTGAAGACTGAAGCTCAATTTATTTTAGGTTCTAGATCCTGGTATCCAGATACATTGTACAAATGCATTAGGTCTAACAAGTGATATTGAAGGGAGATTAACATCTTCCTTGGTGATTCAAATGTGAAAAAATCCTATAGCAATCATACAAGGAGCTGCAAACCATATTTGAGGAGAGAAAAGAAGAGCCTTGGTAGAGGAGAATTTCACAAGAATTTAACAGTCATGATAATGCCTTGACAATGTTTACAGTAGATATTAATGTGGAGTCAAGTTGATCAATGAATGTAAAATTTATCAAAAACTATTGCTCCTCCTGTCAGAGCAAATTATAAAGAAGAATGCAATAAATGCATATCATACTGAGAATGCCAATAACAGTCTACTAAGAATCTGCAATAAATGCATATCACACTGCTCATGGTAAAGAAGAGTGCAATAAATGCATATAAGAATGGGAATGCCAATACCCTGCTCATGGTTTACAAAATTATCTTCCATGAATTTCTCTAACTATTTAAGTTCAGTCCAGGCCAATCAAAGAGGACATTCTCAGGTCCTGTGTTGATATATTCACATGGTTGTTGATGGTGGTGCTAGCTCCTCTTTTAATTCTAGTGCAAAGTAGCCTGTGTCTTATTCTGTCTTGGCCCAGTCCTCTAGTAAACTTGGTTGCCAAACTTTGGAGCTGTGCAAAACTGTGGGCTTGATAATGCTATCCAAGAGCTCCATCTTGGATGGGACATGTCTTGAAAGAGGTGCTGAACAAAATATATGAAAAACATGGGAGGATAAAATAATGTTTCCTTTTGTATTTCAAAAATTGTGTACAATTTTCAAAGACTTCTTTGGTGAGCATCGATCTAAGTAAATTTTACAATTAAGCAATAGTACCAACTGATCCGTATGCTTATCTCACACAAATGAATTGAGAACCAACAACGAATCTCTTCAATCTTCGGAGACTTGCAACAGTGGTAGTCATTACAAGTTGCAAGGCCAAATGGAAATTGTATGTGGAAACTGCATGTACCTGGGGAGCTCCTTAATATCAAAATATTTAGCTGTAGTGTACTTTTATTTAACTTGCAAAATACTAAGCAGTAATTTTATTACCCAACAATCATATACGTCCCTTAGGACACAACACTATGCAATCTTATGTTTTAGGTTTGGTCACAATAATGAAGCATTTAGTTAATTGAATTCTAATTCTTTGAACGACACTTCATGAAAGTCACTGAAAAAACACCTATCTTGGAGGACCCATATATTGAGTTCTGTAACTCCGTTTGACCTCATTTTTACACCGTTGGAAATTTATTTCCGTTAGCTAAAACTTTCCAGAAGACACCAAAGTTGGAAAATGCCCATAAATACCCTAAAAATGAATGAATTGAGGACCAACAATGAATCTCTTCAATCTTCGGAGACTTGCAGCAGTGGTAGTCATTACAAGTTGCAAGGCCAAATGGAAATTGTATGTGGAAACTGGATGTACCTAGGGAGCTCCTTAATATCAAAATATTTTTCTGCAGTGTACTTTTATTTCACTTACAAAATACTAAGCAGTAATTTTATTACCCAACAATCATGTACGTCCTTTGGGACACAACACTATGCAATCTTATGTTCTGGGTTTGGTCACAATAATGAAGCATTTAGTTAATTGAATTCTAATGCTTTGAACGACACTTCATGAACGTCACTGAAAAAAAACCTATCTTGGAGGACCCATATCTTGAGTTTTGTAACTTCGTTTGACCTCATTTCTACACCATTGGAAATTTATTTCCGTTAGCTAAAACTTTCGAGAAGACACAAAAGTCTGAAAATGCCCAAAAATACCCTAAAAATGCGTTTTTTGTGCATTCACGACTTTGCTGAAGGCAAACTCGCGAATGACTCACGAGTTGCTGTACTAGAAACCCGCGAATACAAAAAGTTGCTTATATTCGCAATTTTCTAGACTGGAAACCCACGAATACTTTTTGTATTCGCGACTGTCCAGTTATGAAACCTGCGAATACCTTTTAAAAATATTAAAAAACTCATCGTTTAATTTTCGGTTTGTTTGGGTAGTTGTGCAACTGACTTCTTCAGTTGTAACCACTTTGGCTTCACCCCTAACTCTTCATTAACCATATAAATAGAGGTAGGGAGGTCCATGAGAGGGGACTTGAATTTCTGCATTGTTATGCTGGAGGAATCGGGACTCTCTTTTCCCACACCTTTGCCCTGGAGGTCTTCCCCTTGTGTTGCAGAGCTTGGAGGCTGAGTTCTTTGGAGAAGAGAAGCAACAGAACCTGATCAAGGTTTCATGAGGTGCCAAACTTGAAGAGAAGGTATACTTGTACTTGTTTTCAAGATTAATAAAGATGTGATGTCCTTCTTCTTCCCAAATCATTGTTCAATGTGTGATTGAATCTCTGTTTATGATCATATTACGATGTTATTTAGATTATTGTTTCATGTTTATTTGATTATCATTGTTTTATATGTGGTCATAATGGTTTGAGGAAGGTATAATTCGTTTTACAGGTCTCTTGGAGTGAGAGGAGCAAGAAGAGGATTGAAGAGAAAGCTTGGACCAACCTTCAGTTAGTCAGGTGTGGACCTTTCTCATCTCTGATCTTGCTTATATATGCTTGCTGAACATTGTGCATCTCTCTTTCAACCCCAATATGTTGATGGCCTCTTAAACCCTAGCCATAGGATACTTTCCTTTACAACAAGCTTGGTACTCAAGTAAATAATAAGATAATGTATATGATACAATAGTGCATGCAGTACGACTTGAAGAAGAAGCTATTAACCGATTAAGTGAGCAACTAATTATTGTACATATAAGTAATAGGTTGATACTTACCCTAACTAGTAAGTTAAAAATGAAATCAAATTTTATATTCTAATGAGAGTCTTACTATTAGTATTGATAGAAGGTCTTCTATGTATAAAAACCAATAGTACAATAAGCATAACATTTGCAAAATAAACATATTAAAATAGAAGTTACTATGCGACTAAGAATACGAGCTTAGAGCACGTAGTAAGTACCGTTGGTTTCACTAAGTTTGATAAAGAAAGGAACTCATTTAATTGGACTATGCTTATAAGAAAAACTGGAGAAAATAAACTACTTTACCTCATTGAAGTTGCTTGGAATTTATAAGATTATTTTACTAAGCATATTAATTGTAAATAGAAACACTTCTTGATACTTTATGAATTAAAAACATCTACTTGTTCGATCATACCTATAAACCTGTCAGATCCAGTAATCTTTCTAGGTTAGCATAAATGCTAAGTAAGCCTAGGATTCAAAGTTAGATTCCACCTACTTGCCATAAAGGAGACTCATCAGTAACCGAAAGAAAAAAGTATGCAAATAAATTTTTTCATGTTACGAAAAGGAAATTGTTTTAGTTAACATAATTTAAAAATGTGTAATACTAATCGTTGGTCTGTTTCATTTTCCACTAGCTTTTAGTTGTTAGTAAACCATTTATTCAACATTTTATGTTATCTCAAAATTTTAAATTTTTGTGAAAATTTGGGGTTTTGACAAATGATATAACACATACATGAGGAGCTTGATGAAGACATCAACCTTTGATACAAGGTTGAAGATGAAATTATATAGAGGATGCCAAGCTCATAGATGGGTGTGAGAAGAAATTTTGAAAAAGTTCAAGATAGAGGATCTTGGTATCCAATGATCCTAGATGGATACATAGAATATTAGTAGCAGACGAAGCTACTTGTAACTTCGGTACAGAATGTTTCAGTGCATAGAGTACAAAAGACAGAGGGAGAATGATGCTCCACTTCAGAGGGAGTGACTGTAGAAGATCCTAAGGTTCGACATGGTGCGAAAGGATGGACAGATTACTGATGACTCTAGGCCTTACAGAGAGTAAAGAGGATTCCAGCCTTTGCTTCAAGGTTGAAGGTGAAAGACCAGTGATGCTACGGTTATATGTCGATGACTTGTTCCTGACAAAAAAGACAAACTCATTAAATTTGCAAGAAGAAGACTTATTGCCGAGTTCGAGATAAAGGACTTGGGGATGATGCACTACTTTCTAGGCATGGAGGTGTGGACAAGGGAATTATGTAGTAGAGATCCTGAAGAGTTTTGGGATGATGGAATGCAAGTCCATGACCACACCTATAGCATCAAACCTGAAGCAATTGAGTGTTGCTTCATCAGAGTTGGTTGATGCCACGATGTATCATTAGATGATTTACCTGACAAATACGAGACCAGATATTTACTTTTGTGTGAACACATTGAGACATGTTCACCTAATGGTTGCAAATCATGCAGTGAGGTACTTGAAGGGTATAGTTGATTATGGGCTCAAGTATGAGGCGAATCAGAAGATTAACCTGGAGGGTTATGAGGATTCATATTAGGCAGGAAGTGCCATTGATAGGAAGAGAATTTTAAGGTGCTACTTCAGTATGGGATCAGGTGTGATCTCTTGGTTTGGCATGATGGAGTCCTGCATGGCGCTGAGTATAGCTCAGGAAAAATATTTTGCCACTTGCTATTTGGGAGGTAATATGTTTCTTTTGAAAACTACAATTTGATTTTCTTGATATGACTTGCATTTTTGTATGATGCAGAGAGGAGTATTGAAGCTCCAGTATGTGATCCAGATCGAGATCTCTCGAAAGAGGGAGTTCAAGTATAGTCGGTGAGATAGGTTGTCTGAGCATAAATCTGGGTGAATCTCGTAGGTTACTCAGATGTAAATAGAGATGTAGGTTGTCCTCAGATGTAATCAGTCCTGGCGAAGCTCATAGGTTATCTTTGAACGTAATCATCCCTGATGTGATTCTATGCTAGAAATGACCAAAGTGAAGTTTGAGTACTTCAGGGAGAAGCTTGGTGTTCTCAAGATCGAGGCTCCCTCCAAGGGGAAGTGATGAGTCCATGAGTCGTTCTAACATGGTGAGAGGATTGGTTCCTTCCAAGGTCATATGTAAGGGCTGAGCCATTCTGTCGTGGTGAGAGGATTGGTTCCTTCCATGTCAGATGTGAGTGCTGAGCCATTCTGATGTGACTGTAGGATTGGTTCCTACATGATTAGATATAAGTGCTGAATGCCATTCTCTGGGAGAATGGAGTCACCTGGTTAGTTACTAGGAATACTCAGTCTAGGACTAAGAGCCATTATGGCGCGATGTGTTTACACATAGTCAGATATAAGTGTTGAATGCCATTCTCTGGGACAATGGAGGCACCTGGTCAGTTACCAGGAATACTTAGTTTAGGACTGAGACCCATTCCGATGCACTGTGCTCTCACATGGTCAAATATAAGTGCAGAGCCATTTCAATGTGGTGTGTTCTCACATGGTCAGATATAAGTGCAGAGCCATTTCGATGTGGTGTGTTCTCACATGGTCAGATATAAGTGCAGAGCCATTCCGATGCGGTGTTTTCTCACATGGTCGGATATGAGTGCTAGGCATTTCTGACAAGATGAGGTCAGATGTGAGTGTTGGGCATACCTTTCTGATAAGATAAGGTCATATGTAAGTGCTAGGTAGGCCATTCTGACTTAGGGTCAGATATAAGCACTGAAGAAGACCTACATCGAGGCTAGGCCTACAACAAACATGAAAAAGGGCTGGCTCTGTAGAACTTCTTGTGACGAGAAGAATGAAGAGATAGCACCATTTGATTGAGATAGCAAAAGAAATAATGATGATGATGGTTCAGTGATGATCTAGATCAAGTGATGATATAGACTTGATGATGATCTAGCAGTGACGATCTAGATCAAGTGATGATATAGACTTGATGATGATCCAGCAGTGATGATCCAAATCAAGTGGTGATCCAGACTTGATGATGATCCAGCAGTGATGATATAGATCAAGTGATGATCTAGACTCGATGATGATCCAGTGATGATCCAGATCCAGTGATGATCCAGACTTGATGAAGATGACTTGACAATGAAGATAACTTGACGATGAAGATGACTTGACAATGAAGATGACTTGAAGATGAATATGACTTGAAGATGAATATCACTTGATGATGATCCAAATAATACAAAGAAGAACACTTGTGCTGATAAATTGTGTCAAGAGAATACCTTCCTAGTTAAGAGGGAGTGTTGATGTATTTGTAATTTTGGAATGTATTCACTTGTATATCTTTTGTATTGTACCCGATGTTTATTCCAAGAAGTATCTATAATTTAATTGAGTCATGTCATGCCCCGATGTTCCAATCGGGAGATTCAATAATGTAAACAAGTCATCCAAAGTCATTGAGGTTAACCCTCCATTGTAATTTGAGGCAATAGTCCCCACAATTGTGTCAAGGTTAACCCTCCTTGTTGATTGAAGGGAAAAGTCCCCACAGTTGTGGGGCACTAAAGTTATTAGACTCTCATAGTGATGTTGGCCATAGTAGGTAATTGTTAAGTGGGGCCGACATGCTGAAGTGGACATCAAGTGAATGAAAGAATATAAATAGAGAGTGAGCCTCTCTAATTATCACAGATACTCACTCATTGGGGCGCATGAGTGAGAGAACAAGCTGTGGAGATCATATTTTCTATTTTCAGGTTTTACTGCTGCTATTAGTGCTCATTCTATCTCTGAGGAAGTTGTGGGGTTTTCTCCTTTATGGTTTCCCCAGGGAAAATTCTTTGTGTCTCTTGTCTCTTGTGTTTTATATTTTTGCATGTTATTCTCTTAGTTAAAGATCCTAAGATCATAATGCTAGCTTGAATGATAAAATTCTAACACCTGACACGATAAATTGATCAATAATTCACCATAAGCACAGAAAAATGTGAATTTCAACAGTGGAAATCGAATGCTAATAGAAAAAATCAAAACATTTAGTTATTATATTTAACACTTACCAAATGGGGCACAGAGTGTGACCTTCCATGGTCACCCTAGACCATGGAAGCAGTAGGTTCTTTTCCACCGACACCACCCTGACACAATAAATCAATAAATAAATGTTATGAAAATAACTGTAACATAATAAAAAATGAGATATTGAAATAATATTTATTTTTACCTCAGAAGTAGAGGACACGCATTCTATTCCATGACGAACATGGGCATGAGACCACTGCCACAGTGTAATAATCATGTTGTCACATGGAAATATTTTGGGTATGGAGTTTCTAGTTATTGTAGTTATATTTAGTTACTATATTTAGTTGAGTCAATAATTGTAACATCAACAAAAATGAGATATTGCAATAATATTTACTTTTACCTCCGATGGAGAAGATACATGTTCTTCTCCATGGCAATGAGCGAACCCCTACCACAGTGTAATAAGCATGTTATTATATGGAAATATTCACAATCAGCATGAAAAAATTGAATGGTAACAGTGGAAATTGAATGTTAACAGAAAAATATCAACATTTAGTTATTATATTTAACACTTACCTGATGGGGCACAGCGTGTGACCTTCCATGGTCACCTTGGACCATGGAAGTAGATGACACACATTCTGTTGCATGACGACCATGGGCAGACCCCTGCCACAGTGTAATAAGCATGTTGTCACATGGAAATATTCTGGGGTTGGAGTTTCTAGTTATTGTAGTCATATTTAGTTACTATATTTAGTTGAGTCAATAATTGTAACATAAACAAAAATGAGATACTGCAATAATATTTACTTTTATCTCCGAAGGAGGAGATACATGTTCTGCTCCATGGGGATGAGAAGACCCATGCGATAATGTAATAAGCATGTTATCATATGGAAATATTCACAATAAGCACGACAAAAGTGAATGGTAACAATGAAAATTGAATGTTAACTGAAAAAATTGAAACATTTTGTTATTGACATCATATTTATTTACTATATTTAACATTTACTTCATGAGGCATAGATTGTGACCTTCCACGGTCACCCTGGACTGTGGGAGCAGCTTGTGGTTCTCCACTGCTGCAACCCTGGAAAAATAAATCAATCAATAAAAGTTGAGTCAATAATTGTAACATAAAAAAAAATTGAGATAAGCATAACAGTGTAATAAGCATGTTATCACATGGAAATATTCATAATATGCACGAAAAAATTGAATGTCAAAAGTGGAAATGGTATGTTAACAAAAAAATCGAAACATTTAGTTATTGTAGTGATGTTTAGTTACTATATTTAGCATTTACCTGATGAGACATAGCGTGTGACCTTCCATGGTTACCCTAGACCATGGAAGCCACATATATTCGATTTAAGTTGTAATCAATCAACAACTCTTCACCTAGAAGTATTGTTTTTGTTGCACATACAAATATACGATTTTCTTCGCGTCCCTCAAATTCACAATTCAGTTGCTTAGTTGTTGTCATTGGTCGTGCACTATTTACAAAGCCAACAACATTTCTGGATGATTTTGGTCTCCCATCAATATACATAGTCACCCCTTTGTTTTTATTGTGTTCTTCTAGTTGTATATAATTTGCGACAACTCCGTATCTCCTCATGCTTCGAGTATATTGGACCAATATCAACCAGTTATTGTATCTGTATAATGGTCCGACATACTCCGTCAATTCAGTTATAGTGCCATAGCTGACCTTTATGCCATCCGTTATAACCAGAACTTGTTCTTAGTTTATCTGTTCTTTTTGTCATAATTTTCAACCATTGGTTTAAAATGATTTTACATTTTATGTTGATTTTAAGAATTTTTGACAATGAGTAATTTTTGTTGGATTTAATGCTTTTAATGATTGCATTATTTCATTATTTTAGTTTAAAGGTTTGTCTTTTGGGCTTATTAGTTAATATGTATATCTTTAAGCTTTCAAAAAATTATAATAAAAGTTTATTCCAAGTTTTTCTTTATAATCTAACCCTCATTTTGTAGTCCTTTGTCAAATATTTTCATGAGGATATTCTTGTAGCAGCTCTATTTTTCATGTTTTTGTCATTATCATTGGGAGAAGATTACAAGGTTTTGGAAATGAATTATGAAAAAAAAGAGGTATTTTTCCACAACATACTCTTTCACAAAAGCCTCTCTCAGTTTTGGAACATATGTTATATTTTGAGAGATTTGAATTCATCTTTGTAGCCTATTTTCAGGGTTTGAATTATTTAATAATTTCTTGTTTTAGTCACACATTTCCAGAATGTATTTCGATAAATTTAAGGGGAATTTGTAAACACCAAGAGAGGTTTTTATTTATAACAGACTCATTTAAAAAAACCTCTCTCAGTGTTTTCACAGGTGTCTCTGATCAAGAGAAATGAAGGCATCTTTGAGACCCAAATTTTCAGAAATTCGCCAAATTTCCCCAAATTCGATTTGTTGTTTTTGGGTTAATTGTCTTTAAATATTTTGAGTTATTATGTAACTAATTGATGTAACTGTTTCAAATTTTGAACTATAAGGTATTTATGGAACTAATTTGCCTTTGTAAGGATAAAAGGAATACAAACATATAGTTTTATGGTCGGATTTTTCACTCAAGGAGAGGCTTTTTGAGCTTTGATTTCTCAAGCTAGCATTTATAACTCTTATGTAAGTAGATGATTGTTATTGCTTATATATAAATTGATAAGACCTTTTACCTGTCATGCTTTTTCATTTATGATCTGGTTGATTGCCCAGTCTACAATTTCATTTCTTGTTTAAAGGTTTATTCATGTAAATGCTTATAGCCTATGGGTGGAATTAGTATTTTGATGTGTAATGTTTATGGCTTATTGGGATGTGTTTGATCCCCATTTTATACAAATTGCATGTTTCAGTTCTGTATTAGCTTGTGGATGTTTATTTCCTCCTTATTAATGAAGTTTTTAAAACCAAAACCATAAAACCTATTTTATTTAATTTTACTTTTGAGATTGTGTTGGCTTGTTCTTCTAGTAGTCTAAGAACAATTTCTGGCACTAACACCATCCATGGAAAATAGCCCCAATCCATGTAAGGACGAAGGAGCAATGCGATACATCCTCCCATTGATGAATAAATATGTGTCCACTTGAGGTAGCTTATTAGGTACCCATAGTTGCACTAGATGTCTATACCTCAAGGGAAAATCAATGTCACCTATGCTCTCAGCATCATAATTAAATGACCCTACATTGGCAATAAAGTATTGCATGCGTCTACGAAATCTTTTCCTTACCTTTTCAGAACTAGTTTATATAGAACTGGTAGATCTAGTACAACATGTATCACTTTCAACCTCTCCTAGTATATCTTCACCATCTCTCAAGGAAGATAGATCTGATAGATACCTATTTGGTGGTACCTACATTCGATAAAACAAGAATATAAGCTACCAAGCAGATATAGTTAAGCATGCAAATATATTTACTTGTAATGTTTTAATATCAAAAGTTTTTTCTTCCCAAAAACTTTACCAAAATCCATTTTTATCTCAAAGGTGTAATTTATTTTAGAGTTATTTATATTTGAATTATCTTTAAGTATAAGACACGATTTGATTTGGTTTGGAATTTGTTCACAACACGGATATAGAAGTGTGCTTCTTTGGCCACTTGACTAGTTAATGCATGAAAATAGGTATGGGGTTCCCCCTCTTATATATCATGTTGGGGATTCAATTTGGGATGGGTGGTGGTCATATAGCTTCATTCATGGATTGCCCACCCAAACTCGATGACTTTAGTCTAACACTCCCTCTTCCACAGTGGTTTGATATGCAATTTTCCTCGTTCAAGGTACTCCTTCTCTAACTATGTGCCTGATTTTTTTTAAATAGGATAACATTATGAAATGTCACCAAATTTAGACCAATTATAGGTATTATTGAGAATTGGTGACATTTGGTGAACTGATGATTATGGACAGACATATCCTAGAGATGTTCATTATTGACAAAAGAACTTTTGATGGGAATATGCATGTATGATAAAGTTGGAAAAGGACTAAGTGATGAAAATTTGTCCTAAAGCAATAGTATTATGAAAATGCCCACCATATTTCATAAGAAGGATAAATTTCCGTCCATGGCCTGTCATCCCATAGTTGGTTGAAGTATCTATCTGACCATGGCACTAGTTCTCAAAACAACTATTTGAGGAAGAAGATACAAGCCTCCCAAAAGAAGTTCTTTTTGGTCAAATTAGACAAGTTGCTCTAGGAGAATGCTCACCATAATTTGTGGGTTGAAAGAAATTCCCGCACCATATTGGCATCCTGTAGGTGGCTATGTTGTCTACGTAACCATGTTCTTACTTTGACCTGAAATTATTTGAGGTAGAAATTATGGATCTGCCAAAACAGGGTCTTAAGTAGCTTTTACATCATAGTTCAGTAAAATGCCCTTTGAGGAAAGAGAATGTAGTTCAAGAGGATCAAACTGGTCTTAATGGATTCATTTGGATGTCCTCCATCCATTGGATTTCTTACACTCCAATTTTTATGAAAAGTTGAAATCACCTTTGAGACATAGGGTTTAAATAAATTGACTAAGTGTCAAATCACAAGGCTGAAGAGGGATTTGGAAATGCCCACCAAAGCCTATCTGAGTGATGATAAATTCATCAAAAGGTATAGGCATGTTCTTTAATGAAGGCATGTTATTTAATGAACTGGATATCCATCCATTTTCTTAGTTTTTCTTATGGTGACCACATGAGAAAAATATCAGCCTGCAAAAAGAGGTAATAATATTAGCTTACATATCCAAAAATATGAAAAATTGACTGTGTTGAAAATAGGACGTTGAGAACCCACTTGGAGAAAAATTTCTAGAGTCATCTCTTTAACTGATAAATGCATCAGATGTTATGGGTCCATTCTTTGATGATCCGGGAATCCACTCATGATCTCAATTTTTCTTTGGGTGTTCACACATGTGAGATATGAGTCTGCCAAAATGCCTCCTGGCACAGTGATGACTAGGGCTTGAAAAAATTCACTAAGTGCTGAATTGAGTAGTTTGAAAGACCATTTTAAAGTGACTACTAGAGACTGTGCATTTGCTAGTAAGGTTTTAAGGTGACATGGTCTTATTCCTAGTTGAGGTGGATACCTAGCCATACCCTTAGTTTGTTTAAAGATGGTCAAAATGTGAAAAATAGAAGTCTGCCAAAAGTTAGAAAAGTATGCTTCTACAGTCTTGGTGAAATAAAAGAGTAAGCTACAGGAAATTAATAAACATAAATTTATAAAGGGAATTGTGCATATGTTGAGGAGGATTTTAGGATAGTATTTTGGAAGATATGAAGTGATTGAAATTACACACCATATATTTAAGGAAGAAATTCTTGCAGAGGGTTTAATGAAGACACACACAGGCTACAATATTCTTGAGAACCTTTGGACTCTTTGAGATATGCCAAACATAGGCGACCACACTAACTACCATGGTATATGCCGAACAGAGGCAAAAATATATAAGTGTCATTGAAAAATAATACTTTTATCAAATGTGTCTTTAAAGAAGAAAGAGGTATGAGGGTCAATTTACTGGAGTCAATTCAAATTATAGCCCACGAGTCCCAAGGAAATATACATTGTTCCAAAATCAAAACCAGTAAATGGTAAAAGCTTGCAAAGTGTGTTGTAATTTTGGTAAAAGTGAACATAAAAATAAAATAAAATGCTTCTTTAAAGGAGAAATAGGTCTTAGGTTGAATTGTACGTAGTCATTATAATTGCAACTCCTATGGCACTCTACAAAATTTTTTAGACCCATAATAGAAAAAAATCACAAAAGATTGAAAAGTGTGCCATAATCCATGTAAAACTGACAATCAAAGCAAAATTAAATGCATCTTTAAAGGAGAAAGTGCTCTCACGTTCAAGTTTCGACAAAATCAGTTCAAATTATAGCTCATAGAGGACTCTATTCTAGACCATTAAATAGAATAAGATTACACAAGCTTGCACTGTATAGAATGTTTCAGACATATAATAGAATAAAATAACAAAAGCTTGTAAATTGTGCCATAATCGAGGTAAAACTAATTATTAAAGAAAAATTAAATGCTTAGAAGAAACACATCTCAGGTTCAAAGTTTTGATAGAATTGGTTGAACCAGTTCATATTATAGCTCCTATAGGACTCTGCACACTGTTCCAAACCATTAAATAGAATAAAATTACAAAAGCTTGCAAATTGTGCCATAATTCATAAAATTATACAAAAGTGCAACTAGCTTGCAGTGCTCAACCCATATGTCTTTTCCCCAAATTTAAGGAGGAGCTTCAGATGCTCCAATTATAGAAAACCCTTACTAGATCCATCGATAATAGAAGCGATGGTAGCACAGCAAAAAAATTATAATTTCAGTATGATTGTACCTAATCCATATGGGTTCAGAAATTTGATGTATTTTTCCCAAATTCCTTCACTGATAGGGTTAATGGGATTACATAATTCATTGGGCCCTTTGTTATCCTCTGGACTATAGCCAGATTGCCTCCCTGGGAACACAATTATCCTCTAGACTGTGGCCGAATTGTTTTGTTATCCTCTGGACTACGGTCAAATTTCCTCCACTGGGAACATCAGTATCCTCTGGACTGGTATCCCCTGCTCCTCAATTTACCACTACTATGCTCATCAAATTACCATTTCTCTGGATGATGCTAATGAACTAGTGCATGGGAGTGAACTTGTTCGTTTTTGTTTTGCTAATGAGCTAGTGCATGGGTGTTTTTGAATTCTACGTTTTTTGTTTGTTTATTTGCATATTTTATATTTTTTGTTTTGTTTTGTTTTTATTTTTATTTTTCATATTTACCTTTTGTTTAGTTTATTTTGGGTTTTTTTTATTTGCATATTTTATATTTTGTTGCATTTTAAATTAATTATAGTTAAACAACTCTAGGTTTTTAATTTACTATAGTTTAGTTTAATTTAATTTAATTTAACTAGGATTTTGTCATAATTTGTATTGGTTTCATTGCTTATAGTGAGATCCTATACATAAGTCCCTTCAAGGATGAACACGATGATGATGATGATGATCACGATGAAGACAATGAAGATGATGGTGATGACGAAAACAACGACAATGATGATGATCATCATACTTGTCATCATCATCACCATCATCTAATTCGTTGTCTTCATCAATATCATCATCATCGTCTTCATAATCATCATCATCGTCGTCGCCATCATCGTCATCATGATATTCTTCATCATCGTCATCTTCCTTATCATTATCATCATAATCATCATCTTCGTTATCATCATCATCATCTTGATCATCATCATCACCATCATCAACATCTTCATCTTCATCATCATATTCATCATCAACATCATCATCATTCAATTCATCAACATCTCCATTATCATCATCATCATCATCATCATCATTTTCATTATCATTGTCATCATCTTCATCTTCATCATCATCATCATATTTGTCATCATCATCATCATCGTCGTCTTCATCATCACAATTTTAGGGGGAGCTCAGTGAATGAAGGCGTCTACATGATAGGGAGAGCGGCCAGTTGAGTGAAAAATTAAGGATTGCTCCTAACACCCATTCCAAGGAGTAATCCGATAATTCAATATGATCCGAGGAAGTAGTAAAAAAAAATACAACTTATTGGGCCCTGTGAAGCCTCTTGTTCTTAGATTTGTGCACATGAAGAATCAATACTTATGGACCTAGTCTGGTGTCTTAAAAGAGAAAGATCTAAACTAAGCAGTTTGGTAGTTCCATAAAGTGCATCCTTTATAGGAGTGAGTAATCACTCATAACCATTATATTATAGTTTTCGCGAAGCTTAGAACAATTTAGTGAATACCAAGGTAAATATATTGTCATCACATCTTCATCATCATCTTCATCTTCATCAGCATATTCATCATCATCACCATCACCATTATGATCATCTTCATCTTCATCATCATCATTCTCATCCTAATCATCATCATGATAATCATGATCATCATCCTCATCATCCTCATCCTAGTCATCATAATCATCCTCATCATCCTCATCCTCCTCATGAACGTCCTCATCCTTGTCCTCATCATCATCATCATCATTATTGTCGTCGTCATCACCATCACCATCACCATCATTGATCATCATCATCATCTTCATCATCGTAACCTTCATCAACATCATCATCATTGTCATCATCATCGTCATCTCCCTCTTCCTAATCAACATCTTCATCATCGTCATCATCATCATTTTCATCATTGCCCTCATTATCATCTTTATCATGTTCATAATATTCATCACCACCACCATTATCATCATCATCTTCATCATCATCAACATCTTCATCATCATCATCATCATCATCATCATCACTATCATGATCGTCATCATCATCATCTTTATCATCATCATCATTTTCATCATCATCATCCTCATCCTAGTCATTTCCATCATCATCATCATCATCATCATTGTTGTTGTTGTCGTTGTCATCATTGTCATCATCATCATCATCATAGTCATCGTCGTCATTGTCATCATCATCATCATCGTCATCGTCGTCATTGTCGTCATCATCGTCGTCATCATCGTCATCATTGTCATCGTCGTCGTCATCATCTCCCTTTTCCTAATCAACATATTCATCATCATCATCATCATATTTTCATCATTTCCCTCATCATCATGTTCATCATCTCCATCACCACCACCCTCGTCATCATCATCTTCATCATGTTCATCATCTCCATCACCACCACCCTCATCATCATCATCTTCATCATCATCATTTAATGTTGATTTATGTTCATCTATGTCTCCTTCCCAAAGGTTTGAAAATGATCTTAATTGAGGAAATTTGCGGGAACGCCTTTTAGGTTAACTAGTTAGCAATTGTTTCCACCATGGATCCATTTGATGGAGAGTGGGTTTTTATCTACGGTGATAGGTCTTTTTGTATATTGAAAGATGCAACAGAGGAATAAGGGTAAATTGTGTTAAACTTCAATGGTTTAGATTCAGGATGGTGAAGATCGACAACAGAAAGTGATTCCGTGGAGCGGAGATGTGAGGAAGCATTTATTTTTGTGATTTACGGAGTCCATTAAATGGGTGTAATGTTGGAGGGTCAAGATTGGCACAAGGTGAGATCAATGGCCCTAAATAATTTCACGTGGTGAACCTGCTCGGAGGGAGAAAATTTTTTAAATCGTGAAAAGGGTTAATCAGTGAGAAAATCAGATGGTTGAGATGAAGGCGGAGATAGATCTGTGGTCTCAAACAATTCAGCGGATTGAACTAGCGCAAAGAAAGTTATGAATTCGATCCACAGAAAGTGGTAGGGGCTATGAAGATATATAGTTAGAACAAGATGTTGGGTAGATCAACAGGTGAGAAGCATTCCATGATTAGAATTTTCTCACTCATTCAGATGAAAAAGGGTTAGCATAATTTTAAAGTTCTCAAGGTTGAGCGGTCCCGATGAAGGTAGTTTAGAGATCGACGGTTGATATTAATCTCCCCAAATCAAGCTGTATAGGTTGATAGTGTTGAGTTTTTGGGTATGAATATTTGGTGTATCGAGGGCTTAGATCACAAATATGAACATATCTACGGTACTGAGTGCATGGAGAAACACAAGGGTTATACAACAAAAAAAAACTATAAAAAAATATAAGTGGAGAAGACGACCTCACGTATGATCTACCTTCCTGATAGTTAATTGATTTCACCGATGCCATTTATGATACACCCACAGGATAAATCACCCCCGTGGAAGAACCATCTCTCCCAAAACCAGATACCCGTCATATGGTTGGGGTGTGAAATCATAAATATATCATGAAAATCTAAGAAGTGGAACAACGAATCTGATCTCCACACGTAGCAGGGGAAACGCAGTGAAAGAATGGTTTTGGTATCGTTGTAACAGGAGCGAAAGGGCCAGAACATGTCCATTCCATATGCCCTGAAGCATATGGTTGACCAGGCTACTTGACGATGAAATGTGCGAATATGTTGACGGGTCATCCCCTTGTCCAGTTTTCCAATCCTATATAAAAACCACCTTTCAAAGCCATTAAGGTGCATAGGATGAGCTAGTGTAGAAGCAAACTCTCGGTGTCATTCTACCAAGAGGTTCTGAGGACTCTGATATGTTTGCAATGGCAATCTAGTTCGAGAAGCTTGTTAGTCTGGTTGTGTTGTTGGTTGGTGAGCTTGATTCCAATATCATCTATCGCCCTAGTTTTTCACACCAGGGAAGCACCAACCATCTGGGAGAAGATTTCATACACCACTTTGAGAGATGCATCTATTTTTTGTGGGACCGAATTCTCATACTGGAGCATCAAGGGCCCAAGGACTTTGTCGTAGCTTTCATGCACCCTGTCTGCCAACCTTTTCTGAGGTGGTGATGGGTACTTGAATGACAAGCCACTATAGAAGGCGCTTGTTTCTTCCAGAAGCAAGGGAGAAGCTATGAAGAAAGTTGAGCATGGAAAGGATATATATAAAATCCTTTTCTAGATTTGAGCCCATGCAGAAAGGTTCCTTCGAGTACGGAAGGAACGCAAAGGGAAAGGACACATTGCTGACTCAACAGACGAACAAGTGGTCGAGCTACTAGAAGCATCTTGAGACATAGTTTTCACTTCCCATGAGTTCACAACTAGAAATGTCATGCTGCCATCCAGACCGAGCAAGCACATTTTATCCATTATGTTTGTTTAAAGATATGTAAACCATGGAAGAAGTACCACGCTCTAGTTGTTAATGTTTGATTATGGCTGTAAACAGTTTCAGATCCTATTTCAAGGATTAGCCTCGGGGTCTGAGACATTATAAAAAGGATCAGCACCAGGGATCAAATTTGAAGGGCAGGCTCCCATTTCCTTTTGAAGCTTAAGTTTCAATGAATTAGCCACCAATTAGCTTCCTACCTATTGAGTTACAATTGGTTTCCATTTTCATACATTGATTTTCCCTAATCGTTATCATGATAATGAGGCTTTTGGTTGTTGTTGATATGTATATATTCAATTAGCATTACTCATTGTATATCACATGGATGTAAGGATGAAAAATAGAAATTGGGGACGCATAACAACAACCCTCATTTTCATAGATAAATTCATAAAAGCAAAAAGCCAAAGAAAATATTTCAGGGTTACACATTACAATTTACAATTCTCATAAGGAAAAGAAAATCACTTGCTTGAGCCAACTGTAGTTGTGGAAGCAAGATATCTAAGACACCACCCTGTGAACAAGAATGAACCATCTCTCTAGCAGCAACCATACCTGCAAATTCCCAAGTTATACCAAACCATAAAATATCCAAGGCAAAAAACTCTTGAAGAAAAACTACAACAATAGAGTTTACCTCGAGTTGCCATGCCGAAATTGCCAAAGTTTCCATGCAAAAACCAATGATACCAACCAACTATACAAAATCCACCCTTCCATGAGGAATTTTTTTAGAAAGTAGTCAAAATTGGTCCCATCAGCCTTGAGAGAATTTGTCCCAAAAACCTTAGTCAAAATTGGTCCCAATAGCCTTAAGAGAATGCCCGCCACAATTCATGGTTTGAGAAGAATGCCTACACCATGGTACCATCCTATATCTATTTGGTTTGGATACCTATTTGTGATTTGAGTTTTCTTTAATATTTATTGAGGAGAAAGATATAGGCCTTCCAAAACAGGGTTTTTCACCGGTGGATGCAAACTTTGGCTAAGTAGCCCCAGAAAGATGCCTTCCCTAAATTATGGGTTAGAGTAAAATCCTCATAGCACATAGAGGTATTGTAGATTGGTCTTTTTCCTACCTGGCCATGTCTTCAGATTGTCTTGGAAGTGGATGAAGAAAAATTCATGGACCTGCCAAAAGGGTGTTTTAGGTAGATTAGACCATATTGAGAAATTTGTCTAAGTATGGACTTCGTGTTAAATATGCTCAAGTGGCCTTAAGGAAATGCCAGCCATGCCTCATAGGATGATGTGAAAAATGTATTGAGAATGTGAGTCTCAAGAGTTTTGTATGGAGCATACAACCATGCCACTTTACTCACCAAACTACAACATATATTTAAGGAAGAATTGGTCCCAGCAGCCTTAGTAAAAAATGGTCCCAACATCCTTAAGAGAATGCCCACCACAATTCATGGTTTGAGAAGAATACCCGCAACATGGTACCGTCCTATAGCTAGTTGGTTTTTATACCTATTCATGATTTGATTTTTCTTTAATATTTATCAAGGAGAAAGATACATGCCTACGAAAATAGGGTTTTTCACTGGTGGATGTAAAAATGGCCAAGTAACCTCAGAAAGATGCCCACCATAAGTTATGTATTAGAGTAAATGCAAGTAGCACATAAGGATATTGTAGATTGGTCTTCTGCCTACCTGACTGTGTCTTCCGATTGTATTAGAAGTGGATAAATAAAAATTTATGGACCTACCAAAAGGGTGTTTTAGGCAGATTAGACCAAATTGAGAAATTTGTCTAAGTATGGAATTGGTGTTAAATCTGCCCAAGTGGCCTTAAGAAAATGCCCGCCATGCCTCATAGGATGATGCAAAAAATGTATTGAGAATGTGAGTCTCTAGAGTGTTGTATGGAGCATAAAACCACGTCACTTGACTCACAAAACTACAACATATATTTAAGGAAGAATTCATTCCAGCAGCCTTAGTAAACAATGGCCCCAGCAGCCTTAAGAGAATGCCCGCCACAATTCATGGTTTGAGAAGAATGCTCGCATTATGGTACCGTCCTATAGCTAGTTGGTTTTTATACCTATTCATGATTTGAGTTTGCTTTAATTATTCTTGAGGAGAAATATACAGGCCTACCAAAATAGGGTTTTTCACTGGTGGATGCAAAAATGTCTAAGTAACCTCATAAATATGCTCGCCCTAAATTATGGGTTAGAGTAAATGCCCCCAGCACATGGGTGTCTTGTATATTGGTCTTTGGGATACCTGAACATGTATTAATATTGTCTTGGAAGTGGATGAAGAAAACATTATGGACCTACCAAAAGGGTGTTTTAGGCAGATTAGACCAAATTGAGAAATTTGTCTAAGTATGGAGTTGGTGTTAAATCTGCCCAAGTGGCCTTAAGGAAATTCCCTCCATGCCTCATAGGATGATGTGAAAAATGTATTAAGAATGTGATTCTCTAGAGTGTTGTATGGAGTATACAACCATGTCACTTGCCTCACGAAACTATAGCATATATTTAAGGAAGAATTGGTCCCAACAGCCTTAGTAAAAAATGGTCCCAACATCCTTAACAAAATGCCTGCCACAATTCATGGTTTGAGAAGAATTATTGAACCATGGTACCATCCTATAGCTAGTTGGTTTGACTACCAATTCATGATTTGATTTTTCTTTAATATCTCTTGAGGAGAAAGATACAAGCCTGCCAAAACAGGGTTTTTAATGGTGAAAAACAAGAAATTCAAGGGGCAGTAGTTGATATCCAAAATATGGATGCTAGGAATCCTATAAAACCTGATGTCATTATAAGAAGTGTGAGACAAGCCAAAAAGAAAAAAGTCCTAGACGATAAAAATGAAACATTGTATGCAAAATGGTGAAAGAAACTTATGTTGCAATAAGCATTTCTAGTGATCTTGCCGTACTAAAAATTTATTCTATTGTTCTAACATTTATGTTACCAAATTTTGGAAATGTAACAAATTATGGAAGGGATATTAAATATTTAATTTTTGTTTTCAGTAATAAAATTACAATTGTTTTATATGTTTTCTTATATTTTGTGAATTTTTGTCTTTTTTAGGCAAGTTCTATAGGCATTACAACTTTGGGTTATTCGCTAAAATTTTGTTGCATGAATAGAATTGTATGACATTGTTCCAGAATTAAAATTTTAGTTTCATTAGATAAAGAAACTTACATAAATACAGCAATACATAACATCAAAATTCTCATAAAGAACTTGATAGTTCTCAATCCATCATCCCCATAATATCCCTATAATATCAATAGTTCCAAGCAAATAGCTAAGATCTACCTATGTCACCAAATATACTAACATCTCATATCCACTAATCACTATCACTCTTTTAATTTCTTACAAATTCAAATATATATGCCTACAGTACACAAGTTAAGTTTTCAATTTTTATATTGTTAACTTTATGTCCTGTTATGTACACTTATTGAAAAGTTAAATTCAAAATTACCATTCACATTAAATGCATCAAAAACATATACAATATTGTCGATAAATACACACACACACACACATATAAAATTTATGTATTAAAACTTGAATTTTCTGAATGTGAACCTCTCAGCAACTTCAGAACCCCCTGTTTCAGTTGATGGCATGGAAGATGAGGCTGTTGTTTCCATTCTGCAGGATGATGGCATGCTCAAAAAGGAAGAAAGGGATGCACGCATAGTATGCACGCAAAAGATACTAGAATGCTTACTTTTCCAAACTAAAATAAAAATTACAAATGTGTTCAGATGTTTCCAAACTATATAAAAGTTACAAATGTGTTCTAACTTTTGCAAACTATAATAAAAGTTACAAATGTGTTCTGACTTTTCCAAACTATAATAAAAATTACAAATGTGTTTCAAGTCAACTATACACAACTTACATTTTCAATTTCAATATAGTTAACTTTCTAGCATGTTAAGTATACTTATTTTTCTAGCATGTTAAGTATATTAATTGATAAGAAAGTAAGAGTAAATAATAGAGTAAAAATTTGGCATTCTAACTATTCTGGAAAAATGAGAGTAATAGAGTGAGTAATATAATAATAGAGTCATATTCTTCTCTACATGTTTTGATGTACTCTAAAACCAAACCCTCCTATTAAATTTTTATAGTAAATGTTTGTGGAAATTGGATGGCTAGATATATTGAGAAGACTATCCTTGTGTTAATTTTATATAACCTAACCTCGTATGCTCATAGTCGACCTATGAAAGGTGCAATTTTAACCTTTTTTTATTGTTATGGACACTTGGTGTAAAATGCAAACCATAAGAATAAGAATGCAAGCTAGGAATGCATAGCAGTTAAATTGAACATGAATGACTAATATTCCAAGTATCTTGGCCAAATTTTAAAAAAATGACCAAAATTCTAAGTTTCGTAAAAAATAGTGTGTAAATATTGAAAAATGGGCTTAGGAAAATGCACGCCACAGTTGTACAATTGTCATAAGTTGAAAATAACACCATGGGGTTGAAGATAGATATATTTTTGACAAAAGCCTCTTTCTGTTTTTTAAAATTATGTTTCATTTGTCCAAAGTTAAATTGACAAAATGACAACTTTTGTGCTTTCAACCCAGTGTTACCCAGATCACAAAAATGCCCGCCCGACCCTAAGTATTGGGTATTTTTGAGTGATTTTAGTTGTAAATGGTATGTTTTACTATTTTCCACATTATTATACATTTATTTTTTCAATTTTGGTTCAGAAAGTGCCTGTTGTGCAAAAACACTACATGGTTGTCTTGTATTTATGAAATATCCACCTACATTAATAAAAATGCAAGCCAAACCCTCCTATTAAATGTTTATAGTAAATGGTTTTGGAAATTGGATGGCTATATATATTTAGAAGACTATCCTTGTGTTAATTTTATATAACCTAACCTCGTATGCTCACAGTCGACCTATGAAAGGTGCAATTTTAACCTTTTTTTACTGTTATGGACACTTGGTGTAAAATGCAAGCCATAAGCATAAAAATGCAAGCTAGGAATGCATAGAATTCAACTTGAACATGAATGACTAAAATTGCAAGTATCTTGGACAAATTCAAAATCAATGACTTAAATTCTAAGTTGTTACGTAAAAAACTAGTGTGTAAATATTCAAAACTGGGCTTAGGAAAATGCATGCCGCAGTCCGTACGATTGTCATAAGTTGAGAATAACACCATGGGGTTGAAGCTAGATATATTTACATTTATTAATAAAATTTTATACTTTTAGGTGTAATCCATATGGTGAATTCTACTATTTAATGCATATGAATTATGTATTTGTTCCATTCAATTATGTCTCATATATTATTGTTCTATTATAATTGGTTTTTCTTTTTGAATAATTTTTTCATTATATATGAAATTTGTAAGTCTAAAACAATAATATACATTTCCTAGCATGTGGGTGATTGTGAAGATGCTTTTATATTGTCTTCAAACTGTCTGGAAAACCTCTTATTATAGCCTTCTAGATAAGGTTGGATTCACCATACAGCGCTCTAGAGATCCACACTCTCAGAATATTTTTATCATCATCTTATGAGCTATGGAATGCATTTCCCTAAGGCCATTTATGTATATTTTACCAATATTTCTAGACTTTGACAATTTTTTATCTTCTCCTAGGCTCGGTATAATTTCCCTAAACCACATTTTCCAGGCTACTTGGACCCATATTCCCAAACTTAACCAATTTCCTGATTTTAACTAATTTGTTGTATTTCTCCAGAACGATGCCATAATGCAACAATGATTTCAATTTCATTTCACACCATCATCTATGCCATTCCATGCCATGTGGGCATCATCCTTAGTGCAGACATCAACCTTAATGTGGGCATCACTTATCTCCTTTAAAACACTTAGCCATTTTTTCTTTGTCTTTAGTGTGCAAATTAACTTTTTTCTTCTATTTTCATAGGTCGATATTTTCCTTATCTAGTGACCATAAGAAAAACCAAGAGCATGGATAG
This sequence comes from Pseudotsuga menziesii, assembly GCA_001517045.1. Classification (NCBI taxonomy): domain Eukaryota; kingdom Viridiplantae; phylum Streptophyta; class Pinopsida; order Pinales; family Pinaceae; genus Pseudotsuga; species Pseudotsuga menziesii. The sequence continues at coordinate 39,250 of LPNX010454420.1, forward strand.
ATATCCATTTCAACAATGAACATGACCATATAATCTGATGAATTTTATCATCAAAGGAACACCCCCTTTCGGTCATTTCGAAGTGGTCTCTCAAACTTTTTGTCTGACACTTCAGCAGTTCTCTTCAAACCCTAGGTCACCAAGGTAATTTCATTTTTCCTTCAAATTTGGCAAGTGGTATAGTTAAACAAGGTGAGTCCAGAAAAAATTCTTTCATCTTCTATAGCTTCTTTCTCTCTCCTAGGTGGGCATTTTTCTAGAGCAGTGAAAATATGGCTGAGAGGCACTTTTGGGAGATTGATATCTTCTTCCTGAAAGACGTCTTGGGCAGGCTAATTATATGGTTGGATGCACCATAAAAGTTTCAAGAGATATACACTCTCATAATATTTTTATCACCAACCCATGAGCTGTGGCGGGCATTTCCATAAGGCCTGTTAGGCACATTTTACCAAAAATTCATACTTGGACAATTTTTTATCTTCTCCTAGGCTTGGTTTAATTTCCCTAAATCACAGTTTTGGAAGGTCCATAAATTATTCTTCAGTGTATCTTTGGAAAAACTGAGACCATGGCTGAGTAGACAAAACATCATCCTACAATATCCCCATGTGGTGCAGGTATTTTCTTCAAGAAACCATTTGTAGTGGGCATCCTCTTAAGGATGCTTGGACCAATATTCCCACTCTTGGCCAATTTCCTGATTTTCACTAATTTGTCGTATTTCTCCAGAATGATGTCATAATGCAACAATTATTTCAACTTCATGCCACATAGTCATTTATTTCATGCCATTCCATGCGATCATCATCCTTAGTGTGGGCATCAACCTTAGCAGAAGGCATCACCTATCCACTTTACAACACTTAGCCATATTTTCTGTCTTTAGTGTGCAAAATTATATTTTTATTCTATTTTTCCAGGTTGATATTTTCCTTATCTAGTCACCATAAGAAAAACCTAGAGCATGGCTAGATATCCATTTCAACAATGGACGGGACCATATCATCTGATGATTTTTATCATCAATGAAACACCCCCTTGCGTGCATTTCCAAGTGGTCTCTCAAACACTTTGCCTGACACTTAACCACTTCTCTTCAAACCCTAGGCCACCATGGTGATTTCATGTTTCCTTCAAACTTGGCAAGTGATATTCCCAATGGGTATAGTTTAACAAGGTGAGTCCAGAAAAAACACTTTCATCTTCTATAGCTTATTTCTCTCTCCTCGGAGGGAATTCTTTTAGAGTAGTGCAAATATGGATAAGAGGCACTTTTGGAAGATTAATATCTTCTTTCTGAAAAACTTTTTGGTAAGGGTAATTATATGGTTGGATGCACCATACAAGTTTCTAGAGATATACACTCTCATAATATTTTTATCATCAGCCCATGATATGTGGCAGGCATTTCCCTAAAGCTTGTTAGGCATATTTTACAAAGAATTCATACTTAGACAATTTTTGATCTTCTCCTAGGCTTGGTCTACTTTCCCTAAACCACAATTTTGGCAGGTCCATAAATTATTCTTCAATGTCTCTTTGGACAAACTAAGACCATGGTTGAGTAGGAAAAACATCATCCTACAATATCCCCATGTTCTATGGGTATTTTCTTCAACAAACCATTTATGGCGGGCATCATGTTAAGGCTACTTGGACCAATATTCCCACACTTGGCCAATTTCCTAATTTTCACTAATTTGTCGTATTTCTCCAGAACGATGTCATAATGCAACATTTATTTCAACTTCATGCAACATAGTCATCTATTCGATGCAATGTGGGCATCATCCTTAGTGCGGGAATCAACCTTAATGTGGGCATTGCTTATCCCCTTTACAACACTTAGCCATTTTTTCTGTCTTTAGTGTGCAAAATAAGGTTTTTCTTCTATTTTTCCAGGTTCATATTTTCCTTATCTGGTGACCATAAGAAATACCAAGAGCATGGCTAGATATCCATTTCAACAATGAACATGAACATATCATCTGATGATTTTTATCATCAATGGAACACCCCCTTGCGAGCATTTTCAAGAAGTCTCTCAAACTCTTTGTCTAACACTTAACCAGTTCTCTTCAAACCCTAGGTCACCAAGGTGATTTCATGTTTCCTTCAAACTTGGCAAGTGATATTCCCAATGGGTATAGTTGAACAACGTAAGTCCAGAAAAAAAAAAAAAAAAACTTTCATCTTCTGTAGCTTCTTTCTCTCTCCTCGGTGGGATTTTTTCTAGAGTAGTGCAAATATGGCTGAGAGGCACTTTTGGTAGATTGATATCTTCATCCCAAAATAATTTTTGGTCAGGATAATTATATGGTTGGATGCACCATACAAGTTTCTAGAGATCTACACTCTCGTAATATTCTTATCATAAACCCATAAGCTATGGAGGGCATTTCCCTAAGGCCTATTAGGCATATTTTACCAATAATTCATACTTAGACAATTTTTGATCTTCTCCTAGGCTTGGTCTAATTTCCGCAAACCACAGTTTTGGCAGGTCCATAAATTATTATTCAGTGTCTCTTTGGACAAACTGAGACCATGGTTGAGTAGACAAAACACCATCCTACAATATCCCCATGTGGTGTGGGCATTTTCTTCAACAAACCATTTGTGGTGGGCATCCTCTTAAGGCTACTTGGACCAATATTCCCACACTTGGCCGATTTCCTGATTTTCACTAATTTGCCGTATTTCTCTAGAATGATGTCATAATGCAACAATGATTTCAAATTGATTCCACATAGTCATCTATTCCATGCCATGCCATGTGGGCATCATCCTTAGTGTGTGCGTCAACCTTAATTCGGGCATCACTTAGCCCCTTTACAACACAAACATTTTTTTTGTCTTTAGTATGCAAAATAATATTTTTATTCTATTTTGCGAGGTTGATACTTTCCTTATATGGTCACCATAAGAAAAAACAAGAGCATGGCTAGATATCCATTTCAAAAATGAAAAACACCATATAATCTGATGATTTTTATCATCAATGGAACACCCCCTTGCTAACATTTCCAAGTGGTCTCTCAAACTCTTTGTCTAACACTTAACCAGTTCTCTTCAAACCCTAGGTCACCAAGGTCATTTCATTTTTCCTTCACACTTGGAAAGTGAGATTGCCAATGGGTAGAGGCCAACAAGGTGAATCCATCAAGACCACTTTCATATTTTGTAGTTTCTTTCTCTCTCCTTAGTGGGCATTTTTCTGGAGCAATGCAAATATAGCTAAGAGGAACTTTTGGCAGATTGATATCTTCATACATAAAGACTTTTTGGTCAGGATAATTATATGGTTGGATGCACCATACAAGAATCTAGAGATCTACACTCTCATAATATTTTTATCATCATCCTATGATATGTGGTGAGCATTTCCCGAAGGCCAGTTAGGAAGATTTTACCAATAATTCCATACTTGGACAATTTTTTATCTTCTACTAGCCTTGGTCTAATTTCCCAAAACAACATTTCTTGCAGTTTTTGCATGTTTTTGCAGGTCTAATTTCCCTAAGCCACATTTTTTTCATGTTGGGCATGCATTTGAGTAAATCAATCCAAAATTGACTTGCTTCAGTAAAATCCACGTACATGCTTGGTTCATTTTCCCATACCTCAACCTATCATACACGTGCTCAATGTATTAAGTGTAAAATATGTCATATAATCGTATAAACCCATAAATGGTAGTTTTCACTTTTCCCTACCTGTCATATTTTCAACTTTCAACTGACTGTCAAATACGTCACTTAACAAACCATCAAATTCTATGATTCTATGAACCTGAATAGAGTCAGATTCTGACGGCATTGAGAATGATTTCATCACCAAGAGGTGAACTCAACATTTCATTGTGATTAGCCTTTTTTCCCACCTTTCAATTATTCCAAGGACCAACATAGTACACATATCCATATTTGGCCTGACCCCATGGATTCCTTCCTAGCAGCTGCAGTCTATTACCAATCATGTTGCTTCTTATGTAATATTGATAAATAGGGGCCATTGTTTTCATTCGGCTATGTAGTATTCAATCCATTCTCTATGTTCATTAATTTTTGTCCAGTATGACCTCAGATGTGTGCAAATTTGAGTTCATTGATAGTATGAGTGAAATGGGTAGAATTGGAAAGAATTCGAGACAGTCTCATCCGAGTTCGATGGCTTTCATTAGCAGTTCCATTCCATCTTATTGTTTTTATGTTCATTTGACATTCCTTTCCCATCACTCAGTGAATTATTTCTTGCACTAATTCAACACCCTGTCCCTCTTTAACAAGCCAAGCATTCCCTCTTGGTGGCATAGTAGGATTGATTTTTTCAATTCCAGCTTTTAATTTGTCCACATCAGATGGGTATTGCATGTTGTTTTCCACTGAGCCATATTTGTCTATGGAATTTCTCTCTTCCTTACCATTTTCTTCTTTCATTGGTATTTCCCTTTTCTCCTTAGATACCTCTCATGCACCATGCATCTCTATTATAATTCTTCTCTACTCACATCTCCCATCCACATAACTGGAATGCATCTTCCTCTTCTACTCCCTTTCTACCCCTGGTGTTGAAACATGTCCACTTCAGCCCTGTTTTCCCCCTGTGTTGCAATGTCGTGTTTTCCTTGTTCCACAGTAATTGGTATCTCTATTTGAATCTAGGAAAGTACAACAGAGGATGGGTTGGCTTGTGGGTGAATCCACATTTCAGTTTCACTCAAATGAAATCCACTTGTAATATGGTCAATCCGACCCTTGAGGTCTATAAATATAATTTAATAGGTAGTAGAGATAATTATTATTGAAAGAGTTTCTTGATGTTACTGATTCAACTATAAAATATCCCTATAATCTATAATGAAAGCATAATATAATAAAATATGGTCTTGGGCCCCTTTTAAAACTTTCTTGAGTATAGATCTGGTTATATTTTTTCATTATCTCTGTTTTTTTCCTTGAAATGTATTATATATGTTATGTTCTCATTTATTAATTTCTGCAAGGAACGATGATGATTTATATTATAATAAAAAAGAAACAGATGATACAAACTTGCAGAGACATGAGATTGGTTTCCAAACTATGATGCTCGTCAACATTAAACCAACATTTACAGTTGTTCTGTTCTCATTTCAAATGTTGGATGCATTCTTATTTCACAAGAGAAGTTTAATTTATGTCTGAAATTAAAACTATACTAGTCTAATTATGTTTTTGTATGCAAACTTCCAAATTTCATACCTATAGTGTACTTTGATTGGAATTGGTGTGCATTTTTATTTTTGACCATGAAAAATTGGAAAATACTATCAATTGTTGTTTTGGATGACTTGGATTTTACTGTAGATCTTACAATTTATAGAAATGAGTATAATATTTTGTAGAAAAGGTTGGTATGTCTATGTTATAGTGCAATTTATTCAATATAGCATGAAATGATGATCTATCAATTCATTTGTAGAATATATTTCAATAATATTTCATATGTCAATTCATTTGTAGAATATATTTCAAGAATATTTCATATGTCAATTCATTTGTAGCATATATTTCAAGAATATTTCATATGTCAATTCATTTGTAGAATATATTACGAAGAATATATTTCATCATTTGTAGTTTCATACACTTATTAGTATGGGTTGCACATTAAACTCTTTTATATATAGGAAAAATGCACATATGTATTACACATTACACTTGTATTACACATTAGAAACACCTTAACTATATCAAAATATATGCATTGCCAAGAAATACTAACAATTTATATTACAAAAATATTAGTAGGTATATAGACATCAAATGTACACCATATTATGTACAGTGATCAAATTTGAAGTGTGGGTATTAATTTCAATTGGAAGGGCATTTATTCTCTCAGCCCTTCAGAGATGAAGGAAAATATAAATAATTGTCCTTTAATTGACAAGTATAAATTAGCCAAACCTTTTCACCCAAAAAAATGCAAAAACCAAATATTGTTTTCAGCGCTTGTTGTGAAAGCATACATGTATGTGATTGAGGGGCCTAAGTCAATTGAACCAAAATACCAAAATAAGTTTATTAATGGATATATTTGAGAAAGTTATAGGTGTGTGTAATTAAGTGTTTGGGGCTCTAAAATTTGTTGTGTTTTGTACCAGTCCACGGTTCACTGAATCGATAGTCATCGATAGGAATTTAAATTATTTAATGAAAAAAATTAATGTGTATAACCTCTATTCCTTAAACATTTTCCATGCTTATGGAGGCCACTACCCTCTTTATTGTCTTACAAAAAGGCATGATAATGAGGAAGAAGACCTAAAATTATGGACTTCACCTTCAAAGAATGCCTTGCAATCACATTGGTAAGGACTCGTGATAAGAAGATCATAACCATCCAACGTGTCAAATATAAGTTGATACTGTTAATTAAATACTTATAAGATAAATTTAATAGAAGACTTATAGTTGTATCTTACTCTTTGTGTCTTGACACATTTAATATTTTATGGTTGTCTTTGGGCATTGACCCAATTCATTTATAAGGTGAGGATGTGCAGTCATAATAATCCTTATTTATGACTATGAGATGAGGATTTAAAGATAAGAGGATGTAAAGAGAAGAGAAATTTATATGGATGGATAATTTCAAATGTTGCACTTCTTTTGAAATGTTGATATAAATTATGCCCTTCTTTATTGGAAGGGTAAAATTCAAATTTTAAATTTTTTTGGAGGACAATTTTAACTTTACACTTCTAGAAAGGGCTAGAACCCTTTGGAAGGGTTGTGAATGGTTCAATTTTGAATGTTTGGGAGGTTTTCACAATTCCTCATTTTTAGAATAAGAAAATTCGCTATAGATTCTCTTTCCTTTTTTAGAACCCTCCAGATCTACAGAATCTTCATCGACCATATGTTTTAATTGTTTTTCTTTCTATTTCACTTTGTTTGCAAGATTTATCACTTTTGTATGAAATATATATATTTCTTCTAGGAATTTATTCAATATCTATACATTATTATTTTTCTAATTTGAGTGCTCATCTTCCTTTCTTTTAAGATCATCATCTTTCCACTTCAGGTCAAATTGAGTTGCACTTAATTTTCTCTTGACCTATTGTACCTCCTTCTCGAGCTTTTGTGCCCTCAAATCGCTATCACATGGAGTATACAAAATTACTTCTTCCATAGGTTTATTATACAAATATTTAATTTGGGATTTCAAATCTTGTATCTCACTATCACATCCCAAATGTAGTGCTTTTCCCTTCTCCAATAGTTTTTGGTGAAGGTCTCTAATTTCAGCCTCCTTCTCCTCTATCTTCTTCTTCAATGTTGGATATGATGAGACAAATGTAAACTATACAACATTAATTGTTGAAGCAACTTCATTCAAGGTATTCTCTCGTTGTTGCAAGGACTTCTGAAACTGGAGTAAGCTCTCCATAGTTTCATCAGCTAGTTTTATACTACCAAAACGTTTTGGTGTGATGGCCTTTTTAACCTCCACTTTGGATTATTTTGTTGTGCTGACCTTTTTACCCTTCACTGTTTATTCTTCTGGTGTGTAGACCTGTTTACCCTTGACTGTTGAGTCTTATGGTGTGTAGACTTGTTTACCCTTGAATGTTGATTTTTTTGGTGTGCAGACCTATTTAACCTTAACTATTGATTCTTTTAGTGTGCATACCTGTTTACCTTTGACTGTTGATTCTTCTAGTGCACATACTTGTTTACCCTTAACTATTGATTTTTTTCCTCTTCCAACACTTTTAGCCTCAAGAGTTTCTGAAATCCTTTCAATTCTCTCTTTTTATAGCAACTCATTTTTGTTTTTAATTGTTTTATTCAATTTTTCCAATCTTGCTTCATATTCTCCAGTCTCATTTTGTTGTTTAATGATCATTTCTCTCAATGACCTTTGAAACTCAACCTTCAAACCTGCAATAAATGTGTATTTCTTCTTCAATTCTTGCTGAAGTTCTTCTTACTTACCAAATACAATTTTCAGTGGTGACATGTTCAAAACTTTAGGCCTGTTTTTCAACTCATTTTAAAGTCTCCCTATAGTTTCCTCATCTTTTTTCTTTTGAGCATCATACATGTCTTTCAATTTGTCAAGGTCAGAAATTGATTCTGCTAGAACTACAGTAAATTTAGAACATTGATCCTTAATAAGTTGATCCTTCTGGCCAATTGTTTTTTCAATTTCCATAATTCTTTTCTCTAAACCTATAACATGATGTACCAAATCAAGAATTTGGACATCCTTAGTTCTGCACAATTCGTCACTAGCTTTGAAGGAATCCTCCCACAAGGTAGATTGTTCTTTGAAATGTACCATTTTATCAAATAAAGAGAAAACAAATATACCATCAAAATAATGTTTGGCATGAATTACGTCTCCATCACTCATTGGTGAACAGTCCATATCATTGTTCACAAATTCCTCCCATTGATCTGCATTTTCATTTCCATGCATTCCAACCAAAGTTGTGACACCAACATATTCTTCAAGGGAAAGTGAAGGCATGTCGTTTTCCTCAAGTTCCATATTTCCCTCTAAAGGTTGGCTGATCTTGTTTTTCTGGTTGAGTCACCCATTGAAGAAGCAGAGTATGACTGCTCTCTCTAGTTTTGGATATGGTTGATAAAGAAATATGGCCTCAATATGTGCTCAATCAATCACCAATATCCTTGTCACAGCTATAGAAAATGTGCTAAAAATGCATGAGTTGAACTGCGCATTGAATGCTAGCATTGGTTTGGTGAGTGTGCAAAGATAGACATATATCGTCGATATAGAGACGAAAGTTCCTCTAAAATTAAAAATGCCGATATTGGCATGGTTTTTCTGTCATGATAAAAAAAATGAAGTATTAATCCATGAATGTTCAAAACGTGGAAATATTTCATGAAAAAATCCGGCCAAATGTATTAGTGCATGAGGGAGAAATTTAAATCATCTCATCAACGAAATGGAGGTAAAAGGAGTTAGATATCGATGGTTTGAATTAAAGAAGCTATAGATCAAGGGTGGAAAGGATTTCTGTGGATCGAAGATGCAAGAAATAAGCAAAGGTGTCGGATTTCCAGAGCCCGTTAAAGAAATGCAACTTTTAAGGGCTGAGATTGATGCAAGGTGAGCTCAACGACGATAGAGATTTTTGCTGATTAGACATGCTTGGACAAAGGAAGTTTTTGGATTTGCGGAATGGGTTAACTGGTGCAAATATCAGATAGATGAGATATGAGCGTAGATAGATCTATGGTATGAACTGATTTTGTGGATTGAACTAGCGAGGAGAAATTCCAAATTGAAATCCGTGGAAAGTGGTAGGGGCCACATTGATCAACGACTGTTATTGTGATCGGTTTGTGATCAACGGATAAGGTGCATTCCGTGAATTGAAGTTAATCGACTGATTAGGCTTGAAACGATAAACGAAATGTTAAAGCTCTCATAGTTTGACGATTCTGATGAAGGTAGGTTGTAGCTCGATGGTTGATGTTGATTCCACCAAAGCAAGTTGTGCAGGGTGATAATGTTGGGTCTCGGTATTGATATTTTGCACATAAACAACCCATATTTCAAAAAAAGAACAGATCTATGATGTATATTATGGGAGGTACGCAATTCTTATCAAACATAAAAAATTATAAAAAACACCTACATGGAGTTCAAAGGTTTGTTTTTTATGAGCATTGGAATTGATGGTAACCCTGATTGTGTGGAAAGTGGCAGCATGGACGAGTCTAAGAACTATGCTAATTAACAAGGTAGGCATCCTGAAACCTTCCAAACACTTCTAAAAATGAATAAAATGGATGAGATAGAAGTGGTAGAAGTGGCGGATAGTGAAAAATTAGGGGTTTCAGGTCAGAAGGGTGAGCAAAGCTTCAAAGATAAGAATGTTGAAGTTTTGGATACCATTTTACTGAATGAAACAATCAAGACATCTAAAATTAAATTGAAAATTATTAAGGACCAAGGTAGTGACACCCATGGTGTTTTCATGTCTTTCTTTCATCTTTTCTCTATTGACCACACCCCCAATTGCCCTGAAATTGTCGAGTGGTGCACAAATAATTGTTCTGCAACTGAAGAAGTCATCATGGATAAACCTAAGTCTAGGATCCTTTGCCCTATTAATGACTTTGTTATTCACAAAACCCTATCTACCCTAGATGATTTTGTATGTTTATCCCATGAGTACAAAGAAGAAAACATCATACATTTCTTCCAAGATTCTGGAGCTGAGAGTAAAGAATCCTTTTTGAAGTCATGTTCAAAGCCTGATAGTGAGGTTATGAGTTTATCCTACCCTGTTGATCTTGTTTTGTTTAATAAAGAGACCTATTTGTGTATAACTTTAAGCATACAATTTTTGGGCTTAGATATGAATGGTTATGTTACAGAGTCACTATTGACTATGTTGTTTGTCTTAACTACTTTCCTAGTTGAGTTTGAACTTCCAGATCAATATTTCCAGTCTTGTTGCCTTAAATTTGATGAGTTCCTAGTTGAGAACATTCGTTCTCAGTTAGTCAACTTCCATGATACCAGAGTTTTGAGTTTCCAATCCTTTCTGCTGAAGATGTTCTTATCACACAATCAAGATAGCCTACAGTTTCCTAAATTGGTACTCACTGATGAAATGACCCAGAATTATTGAAAGTTTATTAATTGTTTAATGGTAGAGATATATAGTATTTTATTTCAAGAAATATTTCCTAGGCTATTGCTAGAGATGAAGGAAACATTACACCTTTCCCCTAGTAAAATGAGAGGATATTGGTTCCTTTCAGAATTGAAACCATTATAAGATCATATGGATTTGTTTACCAACCTTATATTCTTCCCGCCTTTCTGAAAACTAGAATATTTTCTTTGTAATTTATTAGACAAAGAATTATAGTTGAGGAAGAACACATCTTAAACTTCAGGAAGAGTCTGAATATTAAATTTCCCTGGGAGGAAGGGCCATATGTGGTCAAACGTAGAGCTGCTCTACCAATAATTGATAATTTTCTCAGAAGCATGGGGTTTTCCTTGGGAGTTGCCATTAACTATGATCCACACTGGGTAATCTCTAAAAGAATAAAGGCAAAAAAAAAATCCTTTTTAACATACTGAAGTAGTTGGACTCAGAGAAGCAACTAATTTGGAATATTATCCTAAAAAAACTCCAGATAATATCAGCATGAAACAAGATTCTATCTCATCCATGCTTGGAAATAATTCTCCCCTAATGGATCTTTCTAACATAGTTGCAATTTCCATAAATTTTTCATTATTAATAAGTTTTTCAGGAAATTCAAAGAAGAGAGAGCATTCAGGTTTCATGGAAATTGAAGAAGCGGACACTTCTAGTACACCAAAGAAGCATAAAATTGGATAAGAAGGACAGATGGTACAGGTGAAGAAGAGAAGTGTGAAAGGTAAACAGAAGCAACGGAAAATCCAAAGTAACTGGTATGGAGCTTCAAGAATATGTATTTGATGGAGTAACTCCAAATAAGTACACATCAAAAGAAAAGTGGTTGAATACATACAGGGGATTGGATTATAAAACCTTTGATGAAACAACAAAATTATATGAAGAAGTGAGACAATTGCCAAATCCAGATGTATCCCTAAAAACTATAAGAGATCATGCCAAAGATACCCTGAGTTTGGCCATCACTGTTGGTAATAAGGTATCAGAGATGAATGTGAGATTAGAGAAAATCCCTACTACAGATATAATACACTTTCATAAAGAAACAAATGATATCATATATACAATATTTCATAAATATACATTACAAGTATCTAAATTGGACTCCAATAAAATGAAATCTCAAGACCTCGTACGGAAAGAAAGCATTGAGAACAAGGCCCTTTGAGTCAAATTGAAAATTTAGAGGAAGATTTATTGAAGGTTGAAGGACAGTCAGACAAAGGAGAAATGGCTCAATATTTGTTTGATGAGAAAGAGAAATAATTTCAGGTGCTAAAGAAGAAACTGAAAATTCCTTCCACTCAGCTTATTCAGACCTCTGAATTGATAGAGTTTGAGAAGGATAAGGAAGCATTGAACACTGAATTGAGTGATTGTAAGTCCAAGCTGTTAAAGCTTGAAGAAAAATAAAAACTATGGGAAAGGGATGCTAAGCTTTTGATAGAAAATGAGGAGGACTTAAAAGCTAAGCTGGAAGCAAAATAAAAATAGTTACAAGAATAGTGTGAAGAATTTTAAAACCAATCTATTGTTCCTTCTATACAAATAGATGCAACCTCTCTTTCTAAAGCAATGTCTTAGGTAAACTTGAAGGATGTAGAACTCATAGGGTTAAAACAATAGAACAAGAATCTAGAGGAGATAGATTTGAAAAAAGAACAAGAGAAGAAGGAAATAGAGGAAAAATACCAAGAAGTAATAAATAAGAATACCAAGTTAACAAAGCAGGTGGTTGGCCAAATGGCCTTGCAGGGAGTGAGACATATGGTTTGGGAAAATATTATTCAAGAAGCTCATTAGTTTAGACCATATTTAGATTTTATTTCAGATCAGGAGAGTGCTTTGAAAGTAGCCAGACAAAATATTCTGATAGTAAAGCAAGGATTAAATAAGAAGCCAATGGAAGTATCTCAAAATGCTATCAAAATTTTCAGTGCCTTATCAGAAGATCAATTCAGAAGGTTTGGTATCCAAGAAAAAGTTGTTATTGTCTCTTGGGATAGAAAAGTGATTGGAATGTACAGAATTTTGGATACTGTATAGGCTAAAGTTGATATTATAAGTCATAGAGTCAAAGAAGTGACTAATGTATTCACTCCATTGGTAAACATGGTAATTCATTTCTTCTGGGAGGAGATGGGACCATTATTGTCTCAAGAGGAATATTTGGAAAAAATGGTAAATTACAGGTCATATCACAATAAGTTTCAAGATATGCAGCACGCTCTGTCTGGAAGAGTCATGTTTGATAAATTGGTTGAAGAGTTTGATTTATTGTTTGATTTTAAAGTCACTTGTTTCAAGGTGCCTAATATTTCATATGCAGAAAACATGGAGCTCAGAGTTCTGGCACATCAAATGGTTGTTGCAGATTTTCCTAAACCTTAACATTAGAGAACAGTTCAACAATTTGGATCAAATAAATATAAGTTACAGCCATGAAGACATCAAGGAATTTCAGCGAAGGATATTTTTTATGATAAAATGTTATTTTAATTTCATTAGTTAAGAATTTTTGCTATCTCAGAACTATTTTTGTAATAGACAAGTATTTTGACACATGTAATAAATGGTTGAAACTGTTAGACAGTTAGGTTTATTGTTCAGCTCAAGGAGCAATTTTATAAGTATTCATACATTTGATGAAGCGAGGGTTGGAACCTATGAGATTTTAAGAGATTTGTGTACTCAAGTACTTATTTAATTTACAGAGCCAAATGTTGGAATTTTTAATAGATTCATGCATTGTTTCATGTTGCAGTCTGTACTTTACTTTCTAATGTGAATGTTTTTCCAGTTTTAAATTTCTATTATGTTTTTCTTCATGTTTGAAATGAGTGTATAACAGTTTAGAATTCATATTTACTATGTTCTAGTTGTTCTTTTCATATGTCCACCAAATATTTCTTATAAATTTGATACATAGTTCATTTTTACAATGCTCTATGTTAATGGTCTGTTCATGTTCTTCCTTTTTCACCAGACAATCAAATTTTGACTATGACTAATTAGCTACCTTGCCCCTATTAAAAATTCCATGAATAGGCTTTGTTTATCTATTTTCATATCTTGACTCCATAGCCCAATGGTCATGTGTTCTTTTTCAACCAATCTTATCAATTACAAAACATTTTTCTTATACATATCTAGCCTTGTTAATATTTTGTGAGCGATCCCTATCGGAAGAGAAAAAAACTAGTTTTTGTTAAAATATTTAGACACTTAGGAGTTAGTTAAGATCAACTTGTGTAATATATCCGTTAGGTAAAAGTGTGTTTCTTTAGTATGCATTATTATGCATTTGTAAATATTCTAATCCGACGGTCACGATATGTTCTAGACATAGAGTGATTCGACGGTTCAACTTCTCTTAGATCATACCTACCATTGATCTGTGGCTTAACACCCGATTGGTCTATGATCTCTATTTAAAGAGAATAGAGGGTCCTTGGCTAGTTGATTGATTATGAGAAGCTCATGTAACTTTCTTTCTTTTGCATAATAAATTGCTCAAAGTAGCTATTTGGCTGGGGTTGTGGATTGTTTCCCTCTCGAGGGTTTTAACCACATGACAAACATCGGTGTGTTGATCTATGATCTATTTTTGTGAAGTGGTATCTAAAGGTGTTTGGTATTTTGGGAGTACCCTGTGTACCTAAACATGGTATCAGAGCTTTTATGAAGAGCCACTTTTGGTTTTGATCAAGATCTGGAACCGGTGTTGCCGAAACTTTGAAAGGGTTTCTGGTTCTAGATTTTCTGTACATTTTTTGCCTATGGGAGCTATTCCATTATGTCTAGAGCGCCATTTCCATTGGGAAATAGTTTTCACTTCACCGAAAACTATTTTCGTTTGCTCCAGAAACACCCATTTCGGAAAATCTGAAGGTATAATGTTATAGTGACGCATTTGTTTTTTTAAATCTCTCATATTTTTATCAGTTTATTATTAGATATTTTTTGTTTTAGTATCAGATTGTTTCCTTCCTTGACTGCATATGGTTTTTTCCGTGCACCTTGCGCGATCGCGGCGAATCAAAAACAACAAGGGAATGTTTTTTTCTTGTCTTCTCGGCTACGTATGCTCTTTTCCCTGCACCTTGTGCAATCACGGAAAATCAGAAACAACGGGAAAACTTGAAAACGTAGACTTTCTGGGTAGGCTAACCAAGATCTAACCCCATTATGTGGAAAAAGTTTTTTTTTTTATTTTTTTGTTTTTTGTTTTTTTTGTGATTTGTAGAAAAAAAAGCAAGCACGGAAAATGAGAGAGAAGAGTGAAAAAAAAAAGCCCCCTTCCTCTTTCCATACTTTTACGTACCTTTTGAACTTAGCTCACTTGGTCTAAAGTTGCTTTACACCTTGATAAGTCTTGAGTTCAAGTCTTATTGTAAAAGTACATCTCACATTAATAAAATAAAATAAAAGTGAGTCACTTAAGTCTTTTAATTTATTGCCGCACTATTTAAAAAATGTCACATTATTGTAAAAGTGAACATCACTTATTCTACAAAAGTGATTCACTTCAAAGCAACTTTATTGTAAAAAGTGATTGTCAAAGGTTGATCTTGGGAACAGGGGGCTTCTTTTTTTAGTTGGTCAAGTTAATATCTGCCATGTCACTATTGGGGACATCTTCAACATTTTCTTTGATCAAGCATAACTTCAACATCCAGAATCAGTTTTAAGTGCCATTTTTTTTAAAACCGCATATTTTTTCGAGCTATTTACATCCAGATAGTTAGTTTCTATTCTTTCAACCATTATTTTACAGTATGGCCACCCCTTATGATATTATACTTACAAGTTCTAACTATTTCTCATGGAAATATCGTATGGAGGATGTTCTGCAAAGTAGGGGACTTTTCAGGATAACCTCAAGAAAAGAAACAAAACCCATTGATGATGATAAGAAAATTAAATGGGAAAATCGATGTGATGAAGCTCATGGATTGATTGGGATGTCAATCTCTACTGATTTGCAATTCCACATATCTGGAATTGATGAACTTGATACAGCTTGGGAAAAGTTGGAATCTGTGTTTGGTAAACACAATGAAATTTGGGGTCATCAACTTGAGAATGAGTTGCTTTCCTTAAATCCAAATGATTTTTCATGCATTCAAGACTATTTATCTAAGTATAAAACTCTTAGACTATTATTTGTCAAATGCAAGATTAAGAAAGAAGACAAATAATGTATTTATCATATTCTTTCAAAACTTTGACCTGCATATTCTGTTTTTGTATCTACATTCTACTCCATGGAAAAATCCTTAATTGCAGCTAGCTATCAAGAGTCTAGCCTTGAATCCTTTTGTGATTCCTTAATTAGAGATCAAGATAAGCTCATTCATCTTGGAATAATTAACAATGCAGATACATCTGGGAAAGCCTTATTGTCCCAATAGAAAGAAAAGTCCAAGCCTCCCAAGAAACATAATTTTTGCAATAATAAGCCAAACAACAAGGGTCCCAAACCCTCTCAGTCAGCTCCTCCTTTAAAAAATGACAAAGGATCCAAGCAAAAAGGAAAGAAGACTGAGCGTCATTACAATTTTTGTGGGAAAGATAATCATGATGAATCTAAATGTTTTAAGAAGATGGCAGCCTTGGAAGCAGCAATGAAGAAGCACCACATCAACCTAGATTCGTCTTCAGAATATAACTCTCATGGACATGCACTTTGTGCTTTTGGTTACTCTTATACTGCATCTTCTTCTTCTACTTCAAATGAATGGCTCATTGATTCTAGAGCATCTTATCATATGGCTAAGGATCAAGCCATCTTTTCTAGTATGCATGAATGTAACACCAAACAAATATTTGTTGGTGATGATAGATCTCTAAATGTTGTAGGATATAGAACAGTTCCAGTAGAAAATGGTCATTTCAGTGATGTACTATGTGTTCAAAAAATTTCCTGTAATTTGTTATCAGTCTATCAAATTACTCATTCAGGTGAAGGTAAAACTGTAACTTTTACACCTCACCAAGTTGTAATCAAGGATTTTAAAAATCCTCAAAATGTCCTTGCTACTGTAACTGTTGATGATATTACCAGGTTGTACAAATTTAACAACTTTGGGTCATCACCTTTTCCTTCAGTTTTTGTTGCTCATAGTGATAACTTGAGCAAACTTTGGCATGAGTGATTTGGTCACTTAAATTATCGCTCATTGCAACAACTATGTAAAGACAATATGGTGACTGGTCTTCCATTGGTATCTTGCAAGGATGGTGTTTGTTTCGATTGTGTACTTGGAAAATATCATCGGGACAGTTTTGACAAACGTGCCTCTTGGCATGCCTCGGTTCCCTTGGAGCTTGTGCATAGTGACTTGTGTGGACCTCTTCCATCTGCTTCCTTTTCTGGTTTCAAATATTTCTTAACTTTCATTGATGACTACTCTAGACACACTTGGGTTTACTTCCTAAAACTTAAGAGAGAAGTCTTTAACATGTTCTTGGCCTACAAGGCCCTTGTTGAAAAATAATCTGGTCATCAAATTATTAAGTTAAGATCTGACAATGGAGGAGAATATGTTAACAACAAGTTCACTACTTTTTGCACTGAACAAGGAATCCAACAACAACACACTATTCCATATACACCACAACAAAATGGTGTAGTTGAACGGAAGAACCACACTTTAAAAGAAATGGCAAATTGTATGATCCAATCTAAAGGACTAAGTCTTCAATATTGGGCTGAGGCCATAAATTGTGCAAATTACATAGTTAATCGCACACCCACTAAATTTTTACAAGGTATAACACCGAAATAAGCATGGAGTAAAATTAAACTAGATATAAGTCACTTTCGTGTGTTTGGTTGTGAAGCATGGGCTCACATTTCAGATGAAAAACGGAAAGCATTGTAGCCTAAAAGTGAAAAGTGCATCTTTGTTGGATATTCTGAAGATGTAAAAGGTTATAGACTTCTTCAGCCCCATTCACATGATATAATTATTATAAGAGATGTTAAATTTGATGAAAATCTCTTGGCCTGCAAGCCTATGTTGGCGGGTGTTCCATCTTTGGCCTGCGAGCCTGATTTGGCAATTGTGACGTCTTATTCTTCTTCCAACTTCCTTGATAGGTTTCCAACTCCAGTTTCTGATGATGACAGTGAGGATGAAAATCCACCTCTACCTGCTCATGTTCCTCCAATTGCACCAACACCAATACTTCCTCGATGGGTCCGTTCAATATGTGAAGCAGCTGGTAATATTGCCGGTGATCCTAGAGATCAACGACGAACTCGTTCTCTGTTTTAGTGAGCCTCTTCTCTTTTGGCTCAAGTTTCCAAGAATCATGATCCAGAAAATTTTGCAGAAGCTTCAAGAAATCCAGATTGGGATGCAGCTATGGATGAAGAATATCGTTCCTTAATGGCGAACGATACTTGGGATCTTGTTCCTCTTCCAAAAGGAAGAAAGCTTGTCAGATGTAAATGGGTCTACAGAACTAAGTATGCATCAGATTGAAGTGTTAAAAGACTTAAGGAAAGGTTAGTTGCCAAAGGTTTTTCCCATGTTGAAGGGATTGACTATAATGAAACCTTTGCCCCTGTAGCAAAAATGAACTCCATCTACCTTGTTCTTTCCCTTACAGCCTTACATAACTGGGAAGCCCATCAAATGGATGTCAAGTCTGCCTTTTTACATGGTGATTTACATTAGGAAATTTACATGGAGCAACCTCCTGGATATGTTCAAAATAAATCTAGCCTTGTTTGTCTCCTTAAGAAATCCTTATATGGCCTTAAGCAAGCTCCTAGAGCTTGGTATGCCACAATGGATAGCTTTCTCCTTGACACTAGTTTTTCTAGATGTCGTTCTGACCCCAATGTCTATACCAAGAAAGTAGGAAACCATCTCATCATACTTGTTCTTTATGTTGATGATCTTATCCTTACTAATAGTGACCCTAACCTTATAACCCATTTGAAATCTAGTCTTAAGCAAAATTTTGAAATGTCAGACTTAGGACATTTGCATTATTTTCTTGGTATCCAAGTCTTGCAAACCAAATAAGGAATCTTTCTTTCCCAGTCTAAGTATGCTTGTGACCTTCTTCGTTGCTTCCACATGGAATATTGTAAACCAACCCCTTCTCCCTTCCAGTCTGGAGTCAAACTTTTTGCCACTTGTACTTCCCCTGAAGTAGATGCCACCTTGTATCATCAACTTGTTGGTTGTCTTTTATACTTGACTCATTCTCGTCCTGACCTTTCCTTTGCCATTGGTCGTGTTTCCCGTTATATGAAAACTCCTCATGAAAGTCACTAGAAAGAAGCAAAAATAATAATTCGATATATTCGAGGTACAATTTAGTTTGGGATTCATTACAGTACAGGGGGGAAACCTTTCTTGGTTGGTTTCATTGATTCAGATTGGGTCGGCAATCTTGATGATCGAAAGTCTACTGCAGGTTATGTTTTCAGTATGGGATCTGGACCTGTCACTTGGGCTTGTAAGAAACAACAAGCTCTTGCTCTTTATTCAGCAGAAGCAGAATATAGAGCTGTAGTTAATGCCAGTCATGAAGCTTTATGGCTTTGGCAGATCCTTTCAGAGTTTGGATTCGAGCAGTAGCAGCCTACTCCACTTTGGTGTGACAACCAAAGTGCCATCAAGCTTTCCAAATATCCAGTTCTACATCAGCGCAGCAAACACATTGAGCTACACATGCACTTCATAAAAAATATTGTTCATGATCATGTTATTGAAGTTCTCTATTGCCCTACAGATGATCAAGTTGCATACATCTTCACCAAGTCTCTTACAGAAGCGAAGTTTTCTAATCTTCATTCTATGTTAGGAGTTCAAGAATGTGTCCTTAAGGGGGGGTAGGCTCTAATGCCTCCTTCCTTCTCCTAATAGTGTCACTTTTGTAAATCCTTCAATCTTATCCCAAGTCGTTCTTAAGGGGGGATGTTAGGATATTTAGACACTTAGGAGTTAGTTAAGATCAACTCGTGTAATATATCCGTTAGGTAAAAGTGTGTTTCTTTAGTATGCATTAGTATGCATTTGTAAATATTCTAATCTGACGGTCATGATATGTTCTAGACATAGAGTGATCCGACGGTTCAACATCTCTTAGATCATACCTACCATTGATATGTGGCTTAACACCCAATTGGTCTATGCTCTCTATGTAAAGAGCATAGAGGGTCCTTGGCTAGTTGATCGATTATGAGAAGCTCATGTAACTTTATTTCTTTTGCATAATAAATTTCTCCAAGTAGCTATTTGGCTGGGGCCATGGACTGTTTTCCTCTCGAGGGTTTTAACCACATGACAAACATCAGTGTGTTGATCTGTGATCTATTTGTGTGAAGTGGTATCTGAAGGTGTTCGGTATTTTGGGAGTACCCTGTGTACCCGAACAATTTTCTCTTTAAAAGTGGTTTTTGATGTTACTTAGGAATAGCCTTTACAACCTTTGGTAATTTTCCAGTGTTAAAAAATTGGTGATGTTGCTCGGGACCGAAAGTGCATATCATCCTGGGAAGAACGACAAGGATTGCAAAGTTTAGAGAAAACAATTTATGTGGGAAAGCAGAAGTTTCCACATTCAAAAGAAGGTTGTACATTTTCCCTGGAGACCTCACATTCATTTTGAGTAGTATTACAAAAATCTTCATGGATTTTAGGAGAGTGAATATGAGAGGTAACCCTAATACTAAAACATTGCAAAGCGTGGAGAATCCAGAGATATTGCTTAGAATTAAAAATAAAGAAAAAATATATAGTTCTCAGTTTGGTGCATCATCATCTCAAGATTTTCATAGTATATAAGAATATGAATGGGAAAATACTGTTGAGAGATTACTGTTAAAATCAAAATTTGAAGCTGACCTAAAGAAAGTTGAGAATAACCATAGTAGGTTAGAGTCATATCTTCTTGATTATTTGTGGTAGAACCTTAAAACTCCAGTAAAAGCTAAAAAAACTGCTTCTATTGTCCAAAAATTTCAGTCTCATATTCCCCAACCTATTCAGAATCCTCTATCCTTTCAACCTTTACAACTTGCTCCAAATCCACCTAGACCAATGGCTACATCTCGGTTTGTTCCATTGGCCTTACCTGCGGTGTTACATGACCTTCCCTTAAATTATGCCCAAAGGATTTCACTGTATGATGGAGAAGAAAAATTTACTGCAAAGTACCAAGTTGGAAAATTTCATGAATTTATAGATTTGGAAGAGGTTGATTATGAGGATGTCAAGATGAGGTTGTTTGCACAAAGCTTGTGTGGGGAAGCCAAAAAGTGGTATAAATATTTACCTGCTGGGTCTATTCGAGACTTTGCAGCCTTCCAAACTGCATTCTTGGATAGATGGGATGATATGCAGAGTCCATTACAAGTCCTATCCCAGTACAATAATCTTTAAAATGGAGGTTTTGAGTCAGTCCATGAATTTTCCAGTAGATTCATGAGAGTCTATAATTCAATACTTGCTGATATTAAGCCTTTAGCAGGTGCTGCTAAACTTGATTATGCAGAAGCATTTGATAATGACTTTGCATTGTTGTTGAGAGAAAGAAAATCAGCTAGTCTTCCTGTTATGTTTATAGAATCCTTGGAAGTAGAAGTTAATATTATGGCACGTGGAAAGATAAAACAAAGAGTGGATGTTGATAGGAGGAAAGGTAGAGAATAAACTATGCCATCCACCTCTTCTACTTCTTTCTCTAATGATATCAAATTTGAAATGATTCTAAAAATAATGGAAAAGTTGATGGATAGGCTGACTATGGATACTAGGCTAGTGAATCGAGAACAGAATGAACCCTAGATAAAAAACACTAACTTTAAAAGACCTATTCCTCCTCCACTTTCGAAGAATAGACAAAGAGACATGAGGAATCCAAGGAAACAAAAGGATCAGCAAATAATACCACTTTTCCCTGAAAATTATGTTGTTGATGAAGATGGTACGAAGTCTATTGAAAACCATATTCATCATTTTGGTGATTTATATTCTGAAATCTATTTGACTAAGGAGGAACATAGTATGTTTGCATAGGAGGATGATAACTATATTTTGAGGAGGATTTGGAATAGTATCAGAAATGGTATATGCATGCTATAGATGATGTAAAAAAGATCAAATTGAGGAGTAGATATTTTTCTATGAATAAAGGAAGGTTAAATCAAAAACATCCTTCCAGTAGTCAGATAAATACAGAAAAAAGAAACAAAAACCAAAAGGAACATGTTGTACAAAAAGAGATTGAAAATAGAACTGAAAAAATAAAGGAATCAAAACAAACAACACCCATGGAGGTAGATAAAATTTCTTCCATTTTTAATTTACAAAGTGAACTTGCTAAGTTGAATATTTCAATTCCTTTTAATGAACTGCTTAGAAATAAGGACTATAGGAACGCAATAACAAAAATGGTCAGAAATCAAGGAGAGGCTTAGCCAGATATTTTGGAAGTGACAGATGACAATCCTACCATTGTTTCGAGGTCTAAGATTGATGATGTGGATAATGGGGAAGTACCATCATTTTATATGAGCTTAAATGTGCATGACATGGTGTTGCATAATGTTGATGTATATGTAACTTCGGAATGTATTTCACTTGTATTTCTTATATATTTTAACCCGATGTTTATTCCGGGATGTACTTGAGTTATGTCATGCCCCAATGTTCCTATCAGGAAGGTCTATCATATAAACAAGCCATGTCAAGTCATTGTGGGTAACCCTCCTATTGTCTAAGGGTTAAAGTCCCCGCAGTTTCGGGGCACTAGGGTTATTAGACTCTCCTAGTAGAGGTCGGCCCTGGTAGGGTTTTAGCCATGTAGGGATTAGTATAATTAGAGAATTGGAGTCTCTATTTATCACACAACTCATACAAACTCAAGTATAGTGCATAGTTGAGGAAGAAGAAGACACTGGGGCTAGATAAGAAGAAGGTTACTGTTGTCAGGAGATCACTTACTATTTTAGGGCTTTTCTATTTTGGTGCTGATTCTATCTCTGAGGAAGTTGTGGGGTTTTCACCATTTATGGTTTCCATGAGGATAAACACTGTGCTCATTGTCTCTTGTGTTTTATTGTTGTGCTTGTTATTCTCTCAGTAAAGATCCTAATATAATGCTAGCTTAATGATGAAATTCTAACATGGTATCAGAGCTAACTTGAGAAGAAGAAACTATGCAGCCGCGGGAACTAGGGATTCCTAGTTTGTGGATCTTCCTCCATATATTTTCAACAAAATTAAGGTGGAATAACTCTCCTACCTAGGGCACATATTTCTGTCGAATAAAAATCCAATTATGAGGTTTTTTAGTTTTGGACCCAACACTGCTGCCAAAACTTAAGGCTTTTCATAGAAGAGGATTTTTTCAGTGAGCCCAGGCCTGTATTGATCTCCTCCCCAAAATAGAATTTAGGGATAAATTTCAAGGCATTTGGGTGGACAGATCTCTAGAAAAGCAAAACCCTAATTTGCTACTGAACCAGCACTACAGGATTTCAACTCCAAATCTAGATCCGACATCTTGACCTGGTAATATCTAAATCTTTTGTATTTCCATTTGAGATTCTTGGTTTAAGATGTCTCATCATACCAAGCTTGATGAAAAGCTTGAGGGAGATGATAACTTTTGAGCTTGGAAGTATAGGATCTCCCTAATCCTGGAAGAGAATGAGTTGGACTTCTATATCAATGATGAGGTTCCAGTTCCAGAGGGAGATGAGGCTAAGGCCTTACATAAAAATAAGTTGGTTATGGCAAAGAGAATCATTACTGATTCTATCAAGGATCATCTCATACCACAGGTGTCCTCCCTCAAGACACCTAAAGCTATGTTTGATTCCCTAACCAAATTATTTGAAGGGAAGAACATAAACAGGAAGATGAATTTGAGAAACCAATTGAAGAATGTGAAGATCTAGAATGCTGAGACTATTCAGTCTTACTTTACAAGGGTTTCTCAGATCAAGGAGTAGCTAGAAGAAGTAGATGAAGAAGTGGAAAATGCAGAGATTGTGATGACCACCTTGAATGGTCTCCCTAGATCAATGGGACTCTTTCATTCAAGGAATCTATGCCAGAAAGAAGTTAGTCAATTTCAATAGACTATGGGAAGAATGCTCTCAAGAAGAAGCTCGGATAGCAGCTCGAGAAGAGAAGATGGGTAGTGAAGATCAAGCTCTCACAGTTCACTCCAAGAAAAACATGAGGATCAATTATCACTCCAAAGGTAAGATATCACACTCTAGAAAAGATGTAAATACTATTAGATGTTACACATGTGATGAGAAAGGTGACATATCAAAATTCTTCCCTAACAATAGAATTCTAAGGAAGAAGGGAAACAAAAGAAGACATCATGCCCATGCTGCAGAGGATGATGAACCTTCCACAAAGAGAATCAGACAAGAGGATGATGACTCTTCAAGTGAGGACGAATATGTTCTAATCTCCACTCTCATGGGAATTGTTTCACATGGAAGCAATGATTGGCTTATAGACAGTGGTGCTTCCAATCACATGATGGGATTCAAAGAATCATTTGTGTTGCTATCTGAACATGAGTCACCTCACAAGGTGAAACTTCGGGATGACTACCAGTATCCAATAAAAGGTAGTGGTGAATCCTTCTATAAACTAGACTTTGAAAATTCTTTGAAGATGAAGAATGTATTATTTGTTCCAGGACTAAAGAAGAACCTCCTCTCCATATGTACATTGGATGCAAAAGGAACGAGGGTTGCTTTTGTAGATGGCCAACTTTTTATGTGGCCAAAGGGAAAGAATTTTGAGGATGCAATTGTGATTGGAGAACAAGAAGGAGGTCTATACAAGTTGAAGGGAAAACCAGATCAAGCTTTGGTTCATGACACAGTAGAACCAAATGAACTTTGGCATAGAAGGCTTGCACATGTACATTACAGAGCACTACCACTTGCAAGCAAAGTTGTTGAAGGTCTTCCAGAAATCCAAGCAAAAAATGAAGGGGTCTGTAAATAATGTGCAAAAGGAAAGAACACAAAGAAGAAATTTCCAAGTAGTGAGAGAAAAGAAAAAGGAATCTTGGAAATCATCCACTCCGATGTATGTGGACCAATGTCATCAAGATCACTAAGCGGGCATGTGTACTATGTTTCTTTTATTGATGAATTTTCTGGGAAGACATGGATTTACTTCATGAAGAATACAGATGAAGTGTTTAGCAAGTTCAAGGAATTCAAATCCTTGATCGAGAACCAGAATGAAAAGAAGATCAAGACTTTTCGATCAGACAATGGTGGAGAATTCACTTCAAATGAGTTCAAGGAACTATGTAAGGACTCCGAGATTAAGAGGGAGTTGTCCAATCCTTACAATCCACACTAGAATGGGGTTGCAAAGAGGAAGAATAGAACTATCATGGAAGCTGCAAGAGCTATGATTCATGATCAAGATATTCCTATGCATCTTTGGGCAGAATCAGCCAGAACAGTAGTGTATGTACAGAACTGTACTCCACACAGAGTACTCAAGAACAAGACTCTTGAAGAAGTCTTCTCCGGTAAGAAACCAAAAGTTAGCCATCTCAGAATATTCGATTGTCCTGTGTACATACTCATTCCAAAAGAGAAGAGAACAAAATTAGATCCTTCAGGAAAGAAAGGTATATTTGTGGGATACTCTAAAAGCTCGAAGGCTTACAAAATATACTTCCCAAGGTTCAAAAAGATTGACATCAGCAGGGATGTAACATTTGACGAAGATTCAGCCCAGGGATAATTTTAGGGGCGAATTTTAGCCCAGTGGGCTATTTTTCCATGTTTTTTCCCAAAAAAGATTCACCATTTTGCATGTTTTGAAGCCATGTTTTTCCCAATTTTGATGGCGTAAAATATTTTCACCCTAAAAATTGCCAAATTATAATATAAACAATATAAAATCCTTGGAAATTAAAATATTTTTTGAAAAATATCGCCAATCATTTTATAGTTAGCGTTTTAAGAATTAGTAATATTTGCCAACATTTATACACTTTTAAATAAGTATGGTTCCTTAAAATAATCCCTGATTCAGCCTACATCAAATCCAGAAAGAAACCTGCTAAAGAACCTAAAGAAGCAGAACCTCCCAGAATTCATGATACAATCATGAACAAAGAAACTCAAGAAGAAGATCGAGAATTTGAAGAACCACAAAGACTTATAGATCCACCACAGGAGAAGAATACTCATAAGAGGAAACCTTCTTGGGTATGAGAGATTATCCAAGGTGCAGAAATATATGGGGTTCCAAAAGAGAATCTCAGAGAAAGAAAGAGGACCAGATCCTGTTCTAGTTATGTAGCTTTACTATGTGACTTCATTGATAAATAACCTTCCAAATATGAAGAAGTAGCAGAACGGAAAGAATGGAAGGATGTGATGATCGAAGAGTATCAATCGATCATGAAGAATGATGTTTGGGATGTTGTGCCAATACCAAAAGGGAAGTCAGTTGTAAATTCCAAATGGATCTACAAGATCAAGCATGCTACAGACGGTAGCATTGAAAAGTATAAGGCAAGATTTGTGGCTCAGGGTTTCTCTCAGAAAGAAGGAATAGACTATGAAGAAACCTTTGCACATGTAGCCAAATACACTTCCATCAGATCGGTACTTGCTCTGGCTGTAGTGATGAAATGGAAGATACACCAAATGGATGTCAAGACTGCTTTCTTGAATGGTGTAGTAGAAGAGGAAGTGTATGTGGAGCAGCCACTTGGTTTTGAGACACATGACAAGGAGTCTCATGTGTGTAGATTGAAGAAATCCCTGTACGGTTTGAAACAGGCACCCAGGACATGGTATGGCAGAATTGACATCTTTCTATCCAGTTTGGGCTTTACCAAGAGTAAAGTAGATTCCAGCCTTTACTACAAGGTGGAAGATGGCAAACCGGTGATACTTCTACTATATGTAGATGATCTATTTTGTGACAGGTATGGATGGGTTGCTTGCTGATACAAAGATAAAGCTTGATGTTGAGTTCGAGATGAAGGAATTGGGAATGATGCATTATTTCCTAAGTATGGAGGTGTGGCAGACTACAGATGGAATCTTTCTTAGACAAGGAAAGTATGCAGTAGATATCCTGAAGAGATTTGGGATGATGGACTGCAAGGCATTAACCACACCTATGGCATCAAACCTGAAGCTATTGAGTGATGCTTCATCAGAGACAGTTGAAGCCATGATGTATCGTCAGATGATTGGGTCCTTGATGTGCCTGACGAACACAAGACCAGATATTTGCTTTGCTATGAACACCTTGAGCCAATACTTGACAGATCTGAGACATGTTCACTTGACTATTGCAAAACATATTCCAAGGTACCTGAAGGGTACGATTGATTATGGGCTTAAGTATAAGGCTGATCAAATGCTTAACCTAGAGGGTTATGTTGGTTCATATTGGGCAGGCAGTGCCATCGATAGGAAGAGAACTTCAGGGTGTTGCTTTAGTATGGAATCATGTGTGATCTCATGGTTTAACAGGAAGAAATCATGTATGGCACTGAGTACAGCTGAAGTAGAGTATGTTGCAACCTATTTAGTTAGTTGTGAGGCAGTATGGCTGAGGAAGCTACTGTCTGATTTATTTGATCTCCAGTTAGATGCTACTTGTATATACTGTGACAACCAAAGTTGTGTAAAGTTGTTAGAGAATCTAGTATTCCATGACAAGTCGAAGGATATCGAGATCAAGTGTCACTATATTAGGGATATGGTGCAGAAAGGAGCAGTGAAGCTCCAGTATGTTGCGACGGATGAACATATAGCTGATGTGTTGATTAAGCCATTGGCTAGGGTGAAGTTTGAGTACTTAAGGGAGAAGCTTGGTGTTCTCCAGATCGAGGTTCCTCCCAAGAGGAATTGATGTGTCCGTGCTAAGCCCTTCTGACACGGTGAGAGGATTGGTTCCTTCCATGATTAGATGTAAGTGTTGTGCCATTTTGACATGGTGAGAGGATTGGTTCCTTCCATGATCAGATGTAAGTGATGTGCCATTCTGACATGGTGAGAGGATTGGTTCCTTCCATGGTCGGATGTAAGAGCTGTTACATGGTGAGAGGATTGGTTCCTTCCATTGTTAGGTATATGTGGATGCCACATACAGCATGAAAAAGGATTGGATCTGTGAAGACACATCTAGTATGAAAAAAGACTATCTCTGTGTAGATGGCACATCCAGCATGAAAAAGGGTTGGTTCTGTGGAGGCTCATTTAGTATGAAAAAGGACTAGCTCTGAGTAGCTGCCACATCTGGTATGAAAAAGGACAAGCTCTGTGATGCCTCATCTGGTATGAAAAAGGACCAGCTCTGTGATGCCTCATCTAGTATGAAAAAGGACTAGCTCTGAGTAGCTGCCACATCTGGTATGAAAAAGGACCAGCTCTGTGATGCCTCATCTAGTATGAAAAAGGACTAGCTCTGAGAAGGCTCATCTAGTATGAAAAAGGACTAGCTCTGAATAGCTGCCACATCTAGTATGAAAAAGGACTAGCTCTGTGATGCCTCATCTAGTATGAAAAAGGACTAGCTCTATGATGCCTCATCTAGTATGAAAAAGGACTAGCTCTGAGAAGGCTCATCTAGTATGAAAAAGGACTAGCTCTAAGTAGCTGCCACATCTAGTTGAAAAAGGACTAGCTCTGTGATGCCTCATCTGGTATGAAAAAGGACCAGCTCTGTGATGCCTCATCTAGTATGAAAAAGGACTAGCTTTGATATGATACATCCAGTATGAAAAAGGGCTTGCTCTGTAGATGTTCCTATGACAAGAAGAATCAAGAGATAGCACCTATGATGATGCACAGTGATGATCCAGATCGAGTGATGATGATCCAGATCTAGTGATGACGATCCAACAGAAATGATCCAGATCGAGTGATGGTCTAGATCCAGTGATGATCCAGATCCATTGATGATGTCCCACGATGATCCAGATTGAGTGATGATCCAAATTCGATGATGGAGATGACTTGAATATGAATATGACTTGAAGATGAAGAATAATTGAATATGGTGAGGACTTGATGATGATCCAGAAGATACAGAGAATAAGACTTGTGCAGAAAATTGTGTCGAAATAATACCTTCCTAGTTAAGAGGGAGTGTTGATGTATATGTAAATTCTGAATGTATTTCACTTGTATTTCTTATATATTGTAACTTGATGTTTATTTTGGGATGTACTTGAGTTATGTCATGCCCTGATGTTCCTATCGGGAAGGTCTATCATATAAACAATTCATGTCAAGTCATTGTGGGTAACCCTTCTATTGTCTAAGGGTTAAATTCCTCGCAGTTCCGGGGAACTAGGGTTATTAGACTCTCCTAGTAGAGGTCAGCCTTGGTAGGGTTTTAGTCATGTCGAGATTAGTATAAATAGAGAACTGGAGTCTCTATTTATCACACAACTCATACACACTCAAGTGTAGTGCATAGTTGAGGAAGGAGAAGACACCGGGGCTAGATAAGAAGACGGTTACTGCTATCGGGAGATCACTTACTGTTTTGGGAATTTTCTATTTTGGTGCTGATTCTATCTCTGAGGAAGTTGCAGGGTTTTCACCATTTATGGTTTCCCCAAGGATACACATTGTGTTCATTGTCTCTTGTGTTTGATTGATGTGCTTGTTATTATCTCAGTAAAGATCCTAATATAATGCTAGCTTAATGATGAAGTTCTAACACTTTATGTTATGCTGGATTCATGTGCTTCACATAACTTGATTCCTAAAGGAGTAGTAGAAAGTTTGGGGTTAGATATTACAAGGGCTTATAAATATTTGTATTCTTTTGATTCAAAAAGGGTGAAATGTTTGGGTTTGATAAAAGACATGGTAGTATCCTTGAATAAATTACCATCTAAAACTGTGGTCATGGATGTTATTGTGGCCGATATTCCTCCTCAATTTGGTGCTTTTTTGTCAAGATCTTGGACTTCAAAGTTAAAAGTAAGTTTTCAAATGGAAATCTCTTATGCTACAATTCTTGTTCTTAATGAAAACAAGAGACTGTACAGTGAAAAATGATCAATTTATGTTGTTAGCGGTCAAGATCAGCCAGGAGTTCATCATGTTTATGTTGTTGATATAGACTTAGGGTCATCTATTTTCTTCAATGATGTTTCTCATTGTGATTCGAAAGTTGTTGTGCCAAGTAAATGTGAAAATGATAAAAAGATGATGAATGAGTAGGAAGCATTGGAAAAAAAGAAAAAGTAAGAAGGGTTATGGACTATGTCACTACAACAAAAATTGGATTTAGCGTCTCTTTTTGCATCCTTTTTTGTGTCTAGACCATCTTTTAGTGTATTTTTCTTCATTTTTTGGACAAAATGGCACAATATCATAGGTTGGTGCTATTTTAGGCATTTTTTGTATCCTTTTTCTAAATTTGTAGCAGTTTAATTTGCACCAGGTTTTGCACCTGGTTATGCACTAGGTTTTGAATCAAGTCTTGCCAAAGGTTTTGAGCCTAGTTTTGCACCTAATTTTGCTCCTAGTTTGTACATCTACTCTTGTTGCACCCCCTTTTACATCCATGTTTGCCTCAACTTTTACACCTTTGTTTTCATCCACTTTTGCATCCGTTTTTACATCCACTTTTTCATCCTTTTTTACATCCACTTTTGCATCCACTTCTACTTATTTTTTTGCATCCCTTCCTACGCCAAGTTTTGCATCAAAGTTGACATCCTATTTTGATTCTAGTTTTGCATCTCATTTTGTTTCAGCCATTTTTGCATCCACTTTTGCATCCATTTTTTCATCCACTTTTGCACCCATATTTTCATCCATTTTTGCATCCCATTTTGCATCAATGTTTACGTCTTTTTTTGCATCTACTATTGCATCCAATTTTGCATCCACTTTTGTTGTGTCCCAATTCACACCCATTTTTGTGCCTACTTTTACACCCACTTTTTCTTCAACTTTTGCATCCACGTTTGCATTTTTTTTGTATCCAATTTTACATCAGTTATTGCATCCCTTTATGCATCCATTTTTGCATCTACTTTTGCATCGGGTTTTGCGTTGGGTGTTACAACTACTTTTGCATATACTTTTGTTGCATCCACTTTTGCATCAAATTTTGTATCCAATTTTACATCCATTGTTGTATCCACTTTTGTACCATTTTTTTCATCATGTTTTGCTTCCACGTTTGCATCATTTTTTTCATCCACTTTTGCATCCATTTTTGGTGCACCCCATTATGCACCCACTTTTGTGCCTACTTTTGTTGCATCCATGTTTGCATCCATGTTTTTATCCACTTTTGCATCCAGTTTTACATCCAGATGTTGAAGATAACAACAAGGATGATGATTATGATATTGAGGATGGCTACGATGATGATGATAATGTTGTTGATAATGAGGAGAACGATGAGAATGATGATGATGATGATAATGACAATGATGACATTGACAATGATTATTATGGAAATGAAATGAATGATGATGATGGTGATGATGAAAATTATAATGATGATGAATACAAAGAGAATGATGATGTTGATCATCTTTAAAATAAGTTGTTATTTGTCATGGATAAATTGTATGTGTCCTCGATGACCCTTTTCCATTATTCACATATTTTGGGTAGATGTTATTTCTTATGCCAAAGGAAATGATGAATAACTAATGAAAATGTCAATAATCATGATGATGATGATGCCAAGGACAATGGTGATGATGATGATGTCAAGGACAATCGTGATGATGATGACGTGAATGATGATTGTGCCGATGATGATGACTATTGTGATAATCATGGTGACAATGACAAATATGACGATGATGATGATGATAATCATCATTTCCATTATTGTCATCATTTAAAGCATATGGGACATGTTTACCATTTAAAGCATGCATAACAAGTGGGATACAGTTACAATTTTAAGCATGCATAACTTATAACTATGATTGAGCACATTTTAATCTTGGATATTGTAGTGAAACTATGTTTATTTACCTCTACCAATACATTCTTATAAGGATCATCATCATCATCATTTCTCATGTCATTGTTATTTTCATTGTAATTCTCATTGTCATCATTACTATCATCATCATCATCACCATATAATCACATCGTTGTCAACTTCATCGGCATTGCCATCATTTTCATCATCATTCATCTCATCATCCTCATCATCATCATTTTCATTGTCATTGTCATCATCAACAACAAGATTGTCATCATCATTATCATATAATCACATAAGTGTGAATGCCATTATCGTCAAATCAATTACATTTATTGTGTCCACTTTAGCACCCCAAATCAATTACATTTATATTCTCCTTATGCTAGGTTGTATAGGTGCAAAACTAGGTGGTTTATATCACGATGATGCTAAAATGGACACAAATTGCGTCCACTTTAACATCCCAAATAAATTACATTTAAATTCTACTTGTGCTAGATTCATGTCTAGGTGAAAAAATAGGAACATTATATAAATATGTTGCTAAAGTGGAAAAAATATAATTTGATGAATAAAGGTGACAACAAAATCAAAATATGAAGTTTCCTCGATTTGGCATCTTACTTTTCATTTCCTATTATAGTTAATCAAAAGTATTTTGATTTGGAGGGTAGTTGTGAATCACATAATCTAATTGAAATCCCATTTGAACATCTATATGAATACTACATGGATTATATATATGTTTAATTGAATCATATTTGTTTTAAAGGTGAGCTTATACATAAACTAATCAAATTTTTTTGCTATAGTGTAGTTTACGTACATTTGTGTTAACCAATTCCTCCAACTACACAAGTTATATTTTTATGTACATGCATATGAAAACTTCTACAATATACATATATAACCTTTTTTAATTCTCAATGAATAACTCCATATCACTTCTAATAATTATCAACCAATAGATGAAAATAACCACAATAACTATTATCCAACTAATTCTTGTTATTTTTGGCTACCAAGTCATATTAACTTATAAACATTTTAAGGACATTGCACTAGGTAATGAGTATACAGACAAGAATCAACACATTAATTTAGATTATGAGTTCTAAACATAGTAATTGAATGATTATTGCAGCCAAATAATAATGAAGCATTTTAAAATGGGACATAAAAACCATTATTATTTAAATATGAATTACATATCCAACAGTAAATTTAGAAGTCTTCATTCACATTATAATCCTCATCTAGGTGTTCCAATGTTTCCTTGTCAATGTTCATATGTTCTTGCAAGTAACTAATATTGTTCTTGCTACACCATCCTGCTGAAGTGGTATTGTAATCATCCTCATCTTCTTTTTCATCATATTCTGTATCAATAAAATTTGTTTCCATATCAGTTACATGAATTTCACCATATATATTTTCATCATTTATTTCGATATCATACATATTATCTTCCTCCATAATATCATCTTCCTCCATGATATCATCTTCTGAAGATGCACCTATGACCCTGCTTCTCCATATTGCTAAAGGAATATTGTCATCATTATCATCTTCACATTTTTCTACTAGATCTTCTTCAACTTGAACATCATCATGGATGCCAATTTTTTCTCCCTCAACTATATTTGGTTGGTCATCATTGGTTTTCTCAGTGTTGATTGAAGCATCTTCAAAAACATGTCTTAATCTTGGATCATAATGAATGACAGATATCGATTTTGGATCCAAAATATCTTCATAGAAAAATACATGTGCATGAATGAGATCCATATATTAGAAATTTGTTATTACATTTTTATTTTTATCATTAAACACATATATATTCCCAATAGGAAATGAATTATCAAAATATTGATGACTAATGCTTCTTATATTTATATTATTGTTTTAGGAAAAAAAACCTGCTCACAATGAATTGGTAGAACATAAGGCTCCTTATCCTCTAGTAGGTATTTTGAGGAGTCTATAGAAAACAATCCACTATGGGTATCAGGTCTTCTTGTCCTCTCAAATACTTCATACTATTTACATTTAACAATGCAACATTTGAAAGAGCGGTAATCCAACTCAATAATTTATTGTATTTTTCCAACATATTGAAGATTCCCTTCAACAATTTTTTTATCTTTTTAACTTGCTCGAATTGATTTCTTGAAATCAACCATAAACCCACAATCAAACGTTCATATATTTACATCTACTCTTTATACGCGATAATGCCAACCATATTCCCACATTGCGGGATACTTTCTCACCCGTGAAAGGCCATTTATTTTAGTGCAAATAAATATGATTATTCATAATTAAGTAATTAATAGTTTGATGAATATATTCAAGCAACATTTTTTAATAATTTCAATCAACATTTTTGAAGAATTTCATGCTTTACCTTTCGTTCACATCCTCTAGAAATGTCGATCTCATATTTTGTTATGTTTGCATTTATACCTTCCTCATCCATTCGGTTTTGAATTTGTTCAGTAATCCATTATAGAGTGCAATATTTGCTCCATTAACCAGAAAGATCGGAGGGAAGTGGGATATTCCTTTGGGTCAATTTCTTAAACTGTCTCCTCGCTTTTAACACTTCTTCCCTTTTTATATCGTACAAATCAATCCATTTATTCATGTAGTCCATCTGGTATAGAACAAACTTGTCAAGCATGGCACTTTCATCAACACCTATTAAAAATCAACATGTATAATTCAAACTGTAAATGTGATTTTTTTATTTTGATAAACAAAAAACTATATAGTAAATGATTCTAAAAATAATCACAATAATGATCATTTTACTTACCAATTTCTTGTTGAACACCATTACTTTGAGGTTTTTCTCCATCTATAATATCTGATGCATGCTATTCATCCCAAAATTCTGGACCATCTACAAACTCTTTACCAAAGAATTCACATAGGAAGAAAAATGCTTCATTTAATACATACCCTTCAGCCATGCAACCCTCTGGACATGCCTTTTGTTGGACATATATTTTTAAGGTTTTCATGTACCTCTCAAAGAAAAACATCCACCTCATTGAAATGATTCCTTCTATTTCAATTTCATCGACTAGGTGTATAAGTAAATGTACTTGTAGGTCCATGAAACTTGTAGGGAACTCCTTCTAAAATACACACATAATTTCAACATTTTCCTTCTTCCATTTTAGCACTTCACACACATGGATCACTTTAGAGGTCAACCACCTAATAAATGTCACAAAATTAGTATGAACATTTATGACATTTAAAATGAAATATAATATATCATTGCATCATACACAGTAACATTTCATACCATAATGATGTAATGATGATGATAATGTTGTTGATAATGAGGATAATGATGACAATGATGATGATGATGACAATGATGATAATAACCATGACGTCGTTGGCAATGATTATGATGGAAATGAAATGAACGATGACGATGGTGATGATGATGATAATTATGATGATGATGATAATGACAATGATGAGGTTGGCGATGATTATGATGGCAATGAAATGAATGGTGATGATCATGATGATGACGATGAAAATGATGAAAAATACAATGAGAATGATGATGTTGATCATCTTAAAAAATAAAGTTGTTATTTCTCAAGCATAAATCGTATGTGTCCTCCATGACCCTTTCCCACTAATCACATTTTTCTGGGTAGATATTATTTCTTATGCCAAAGGTAATGATGAATAACTAATGACAATGTCAATAATCATGATGATGATGTCAAGGACAATGGCAATGGTGATAACATGAATTATGATTATGATGATGATGATGACTATTGTGATAATCATGATGACAATGGCAATGATGACGATGATGATGATGATCATCATCATCATTTCTATCATCGTCATCATCAAAAAAATCATCACTGTAATTGTTGTCTAGTTCATCATCATCATCATTTAAAGCATATGGGATATGATTACCATTTAAAGCATGCACAAAAAGTGGGATATGGTTATAGTCTTAAGCATGCATAACTTATAACTATGAATGAGCACATTTTAATCTTGGAGCTTGTAGTGAAATTGGGTTTATTTACCTCTACCAACCCTTTGTTATAAGGATCATCATCATCATCATCATTATCATCATCGTCATTCATGTCATGCTTAGGGATTATTTACATGATTCCATGTGCATGGTATGTGGATGACCCTTGGATGTGTAGTAATAGATATAAACATGTTAGGTGGATTTTTCATTTGTTTATAGACCTCATTTTGTTGCTTAGGTATATTTTCTTATTAAAACATTGAAAAACTATGGATCTTGGTGACTTATTCATGAAAGACACACAAATTTCAATTTCTTGATTAAGAGAGTGATTCACTTTGGAGGATGCACATTGAGCCAGTTGGAGGAGGGTGTTGAACCCTAAATGGAATCATCACATATTTTATTGCATTGATACTTGTGCTTTACTTGAGGATGCTTAGGTTGAGGGAGTGATCGTGTAGGTGGAGTGGACCTATTGGAGCACATGACTTAGGATGATAGTTACATATTTGGAATATTATCAAGGCATAGTGTTTAACCCTTCTTAAGGAGCATTCATGCCTGAGAGCCTTTATTTTTGGATGTCTTAACCCTAGAGCTTAACATTTGTCATTTGCTCATCCTTCACATGGGGGCCCTCATTTTTTTATTAGGTTTCTTATAAAGGATCAATATCACTATTATATTATTGGCCTATCTCATATATTATATAAATAAAGTTAGCAGAGAGTCATCTCATATCATGATCATTGTACTTACTCTTTGTACTTATCTTGTAGAGGCATCATGTAGGGTAAAAGATGTTAGGGATCATGAGGAAACCTAGGAGAAGATGAGAGAGAGAGAGAGAGAGAGAGAGAGAGAGAGAGAGAGAGAGAGAGAGATGATGCTTGATCTTACTACTAAAGGATCATTTTTTCAAGATAGTTATTCAAAACTCATTTTAAAAGGAATGTTATGAAGTTGTTATTATTTCCATGTTGATTCTTGGTCTAACAGTAAATCACTCTAATTGTTTTTTAATATTAGGTGAAGAAATAAAATTTGAATACATGAAATTTTATTTAACTCATCAAGAAATAAATAAAAATCTATATTTTCCATGAATAAAACCACAATTGATGAAAACCTCTAAACAAAATGCTTTGTTTCATTACTCCAGATAACATGAAAAAAATTACTCCAGAAAACTGAGAAAGCTTCGTATCAGTATATTAATGATTCTCTGTAATGATTTGTTTATACATGGGAGGTTGTAGGGGTTGATTAAATGAATTTAAATGAATTTGATTAAATGAATATGGGTTTATTCATTTATATTTATGAATTTGAATGAACCACCCACAAAACCACCTCAAAACAAACTCCTAAATAAGGTAAATATAGTAGGTATTTCTTAAAAATAACTAGCATCCAAAACTTCAGCATTGGTTAAAACACACTAGAAAATAAGATAGTGTAAATATAATAAGTATTTCTTAAAAAAATTTAAAAATAACTAGAAACGAAAACTTGAGTATTGGTTAAAACACACTACGAAAGAAGATGGTGTGTTAGCATGAAGTCCATGGCGACCTTAAACCCTTTGATCTAAGGATGTTCTATTACCTTTTCTTTCCCATGGAACGAATACTCATCCTCCATACATTGAGTGTTAAAGCAAATCAATATCGTGGCTTGAATATTTTGTTCGTAGGGGGTTGTTTTTACCTTTATATAGGACGAGGAATAATGGGAGAATATCATGGGGCAGATGAGCACTACAATGGATTGGATCTCCAGAATAGCCAAGCACGGCCTCAATCCCTCCAGTGCAAGATATTTCTCCAGCTCCACTGTCCCGCTGGTGTTCGTTGACAAGAATACACGCGTTGTTTTCTAGGTCATCACTGGAAAAAATGACACTTTTCACACAGAACAAGCCATCGAATATGGCACAAAAATGGTATGTGTGGATATCTCGACTCCATTTCCTCTATTATTTCCTTTTGTATTTATTTCTATATTGGGTGTCAATCCTTGTATTTAAATATTCCCTCTGAGTCCTCGACTTCCTGGGAATCGAACTATTGAATCCTCAATTACACATATACCATTTTACCACAACCTTTAAGAACACTTTCTAGTACTTGTTGGGATGAAAACAACACAACTAAGGGTTTAAGCGGAATAAAGGGAATTTGGGGAGTTTAAGGAATCATGAAATGAAAAAATGTAATGTGCAGTAGGAAAATGTTAGCTAGGAGTGCACGGCGATTGTCTCTAATGGCTACCAAGAGGCATGTATCCCCTCTAGGTGACCAACCCCTATTCTCCATTTCACTAATTCTAACTATCCTGTAATTAATCTTTAAATTCAATTTATTTTCCCTCAGTTGCAGCAAGTGTTCCCAATAAACGCCCGATGGCCTTATCCAACAGCTCATCAACAACAATGGTGGCAGAGAATCCATTCAAATAAGAGTTTGAGAAGTACAACAACCACCTCAATGAAATGGTATGCTTTGAACATTTAATGTTGTTTAGTCCCATTTTACGAGGAATACTGCATTTTTTGTGGTTCTTGACATGCAATCTTCGTCTATTTTTATGCCCAGGATCCCACCTTTAAATATAGGAAAATAGAGGCAATAAAGACAACACTCTATGCAACCCTTTGTGGATGCATATTGATTTTTTTCGAGTTTAATGCTATATCTAATCAACACTAAATTTGTAAACAATTAGTTAGCATTCTGTTTATATGATTTCCCAATCTTCAACTTTTTATTGCTGGTAAGATAAGAAAATTTTATTAATGTCCAACAAATGACCACTTAAAGTTTTAGGGTTAGCTTAGGGTTTGAAATATGCAATCAAATTTTACACTTTAATGACATAAATAGAACTAAAGCAAGGTTAGATCTAGAACAATACTGTTGTAAATAACTTCAAACATAATTTTCATCTCTTTCACTTTTAACACTCCATTGGTCATTGTTGTAAGGTTGGTCGTTGATATGATTTAACAAATTCCATGTAGAGTAACAATATTAACTGATAAAACAATAATGTACAGGAATCAGTAGCAAAGAACAATATCAATACTAATCTAGTATTGTTTTAGATCAGCCTTATACTGAGACACTCTTAGGTTCTGGACTTGTCACTAAAAGGATAAGTCACCTAGATGAACAAATGACGTACCTTGAGAGAGAGAGGGTGCTTGAGAGAGTTATAGCAATAAGAATACAAACCTCAGATTCTTGGTTAAAAGGAAGAGAAACTTCAGTATTTAGCAACACACCAGTAGAGGGACATAGTCATGCATAGTACAATCACACTAGTGAAGAGGAAAGAGTAATGCCAGCACATAGTAGTACCCAACAAAGACACACAATCACACTGGGTGAGAGACACACCGTCACATTGAAAAGTGACACACAATCACGCTGGCAAGTGACACGCAGTCATGTTGGAAAGTGTCTCATAGTCACTCTAGATGAGAGACATGGCCATGCTAGAAGGTGGAGCATAATCACGCTGAGTATATAGTCATGCAGGTAGGGACACATAGTCATCCTTGAACTGGATGGACACACAGTCATGTAGGCAGGGTGGATACACAGTCATGTAGGTAGGGTGAACATACATTCATGCATGTATGGTGGACACAAAGTCAAGCAGGCCAAGTGGACACAATCATGTTTGCACATAATCACAGTCACGCTAGAAGAGTTCATGGCCTAGCCCTAGGGCACATACTTACAGCCCATCCTCATGACCCAGTAAGGAGAAAGTAAATTCCATGGCTAGAAAAGGAAACACATCCCAACTAGGATAGAAACCTATGACCTATAGAAGAATGAACTATCTCACTCAAAACTCAATACGTTAACTCCAAACAGTAGAAACCCTAGAAAAGGGTAAGCAACGAGCTCAAAGAATGAGATAGATACTTTTCTCTTTCACAGATGCACACTAAGGAAGGAGGAATGACCTTAATTTATAATCTTAACAAGCCTTCTACAAAGGTCTCTTAGTTATTCCCTAAGATTTAGGGTAGTTACCAAAAATAAGATTAGTTTGACTTAGTATAAGTTACCATCTAAAATACCAAACACGTCCATATGGGGCAGCATGTCCTGTGTCGATGTGTCCGATAAGGACACGCTGACAGAGCATGTCAGACATGTCCATTCAGTATGTCCCAATTTTGGACATGTGTGTTCTGTGTCTATGATGATGTGTCCCGAAAAAAGGAAACAATTTTTCTAGAAGGGACACCCGAGACCAATTTAAAACCAAATTTTCACTTCTTTTTTCCTGTATAGTTTCACGTGCACTTCTGCATATACGAGCATAGATATTATTTTATGGATTTCCATGGACATATTGTTCCAGATTAGGTAGATACTTGCTGTAGTGAATTGAGGAGTGGAGCTCGGATATAATGATATTTGCTTGGTTCCAAAGATTAAGTTTACGATGGCCATTTTCAACTTTTAGTGCAACATGTTGCTGCTCAAGCAAAGTCACTTGACAAGGATGGATTTTTGAACTACCTTCAAATGGTCCTAGCTACTGCAGACTTGTAGTTTTCACTGCCTCATTTTTCCAGTCAACCAATGGTTCATTTACAAATACATTCAACACAACATAAATGATTTCATGGTTTAAATGCAATGTCTATAATGTGTGAACCATGTCATTACACAGTAGGGAAATATAATCCAAGGGCAGAAGTATATTTGTGAACTACGAGTAATCTTGAATGGTATTAGTTCATGGACTGGTAGAAGAATCACCCATGTACCAAAGATGTATCCAAAATCTATAGGAACAAGCATACCATTTTCAGTGTCCATCAAAAAATTGGACAAGTTTCGGTCTCCTACTCGAGTCATATAACAACATATACTCAAAACATATAAGCTTTAAACAAATTGTGAAGGTAAATCATGAAAGGATTCTGCACTTGTTACAATTTTCTAGACTTGACATGTCAGTCTTGAGGGCATCCCAAGGTAACTGAGAAATCAAAACACTCAGTTTTTGTGGTGACTTCATCTGCTCTCACTTTCATGTACATATTTGTATAGCTTTCAGATAAATTTCTTGAAACTCCTATATTTTCTATCCATTCGTGGTATTCACCGCACAAACTAGATAGAAGACTCATTGGTGTATTCTTATCTTGTCGTGAAATTGGCTTCCCGCTAGTTGGAAGTTTGTGTGCTAAATTGATTACTGATTTGATTTGTAAATGTGTGATTTAATTTGTAAATGTGTAATACTAATTAGTAATTACTAATGTCAAGTTTTTTCCATTCAGGATAAAATAATTGTTTTTGGGTTAAGAGCTCTGATATACATATTTTTCTGT
Organism: Pseudotsuga menziesii; assembly: GCA_001517045.1. Taxonomy (NCBI): domain Eukaryota; kingdom Viridiplantae; phylum Streptophyta; class Pinopsida; order Pinales; family Pinaceae; genus Pseudotsuga; species Pseudotsuga menziesii. The sequence goes on from LPNX010454420.1 coordinate 80,340, forward strand.
TGGCTCCATAGTATAATATCGCCTATTACCACTCAGAGTTAATTCTTTAACTCATAGATAAAAATGATTAGATTGCCTACAAATTTGAATGTTTATTGTTTCTATTAATCTTATTTGAAAACTTGCATTTTTAACGTTTGATATTTATGTTATCGTATTTTTATTTTTATTTTTATGTTTTTTCCTACCTATTTAGGATGCCAAGCTCGAGACCCATATACAGATTTTATTAATGTTCATGGTGGTTGTATTATTGTGATAATAAATGTTCATGGAAACTCATACAATTTCAAGAACAAGAAAAAATATGGCTCCTTAATTTTATCCCCTGGCATGCTAAGGCTAGGTGTTTAGTAATTATTGCAATTGTTTTCCTAGTTCTGTATCTCAGGAAATTCGCTATAATTCAAGAGCTCTCATATATAGTATTTTATGCAGGATGGAAAGTTCATAGATACATTGGAAGGCACAAATCCATCAGAATTAGCTAATAAAGTTTCCAAGGTTTCTTCTAGATACTTAAACCATGTGAGCTCAGTTACTCCTTCTTTGGAAATAAATGGGTCTCCATTGTTTAATAGCATCATTGCTACATCAAATACTAGGTTGAAGGAAAAACTGAAACAACTTGTGGACTCCAAACCTGTCCTTTTGTTTATGAAAGGCACCCCTCATCAACGACGATGTGGATTTAGCAGAAAGGATATGGAGGTTTTAAAAGAGGTGGGTGTGGAGTTTAGCATATTTGATATTCTGAGCGATGAATAAGTGCATGAGGGAATGAAGGGATTTTCTAACTAGCCAACCTTTCCATAACTATATTGTAAGGGTGAGCTGCTTGGAGGCTGTGAAACATCCTTGAAATGCATCAGAGTGTGTTAGTTTTTCAACATTAAGCTAGCATTATGTTAGGATCTTTACTGAGAGAACAAAAAGTACATTACTCAAACACAAGAGATAATGAACACGGTGTTTTTCATTGAGGAAACCATAAATGGATAAAACCCCGCAACTTCCTCAGAGATAGAATCAACATAAGATGTAAAACCCCAAAACAGTAAGATGCACTCCCGACAGCAGTAATCTTCTTCTTGTCTAGCCCCAGTGTCTTCTCCTTCCTCAACTATGAGCTACACTTGAGTGGGTGAGTGATGTGTACTAAATAGAGACCCCAGCTCTATATTTATACTAATCTCAACATGACTAAAACCCTACTAGGGTTGACCTCTACTAGGAGAGTCTAATAACCCTAGTGCCCCGAAACTACGGGGAATTTAACCCTTACATAATCGGAGGGTTACCGACTATGACTTGACATGACTTGTTTACATTATTGATTCTCCCGATCGAAACATCGAGGCATGACAACATGACTAAATTACATAATAGATACATCCCGGAATAACCATCGGGTTACAATACATAAGATACATAGATGAATGCATTACAAAGTTACAAATACATCAACACTCCCTCTTAACTAGGAAGGTATTCTCTCGACACAATTTTCAGCACTGGTCTTCTTCTTTGTATCACTGGTAATCTTGTCATCTGCATCTCAAGTCTTTTGAGTCTTCAAGTCATCTTCATACTTCGAATCTAGATCATCTCTTGATCTAGATCATCATCACTGGATCTGGATCATCTTTCGATCCGGATCATCATCACTGGATCTGGATCATATCTCGATCTGGATCATCATGGGACATCATCATTGGATCTGGATCATCTCTCAATCTAGATCAACATCACTGGACTGGATCTGGATCATCACTGCTTGATTTGGATCATCACTCGATCTGGATATCTCGGAGTCATCATAAGTGGATCTGGATCATAGCTTGATCTGGATCTCATCTGGTCATCATCATGTGTGCTATCTCATCATAGGAAGTTCTACAAAGCTAGCCTTCTTTCATGCTGGTTGTAGGCCTAGCCATCAGGTGGGTCTTCTCCCAACACTTACATCTGACCTACTCATAAAAAAGGCACACCCAACAATCACAAATGATCATGTAGGAACCTACAATCACATCAAAAATGCCCAACACTCACATTCACCATCATGATAGGACATCGCATCACTAACATCTATGAAAAGGATTCATCACTTATATCTGACCTAGAAGGAACTGAATCCTCTCACCATCACCAGAAAGGCTTGTACTCACATCTGACCTGGAAGGAACTGAATCCTCCACCCTCACCAAAAAGGCCCCTAGTCCCAGACTAAGCTACCTGGTAACGGACCAGGTGCCTCCATTCTTTCGGAGAATGGTAGTTTCCCTTATATTTGACCTGGTAGGAAACAAGTCCTACACCCTCGCTAGAATGGCCTACACTCACATCTGAACTGGAATACTAAATCCTCCACCCTCATTGGAAAGGACCCCAGTACCAGACTGAGCTACCTGGTAATAGACTAGGTGCCTCCTCTCTCCCAGAGAGTGGCAGTTTCCCTTACATATGTCCTACTCGACAGAATGGCCAGCACTCATATCTGACATGGAAGGAACTGAATCCTCGCACCATGACAGAATGGATCAGCCCTTACATCTGATCTACTTGTCAGAATGGATATGAATCTCAGCACTCATATATGACATGAAAGGAACTGAATCCTCTCACCATGACAGAATGGATCAACCCTTACATATGACCTGCTCATCAGAATGGCTTTGGGACTCATCACTTTCCCTTGGAGGAAACCTCGACCTGGAGAACACCAAGCTTCTCCCTGAAGTACTCGAACTTCACTCTGGCCAATGGCTTCATCAACACATCAGCTGACTGTTCCTCCATCGCAACATACTAGAGCTTCACTGTACCATATCCTTGATATAGTGATACTTGATCTTGATGTGCTTTGACTTGTCATGGAACAATGGATTCTCTGACAACTTCATGCAACTCTAGTTGTCACAATGTATACAAGTAGCATCCATCTGGAGATCAAATAAATTAGATAGTAGCTTCCGCAGCCATACTGCCTCACAACTAGTTGAATAGGCTACGACATACTCTGCTTCAGCTATACTCAGTGCCACACAGGATTGGCTCCTGCTGAACCAAGAGATCAGACCTGATCCCATATTGAAGCAACACCCTAAAGTTCTCTTCCTATCGATGGCACTGCCTGCCCAATCTGAATCAACATAACCCTCTAGGTTAATCTTTTGATTTGCATCGTACTTGAGCCCATAATCAACTATACCCCTCAGGTACCTCAGAATATGCTTTGTAGCAATCAAGTGAACATTTCTCGGATCTGTCAAGAACTAGCTCAAGGTGTTCACCGCAAAGCAAATGTCTATTCTATTGTTCGTCAAATACATCAATGATCCAATCATCTGACGATACATCATAGCATCAACCAAATCTAATGAAGCATCACTCAATAGATTCAAGTTTTATGCCATAGGTGTGGCCATAGTCTTGCAGTCCATCATCCCAAACCTCTTCAGGATCTCTACTGCATACTCCCCTTGTCCAAGGAAGATTCCATCTGCACTCTACCACACCTCCATACCTAGAAAATAATGCATCATACCCAAGTCCTTCATCTCGAACTCAACAAGAAGCTTTCTCTTTGTATCAGTAATCAACCCATCCATACTTGTCACAAACAGATCATCTACATATAGTAGAAGCATCACTGGGTTGCCATCTTCAACCTTGTAGTAAAGGTTGGAATCTACTTTACTCTTGGTAAATCCCAAACTAGATAGAAAGCTATCATGGGGGCTTCACTTGTTGACCAATATCCTATCACGTTAGTTCATATTGTGGGTTTTAAAATTATCAAAAATTGAACCGATATATTGTAGGTATTGGGGGGATGAGGGGTTTAAGGTGGGGGTGGGTAGGGTGGTTTATAAGGATTGAGGTATAGAAAGGGGTGGGGAGGAGGTTTTAAGTATTGGGAGGGGGTTTCAACAAAAAGAGTTTGGGTCAATATCTCTCAAAGTTAAGGGTATTCTTTAATATCCCACGATCGTACGTGCTATGTGAGAGGTTCACTAAGTGAAGTCCCCGTGAAAGCTATCAATTTTGCTGTACCATGTCCTGGGTGCATGTTTCAAACCATATAGGGCTTTCTTCAATCTGCATACATGAGACTCCGTGTCATGTGTCTCAAAACCGAGTGGTTGTTCTACATACACTTCCTCTTCCACTACACCATTCAAGAAGGCATTCTTGACATCCATCCGGCGTATCTTCCATTTCATCACTACAGCCAGAGAAAGTACTGATCTAATGGAAGTGTATCTGGCTACAGGTGCAAAGGTTTCTTCATAGTCTATTCCCTCTTTTTCAGAGAAACCCTGAGCTACAAATCTTTCCTTATATTTTTCAATGCTACCGTCTGTAGCATGTTTGATCTTGTAGATCCATTTGGAAGTTACAACTGACTTCCCATATAGTCTTGGGACAACATCCCAAACATCATTCATCATGATCAATTGGTACTCCTCAATCATAGCATCCTTCCATTCTTTTTTTTCTGTAGCTTCTTCATAAATGGAAGGTTATTTATCAATTAAATCACATAGTAAAGCTACATACCCAGAACAGGATCCGGTCCTCTTTCTTTCTCTATGATTCTCTTCTGAAGCCCCATATCTTTCTACACCTTGGATAAGTTCTCGTACCCAGGCAGGTTTCCTCTTATGAGGATTCTTCTCCAGATGTGGATCTACATGTCTTTGTGGTTCTTCAAATTCTTGATCTTCTTCTTTAGTTTCTTTCTTCATGGTTGTATCATGAATTCTGGGTGCTTCTTCTTCTTCAGGTTCTTCAACAGGTCTCTTTCTAGATTTGTTGTAAGTTGTGTCTTCATCAAATGTCACATCCCTGCTGATGTCAATATTCTTGTATCCTGGGAAATATATTCTATAAGTCTTCGAGCTCTTAGAGTATCCCACAAATATGCCCTTTTTTGCCGAAGGATCTAATTTAGTCCTCTTCTCTTTTGTAATGTGGATGTACACAGGACAGTTGAATATTCTGAGATGGCTGACTTCTGGTTTCTTGCCGGAGAAGACTTCTTCAGGAGTCTTATTCTCGAGTACTCTATGTGGAGTATGGTTCCATACATACACCGTTGTTCTGGTAGCTTCCGCCCAAATATGCATAGGAAGTTATTGATCATGAAGCATTGCTTTTGCAGCTTCCATGATAGTTATGTTCTTCCATTCATAAATCCCATTCTGTTGTGGATTATAAGGAGTGGACAACTCCCTCTTAATCCTTGATTGTTTCCATAGCTCTTTGAATTCATTTGAAGTGAATTCTCCACCATTATCTGATCGAAGGGTCTTGATCTTCTTTTCTTTATGGTTTTCGATCAAGGCTTTGAATTCCTTGAACTTGTTGAATACTTCATCTTTGTTCTTCATGAAGCAAACCCATGTCTTCCTAGAAAAGTCATCAATAAAAGAAACATAATATACATACCCGCTTAGTGAGTTTGATGACATAGGACCACATACATCAGAGTGGATGATTTCCAAGATTCCTTTTACTTTACTTTCACTGCATGGAAATGTCTTCTTTGTATTATTTCCTTTCGCACATCCTTTGCAGACCCCATCATGTTTTGCTTGGATTTCTGGAAGACCTTCGACAACTTTACTTGCAATAGGTAGTTTTCTTTAATGCACATGTGCAAGACTTCTATGCCAAAGTTCACTTGGTTCTACTGTGTCATGGACCAAGGCTTGTTCTAGATGGCCCTTCAATTTGTACAATCCTCCTTCTTGTTCTCCAATCACTGCCACATCATCAATAGTCTTTCCTTTTGGCCACATGATGACTTGACCATCTATGATGACTTCCCTTTTGGCCGCATTCCTTTTGCATCTAATGCTGATATGGAGAGAAGATTCTTCTTGAGTCCTGGCACAAACAATACTTCTTTCATTGTTAGATATTTTCCAGAGTCTAATTTATAGGAAGATTCCCCACTACCTTTTATTGGATATTGGTAGTCATCTCCTAGCTTTACCTTGTGAGGTGATTCATGTTCTGATAGTCTCACAAAGGATTCCTTGAATCTAGTCATATGTTTGGAAGCCCCAATGTCTATAAGCCAATCATCAATTCCATGAGTAATGTTACCTGTGAGAGCAGAGATCAGAACATATTCATCCTTGCTTGAAGAATATTCACTTTCATATTTGGATCTCTTCCTGGATGGTTCATCATCCTCTGCACCATGAGCATGATGTCTTCTTTTGTTGCTCCTCTTCATTATCTTTTGTTTCTTAGGACAATTCCTTGCATAGTGTCCTGCTTCATCACATATGATCCTAGATACATCTTTTCTAGTGTTATCTTTGTGAGAGTGCTTACCTCTGGAGCTATGAGGTATTCTTTTGTTTTACTTGGAGTGAGACTTGGAGTGTACCATGAGAGCTTGGTCTTCACTTCCCATCTTCTCTTCTCGAGCTGCTATCCAAGATTCTTCTTGAGAGCACTCTTCCCATATTCTGCAGAACTTGACTAACTTCTTTCTAGCATAGATTCCTTGGATGAAGGAATTCCATGACCTAGGAAGGCCATTCAATGTAGTCATTACAATGTTTGCATTTTCCACTTCTTCATGAACTAATTCTAGTTTCTCTTTGACCTAAGAAACTCTTGTGAAGTAAGACTAGATTGTTTCTGCATTCTGAATCTTCACATTCTTCAGTTGGTTTCTCAGGGTCATCTTCCGATTTATGTTTTTCCCTTCAAATAATTTGGTTAGGGAATCAAACATAGCTTTAGGTGTCTTGAGAGAGGACACCTGTGGGATAAGGTGAATCTTGATAGAATCAACAATGATCCTCTTTTCCATAACCATCTTATTTTTATGTAAGGCATTTTCCTCATCTCTCTCTGGAACTGGAACCTCCTCATGGATGTAGGAGTCTAACTCATTTTTTTCCAGGACCAGGGAGATCCTATACTTCCAGGCTCAGAAGTTGTCAGCTCCCTCAAGCTTTTCATCAAGCTTGGTATGATGAGACATATTAACTGAGAAACTCCAATGGAAATACAAAATATTTTAGATCTTACCAGGTTCAAGATGTCGGATCTAAAACTTGAGTTGAAGTCCTACAGAGCTAGTTTAGGAGCAAATTAGGGTTTTTCTTTTCCAGAGTTCTGTCCACCCAAATGCCTTGAAATTTTTCCCTAACTTCGATTTTGGGGAGGAGATCAATCCAGGCTTGGGCTCACTGAAAAATTCTTATTCTATGAAAAGCCCTAATTTTCGACAGTAGTGACAGGTCCAAAACTGAAAAACCTTAGAATTGGATTCTGCTTCAACAAAAAGAGGCGCCCTAAGGAGGAGAGTTATTCCACCTTACTTTTGCTAAAAATCTGTGGAGAAAGATCCACAAACTAGGAAGCCCTATTTCCCGCAGCTGCACAGTGTCTTCTTCTCAGGTTAGCTCTAATACCATGTTAGTTTTTCAACATTCAAGCTAGCATTATGTTAGAATATTTACTGAGAGAACAACAAGTACAACAATCAAACAAAAGAGACAATGAACACAGTGTTTTTCATCAGGGAAACCATAAATGGAGAACACCCTGCAACTTCCTCAGAGATAGAATCAGCACAAGATGTAAAATCCCAAAACAGTAAGATGCACTCTCGACAGTAGTAATCTTCTTCTTGTCTAGCCCCAGTGTCTTATCCTTCCTCAACTATGCGCCACACTTGAGTGTGTGAGTGACATGTACTAAATAGAGACCCCAGCTCTCTATTTATACTAATACTGACATGACTAAAACCCTAATAGGGCCGACCTCTACTAGGAGAGTCTAATAACCCTAGTGCCTTGGAACTGCAGGGAGTTTAACCCTTACACAATCGGAGGGTTACCCACTATGACTTCACATGACTTGTTTACATTATTGATTCTCCCGATTGGAACATCGAGACATGACAACATGACTCAATTACATAATAGATACATCCCGAAATAAACATCGGGTTACAATACATAAGATACATAGATGAATACATTCTAAAGTTACAAATACATCAACAGAGTGGCGAACTAAAGAATGTTTTTGAATGACATGGATTGCTTCCTAATACTGATAAGGCTGGAAAATCAATTGTGGAAAATATTGCAAGTTCAAATCCAAGGAATAATAGAATTCACCTAAGGATTTACAAAGGAATCACCTAAGTAGTTTCATTAATACTACCTTTGGAATAATATTCTTTAGCTGTGAAATCTTGGGGCATACAACCATGAGCTACATCCACACCAACTATTTTTCCACATTCAAACAAATTAACGTTACAAAATTAAAGAGCTTAGTTACAATTTACAAATGATTCTAAAGAAGAAGCAATTATTGATCCAATATTAAGCCCAAGCATCAGAAAATAATACACATCATAGCACTAGTATCAACCATCAATGAAGTTTTACCACAAGAACTAAGCAAGATCCAAAAGAGAGAGTTCTCTGAGAATAGCTAGGAAATGGGAGCAAGCTAGCATCCAATTAGAATACCTAAGGTTTGAGTTCCAAACCCTATCAAATCCAAAGAAGGATGTAATTTTCCCAAGGATCTACAAGGGAATCGTCGACATCGTTTCTTCAATACTATTTTGGAAATAATATTCTTCAACCATGGACTCTTAGGGCATACAATCATGAGCTAAAAACACCATCTATTTGTCCGCAATCAATCAATTTAACCTTACAAAAGTAAAGATATTACTTGCAAATAATCCCAAAGAAAAAGAAATTGTTGATCCATGAGTAAACCCAAGCAAAAGCAAAGCATCCATATCATAGCACTAGCATTAACCATCCATGAACTTTCACCACAAGAACTATGCAAGAGCCAAAAGAGTGCACTCTCCATAATTTTTTAACAAGTTTTAAAATGAGAGGAGAGTCTCTTATATATGAAGAGAGACTAACAAACTCCTTGATAAAATAACAACAAAAACCTCCTCAAGACATGGTCAAAATACCAAAACTCTAACCATATGTCCAAGAGGCGAGGGTACACCACTAGTGTGAGTCGAATTATCCATGAATAAAATGAAAGAAACTCCCAGAAGAGGAGTGCTCCATGAGATGGAACCAAATTATGAAATAGGGGTCCAAAACCCGAGGGTTTTGACCCTCAAAATTATCCTAAGTGTAATGAGCTCATTTAAATAAATAACAAGTGTGCCAAATCATCAACTATGGATCAATGTCCAACTATATTCCTCAATTGAAGTGAACGCTCCTTAAGAATGGTCATATGTGTGAGTGAAAATGTCCTCAAAAGGGGGACGACTCTTCCAAATGGTCAATACAATTTCTAACATTTCCTCCTAAAGTGGAGTTTCAACCTCAAGTAAAGGTCAAGTGTTTGTACTGGGTATAGAGGTGCTAAAACCATGGAATGATTTAGCCCAAATACAACCAATCCCCCTCAAAAGTGGTCCTTGTGAGTGGTAGAAGGGGACGACCCATAGAATAATGCCATGTGGATCATCAAAACACCTCCAAGTATGTAGAAGAGGAAGGCACTCTCTAGAGGTGGCCTAGTCATTACCATAAATTTCCCATCCAAGTGTTAGACCATGCTCATTTGTATCTTTAGAATTTTGAACATTTTTACAAAAGTATCACCAAATATTTTATGGTTGGAATTTTAAGAATTTGTATGATTCACCAAAGTTTATACACTTTAAGATAAGTATGGATCCTTAAAATTTTCCTTAGATTGCATTTTCTGCCATTAAGGAAGAAAATAATAGATTATTTCCTTTACCTACATCTTTTTGTCACTGACTATTGATTGACACATTATGTGAGAACCTCTTATTTCTATTAGAAAGATCATATTGTTTATTTCTGCAATGTCTCTCAGAGTGGTTGAGCTTCCCAGATTAATGACATTAATTTTTCTATTTGTATGTCATTTCTTCAAGAAATTTCTCTTATTTCTCTGGTTGTTGTTATTGCTGTCATACCGTGCCAGTGGTCACCTTTATTCTATCAACCATTATTTTGTTGCTAGTTCTTTTGCTCACCTTTACCATGCTTCATTTTCATTTTTATGGTGAAAACTTGTTCTATGCTTTCATTACCAAAAATGTATATTCTCTATTCCGGTTGCCATACCTTCCTTTAAACTAAGCAAATGAGACATATCAGGTCTTATGGACCATAGTAAAACTGGAAAGAAACATTTTTGAATTTCTTAGGCAAGCTACTAATAGTAATATCTATGATTTGAGAATCTTTGTTTATTTGTTCTATTTGATGCAACTAATTCTTAATGTATTTCAACTTGATTAGGTGACTTGTGACTAAGTCAATGTCATACCTGTAAATATATTGCACTTTATTTTTCAAATACAATAGACTCAACTCATTAGATGTTTTGTATGAAAGACTTAAAGTGTCTCATGTCTCTTAACAATCATTTGCTTCAACAATCTGATGAATAATATCATCAAAGGAAGCCATCATTACTATTGCCAAGCTTCTTGTTCTCAGTCTTGACATTTCGCTAATTCTCCTTTATTTGTTGGCTTTATTTCTTTGTTGAGGATTGGATTCCAAAGTTCCCTAACTACGAGAAATTGAGAATGATTTTAATTTTTGTTTCAAATTTTATAATTTCTATCTATCAATTTGGTTGAATCATGTAATATTGGTGTGGTAATGTCAAAGTATTCATTGAGGTAGAAGCTTTCAGAGATGTAAACATTTTGAGAAGAAAAAGAAAATGTAAATGGCTAAAAATGAATTCTTTAGTTCTCCACACAGAGCCACACATGTGTCATTAAAATAGGTGCCTGACACATGTGTCATTTTCTGCCATTAAGGAAGAAAATAATAGATTTTCTCCTTTACCCACGTGTTTTTGTCGATGACTATTATCTGGCACATTATGTGCGATCCTCTTATTTCTATTAGAAAGATCATATTTTTTCTTTCTGAAATGTCTCTCAGAGTTACTGGGCTTCCCACATTGATGACATTAATTTTTCTATTTGTTTATCAGTTCTTCAAGAAATTTCTCTTATTTCCTCGGTTGTTGTTATTACTGTCATACTGTGTCAGTGGCCATCCTTATTATGTCAGCCATTTTTTTGTTTCTTGTTATTTTTCTGACCTTTACCATATACTTAATTTTCATTTTTATGGTGAAAACATGTTCTATGCTTTCGTTACCAAACATGTAGAGTCTATGTTCCTGTTGCCATACCTTCCTTTCAACTAATCAAATGAGACATATGAGGTCTTATGGGCCTTAGTAAAACTGGCAAGAAACATTTTGAATTTCTTAGGCAAGATACTAATAGTAATATCTATGATTTGAGAATCTTTGATTATCTTTCCTATTGGATGCAACTAATTCTTAATGTTTTTCAAATTGATTAGCTGATTTGTGACTAAGTCAATGTCATAGCTCTAAATATATTGCACTTTATTTTTCAAATACAACAGACTCGACTCATTAGATGTTTTTTATGAAATCCTTAAAGTGTCCCACGTCTCTTAACAATCATTTGCTTCAACAATTTGAGGAATAATATCATGAAAGGAAGACATCGTGAGTATGTCCAAGCTTCTTGTTCTTGGTCTTGACATTTGGCCAATTCTCCTTTATTTGCTGGCTTTGTTTCTTTGTTGAGGATTGGGTTCCAAAGTTCCCTAACTATGAGAAATAGAGAATGGTTTTAATTTTTGTTTCAAGTTTTATAATTATTGTCTATCAATTTGGTTGAATCATGTTAGATTGGTGTGGTAATGTCAAAGTAGTCATTGAGGTATAATATTTTGGAGATGTAAACATTTTGAGAAGCAAAAGAAAATTCAAATAGCCAAAAATGAATTCTTTAGTTCTCCACACAGAGCCACACTTGTGTCATTAAAACAGGGTGCCTGACACATGTGTCATTTTCTGCCATTAAGGAACAAAATAATTGGTTATTGCCTTTACCTACATCTTTCTATCACTGACTATGGTCTGGAACATTGTGTGTGAACCTCTTATTGCTATTAGAAATATCATATTGTTTCTTTCTACAATGTCTCTCAGAGTGGCTGAGATTCCCACATTAATGACAGTAATTTTTTTTTTGTCTATGATTTCTTCAAGAAATTTCTCTTATTGCCTCAGTTGTTTTTATTACTATCATACCGTGTCAGTCGCCACCCTTATTTTGTCAACCAATGTTTTGTTTCTTGTTCTTTTGCTGACTTGTACCATACATAATTTTCATTTTTATGGCGAAAACTTGTTCTATGCTTTCATTACCAAACATGTAGAGTCTATGTTCATGTTGTCATACCTTCCTTTCAACTAATCAAATGAGACATATGAGGTCTTATGGAGCATAGTAAAACTAGACAAAAAACATTTTGAATTTCTTAGGAAAGATACTAATAGTAATATCTATGATTTGAGAATTTTTTATTATCTGTCCTATTGGATGCAACTAATTCTTAATGTATTTCAACTTAATTAGGTGACTTGTGAGTAAGTCAATGTCAGACCTGTAAATATATGGCACTTTATTTTTCAAATACAATAGACTCGACTCATTAGATGTTTTTTATGAAAGACATAAAGTGTCCCACGTCTCTTAACAATCATTTACTTCAACAATTTGAGGAACAATATCATCAAAGCAATCCATCATTAGTATGGCCAAGATTCTTCCTCCCAGTCTTGACATTTGGGAAATTCTCCTTTATTTGTTGGCTTTGTTTCATTGTTGAGGATTGGGTTCCAATGTTCCTTAACTATGAGAAATTGAGAATGATTTTAATTTTTAGTTCAAATTTTATAATTTTTGTCTATCAATTTGGTTGAATCATGTAAGATTGGTGTGGTAATGTCAAAGTAGTCATTGAGGTAGAATCCTTCGGATTTGCAAACATTTTGAGAAGCAAAAGAAAATGCAAATGGAAAAAAATGAATTCTTTAGTTCTACACATAGAGCCACACATTTGTCATTAAAATAGGGTTCCTGACTCCAAAAAGGGGATTTTGAAGTATGAGTTTGATAGGGCTTTGTTACATCAATTTTTTCCTATTAGTATGCAACTAAGCCAAAATATGATAATGGAGGTATTGTAACAGATTCAGTGGGTATAACATTTAAAATTTAAATGAATCCCCTAAATGAATCCTAGCTTTTATTACACCTTCTCGAGTTTTACCTATATTAGCTATTAAGGGATAGTAAATTATGTCATATCACCACCTATAGCTGTCATGTTGTACATCAATTCTCAGAATTTCAACTTTCCCTTTAACTCCAACAATTTATTACGATCACTAATACCGATGAAAAATAAAAATTGAGAATTGTTTCACAGAGGGGTGCGTGTATCTGTTTGCCATGTTAATGAGCTATTCCAGTTTTAATTGTTGGAGAAAATTCTGTTGGAACTTTTGGGTTTTTTAATTATTATTTTTATATTCCAATCAATTTGTGCTTAGAGTCTCTTGGTAGCAATATTTCCTTCATAAATAAGTCGTTTGTGGGCATATCTTCTTTTTTTAGAACCCTCTGTTGATAGAATGATTTCAAGCACTTAACCTCTAGTTAAGGATAGTTATTAGCTGGTTTTGTTATTTGTATAACTAAATTGTGGGTTGATATTTTATGATTTTCTTTATTGATAACTTGCGAAGATGTATGTCATCTTTTATTTTATTCTTATGAATAGGAAGAAAATGGTTTTTATGGTTTTTTCTGTGTAAAACATTAGTTTTCCAACAAGTTAGAAATTTGTACGAGACCAAGTTGTCAAGATTGAAACCTTATAGAAATGAGGTATTGGACTTAATTGATAAATTCTTCCTTGCTTTCAACATTCATTTAATTCCCAGAAGTGAAAATAAGCAGGTAGATTGATTGGCCATATCACCAAGTAATTTTAGACATCCTCTGCCTTTGAAATTAAAGTATGATGTTTAATTAAGTTGTAGACCTAGTATCCTTGACATTGTAAAATTTTAGCAAGTATTTTAAGATGACTGTGAATTGAAAAGGTTTTAGACTCTTTGGATGAATTTTTTGCTTCTGCCATAAATCAGGATAAGGATGTAGGGGAAGTTCATTCCAATAACTATATTATTGCTATAAATCTGTTCCAATCCCAATTTGAAAAATGTTGATATGTAATATTAAAACATTATAAATTGTTTTATAACAATTAAAATTTTGAGTTTTATTTAATATTTTTAGATATTGTTTTCATATTCTAATCAAATTTTACTTACAATTTTCTTGATAGAAACTTATTCAAGATAAATAAATGTTGATATACATTAAGTTGGGCTTTCCTATTCTTTTTGTCTTTTGATCATCATTTAACATTATACTCTTATTCTTTTGGTTCTGCTGTTACTCCGCAAGCATCAACACCATTTCCCCCATCATGCAGAAAATGTGCATTTAGTCTTGTGTAAGAGCCTTTCCAGGTGTTGTGACAAAGAGAAAAATCCCATTCCTAATAGCCCCCTTTGCAATTCGGGAAATTTTACCACCCCCACACTTGATATTTTTAGGGATAGGATGTCGCACTTTGGCTTTGACTTTGATCTTGTGAGGTGTTTGTAATAGTAAAACTTAGTCTTTGCATATTCCACAGATGGTAGTAACAAGGTGGTAGTAGAAGAAGTTTGTGCAACTACAATCACTGCCAAATCTTTGTTTATTCATGGTTTCTTGGCTTTAACTTTATAAGGGTTTCAGGTGCCAAGTTTTCCTGATGCTCAACATCTTGGGGGATACCAATGCAGGGATTAACGTCATGCACTGAGATTTGTGCAAGGTGGTATTTGAATCTATTTATATGATCACAACACTCAGAAAGGGGAATTTACTCTTCAGCTTCAGTTTTTGCTGAATCGTTTCTCAATAATCACATGGAAAGTCTTTCTCCCTTGGTGGTTTCAAGGTTTTGGCATAGTTTTTAGCTGTTGTTAGGTTTTATGGAAGAAAAGGTGTGTAGATGATAGGGTTTTCCAATGCTTGGAATTTCTAAAGAGTGTTTTTCTCTAGTTTAGTGTTGTTCTTGTTATGGATACTAAGAATTTTCAAATGAATTAAAAAACATTAATAGAGAAAACCAAAATAAAGACCCTAAACAAAACTCCCAAAATAGTGAGGTATATACCAACATAGCAATGTTATGAAGACTAAATCGGTGATCTGAGCAATTGACTCCAAAAACTAGAAAGACAAGAATTGGTAACAAATAGGACACTAAACTAGTCAACGAAAAAATACATAAAATTTGATAAACATATATATATATATATATATATATCTTCATGTACATCCATGTAAGTCCAAATCATTACATACCAAATATGCACAGTTCTCATGTATTTTATGGTGAATATAGCAAATTAGCACAAGTGCAATACACTTCTGAACCAAAATACATTAATACTGAGGCTCTAAATGGTTTGCAGAGTCCAAAAGTAATCATACTATAGTCTACAATAAAATCAATCTATGTAATGTTCCAAAATTAGATACTCTACATTCTTTCAATGGGAATGCATGGAAATTTAAGTCGATGACCATTAAGAACCAACACCAATGCCCATAACCTATGACGGTGGGAGTAGCTACAAGTCATGTAGGATAAGTCCATTCATGGTACTAAGGGGGCATCATTAAATATATCAAAGTTAGGTTTTGGGATAGTGTAGGGTTTTAGATTTTTTGTTTTTAGTTTTATTTTTGTTTTTTTGGTGGAAAGAGGCACACAGGTACAAAACCTATCAAACCAGTTGGTTTCGATAGGTTTTGTCTTCAACTAGTCACCTTTGACTAGACTAGATGTCTCCAGGACATCCCTTATTCTTCCCAGGGACAACCTCAGGGGCATTACAAACGTTCTTGGGGTTGTCTCTAGCCTAAAGGGTTGGTCTTCTACCCACCCATAACTACCTTGGTACACAAGAACTTAAGGGTCCCAGGTGCAGGGAAGTGTTCCCGTGCTACATAGTTTTTAGTATTTCCTAAAACTTGAATGTAGTTTGTGAAACTGGTTGTTATAGAAACTCAAACCATTTTCTATTTCAAGTGACATTGGTACACAATTATGCACTGTGCAGAGCAATAAATCTTAGTTGGATTTGCTGTCAATGTTGATACAACATGTTTACAATGTCTTCTGACCTTGAAATGTTAATGCCAATACATGAGCTGTCAAATTGCTTACATTTTATTATAAATAATAACGTCATGTTGAATACATTTTTCCTTGTGATACCTGTAGGGGTAACGGACAACTTGTGCAGATATTGCAAAGGCATCATTTTGCATCTCACATGAAAATAATGGTTGTTGTAGCTCAAGTTCAAGATGAAATATTTTCTTTTGTAAAGGTATTTTGGAATTCAGTTGTGAAAAAATTTATGTAATTTATTTATTGTTTTATTTTCATAATTTAAATAAAATCCTATAAATTGGTTTCCTTTTTTATTCCACATTTATTACCTTGATAGAATATGATGTCTTAAATCATACATAATTCTACATTTTAGCTTTTACCTAGCTTCTATAAATGAATGGTCTTTTACAAAATCCAGTTTAATATATTTGCTAGTATTTATGCAATGTTCAAACTGTCAATTTCATTTAAATGGAAGAAATGTTTCCATGATTTGTGGTTGGGAAGCTTTACATTTATTATTTGTTTTATCTATCATCATGGTATTAGTATTCATAATTTATTTTCCTGAACCATGATGGAAATCTTATCTTTGAATGAAGAATATTGATAGGTACCATTTAGCTAACCTCTTTATGAAATATTTGAAGTCATGGATTTCTTCAATTTTGTACATAATAAATACATGCAAAATACTTACAGATAGAAGAAAGAGAAGTGAGAAAGGTTGGTTTATTAATGTGACTTAATTAACACTCAAATTCTATAATTTAAAGTCCCAAGTCATGTAATACAAGGTATGACTGGCATGAGATATACTATCACCGTCCTTTAATGGAATTATTAAACAAAGTAACTTGTCCCAAAATCCAAACTATCTACTATCTAGACTAACCACATTGAAGAAAATGTTTGTAATGCACCTCTGAGTTCTAGAATTGACAAAAACTGGGATTAATGAAAATGGAAGTCTATTTGCTAGATGTCCTGGAATCTCACACATCAATGTTGGAGGAGAAAACAATGGGATTGAATGTAAAATATAAATTCTAAGACATTATGTATGAAAGTGAGTATTTAATATGTTAATAATATAACGTGGCATTAAAGTATTTTGGTGTTTAGATCCCCCAACCATTCCACCATAAATGATGTTATGTATGGCGAGATACATGAGAGAGTGGTACATATATTTGAGCATTTTGCAAGATCACCCATTGATATATTGCTTCAAAATTATCATTTAAATGACATTTATTATTATTTTCACTAAATCGTGTGTTTTTCATGTGTATATGCTATTATAAAACCTTCATTATATTAGAGATAAACTTGGTTTTAGGGAATATAAGAGTTTCTGTAAATTAAAGGTGGAAGCAAGCAACTAAGGCAAAAAATATTATGGTAAAAATGGAAGGCGGAGACACTACGTAGATGAAGGTTAAGATTATAAAGATTCCTTTGAATTTGTTTTATTTAAGGTTTATGGTTTTAATGAAACTTTAAGTCAAAACTTAGGGGAATATGTTTATGACAAAAACTTGGATATTTATTGGAATTAAAAAAGGGAATGGAAATAAATTATGTAGGAACAGATATATTTAGATATATTTGTAGGGAGAGGTTGTGGAATTGCAAAATAAAACCAAAGCCATTGAAGCACATAACTAATCACCTTCATGTAGAGAAACCCATGTTTAACACTTTTCGATTTCATTTAAACAACATTTAAGATGCCCTTAAATGCTTATTTCTTCTTAACGTGGGATACCCAGGGTCTATTATCAGTGCCCAATAAACTGCCAAATGATTTTAGTTAATCCATGTGTAATATATAATGCTTTGCATGTATTAGAGTTGCTCTTATATTCCCTCCATAAATTGTAGTCGGGATTTTATTGATAGCTTGGCTTTGATTATATGCCATCCTCTTCCTGATTCTTAAAGGGTGATAGCTCAATGGAAGAGCAACTGCCTTACAAGAAGGAGGTTGGTGGCTTGATTCCTCCATGCCCTAATGATATTGCAATGTATTTCTAAAGGTAAAAAATGTATTAGTGCAAGATTGATGCAATATTAAATGCAACACTAAATGGAAAACAGGATGTAAAAGTGAACGTCACAGCAAACAAAAAAGTGGATGCAAAAGTGGACGTTATGTTACATGCAAATGTGGACACAAAAATGGATGTCACACTAAACACAAAATTGGATGCAAAAAGAGGCTCAACACTAGACACAATTAACGACTCAAAACTAGATGCAACAGTAGATGCAAAAGTGGACTCCTAACTAGATGTAAATTTGGACATTAAATTGAGCACACAATACGGTGTATCAATGGACATAAAACCAGGGGTAACACTAGGTGCAAAACTAGAAGCAACACTTGGCGTAAATAAAAAATTAAAAAGAGACACAATATTGGATGCAACATGGGAGGAAATATTGGATGTAAAACTAGACATAATATTGAATGCAAGATGGGATGCAACATTTGGCACAAAAATGAAAGCAATATTAGATACAAACATGGGCACAAAACTATGCACAACACTAAGTGCAATATTGGGTGCAACATTGGGTTCAAACATAGATGCAAAAAAGGACACCAACCAGGATGCAACACTAGGTGCAAACCTAGATGCAAAATATGGCGTAAAACGAGATGAAACATTAGGCACAAACATGCATAAAAAAAATATGTAAAACAAGATTCAAAATGGGATGAAACATTATAAGTAAAATGGATGCAAATATAGATGCAATATTTGGCCCAAAATTGGATGCAAACCTAGATGCAAGACTAGATGCTGAACTAGACACATAATTTGATGCAAAATATGGTGCAAAATTGGGTGCAAAACTCGATGGAAAACTAGGAGCAAAATAAGGCACAACATTGGATGTAAAACTAAGCATCAAACTGGGTGCAACCAAGGATGTAACAAAGGACACAAAAAAAGATGCAATACAAGATGCAAAATTGGGCGCAAATAAGGGCGTAACAAAATATGCAAAAAATTGGGCACAAAAAAGGGTGCAAAAATGGATGTTAAAAAGGATGGAAAAAAAGATGCAATCGGCGGTGTTTTACAAAATTGTACAATAGCGCCCGGTTTAGCGCCAAATTGTTCACTACAATTGGGAAAATATTACACTAAAATTCGATTCTAAATCCAGTTTTTTTTGTAGTGTGTATTTTGATGGGTCGGTGGCTAAAGTGGGTGCTAGTGTAGGTGTATACATAATTTCCCCTATCATATATTTTAATGTTTTTTCTTACAAGTTGACCTTTGAATGTACTAATAATGTCATAGAATATGAATATTTGTTGTTGGGTTTGCATGCACTAAAGGATTTGGGAGCTAAATGAGTCCAAGTTTTTCAAGATTCATAACTTGTGGTAAATTAGGTGAATGATAGTTATCAAACTAAGAATCCCAGAATGAGAGCTTACAGGAATGAGGTGTGGGATATGTTTGGGAATTATTTCACAGAACACATTGTCAAAGTGGTTCCTAGATATGATAATACATTCGTAGATTCTTTGGCGATTGCTGTTGGAATATTTTAGAATCCTACTGTAGGTAAAATAAAATACAAGGTTGAAATTGTGAATAGGCCTTCCATAGCAGACAATACCAAGTACTAGCAGGTTTTTGAATATGAAATGCAAATAAAAAGATCTCTGGAATTGTTTGGTGAATTTGTAAATACCCAAATAGAAAATGAAAGTGTTGACTTTGAAAATTTTCAAGATGTTGATGAAGATGAAGATGGAATTGGTGAAATAGAGAAGTTGAAAGGCTCACTAGGAGGAAAATATATAGTCCAATTGAAGAGTAATCATATTCCCATAGGTTTAATTCCCTTAGAGAATATTTTTGACCAAAATGATGTTGTCAAAGATCCTAAAGTCAAACCTGCTGAAAACGTTGTGGAAGATAAAAATATTGTTATCGAGGAGAATCCCAGAATTTTAAAGTTGTCCAAGAAATTTCCTTCTAAGGAAAAAGATGAGTATGTGAACCTGATAAAAAAATACACTGATGTATTTGCATGGAGTTACGATGACCTGAAAGAATATGATACTTCTGTTATACAGCATACTATTCCAATTAAACCTGGAGAAAAACCATTCAGGAAAAAACTCAGAAGGCTTAATCCAATCTTATTTCCTATCATTGAAAAGGAGATAAAAAAATTATTTGATGCTAAAATAATTGTAACCATGAGATTATCAAAATGGGTTGCTAATTTGGTTCCTGTTACAAAGAAGAATGGTGAAATAAGACTGTGTGTGGACTTCAGAAATCTAAATAAAGTCTCCTTGAAAGATAGATACCCTTTACCAAAGATGGACAAGATTTTGCAGAAAATGGTAGGTTTAGAGAGAATTTAGACCATGGATGGGTTTTCAGGTTATCATAAAATAAGGTGTTGCGTGAAGATCAGGAGAAAACTGCTTTCACTACACCATGGGGTACATCCATGTATGAAAATTTGCCTTTTGGATTAATGAATGTAGGAGCCACTTTCCAGTGTGCTATGGAAATGGATTTTGCAGTTGAAAGAGACAGGTTTGTAGTGATTTACATGGATGATATTACTATATATTCCAGACATGACAGGGATCATATCAAACATTTGGAAAAGGTCTTCCTTAAATGTATAAAATATATCATTTCATTAAATCCAAGGAAGTCAAATTTTGCTTTGGAAGTAGAAAAAATTTTGGGCCATATTATTTCCAAAGAAGGTATAAGGATTGATCCAGATAGGGTGAGTGCAATTTTTAAGGTGGAGGAACCAAGAAGTAAGAAAGAAGTACAATCGTTCATTGGGAAGGTAAATTTCTTGAGGAGATTCATTCCAAGGTATGGTGAAATATTGATGAACATTACTAATATGTTGAAAAAGGATCATGAAATACAATAAAAAGTGGAGGATAATAAATCTTTCAAGAATATAAAGCAAGCTATTTCAGAAGCTCTTGTGCTGGTAAGTCCATATTTTGACAAAGATTTTCTAGTATTCTCATATGTTTCAGAGCATACTGTTGCAGATGTTTTGTTACAAAATAATGATCAAGGTGAAGAACATCCTATAGCATTTTTTAGTAAGATATTAAGAGATGGAGAGTTAAAATATGATATCATGGAAAAACATGCATATGCTTTGATTAAGGCCCTAAAATATTTCAAAATTTACATTCTTCATTCACATGTAGTTGCATATGTTCCCAACGGTGTGGTAAAGAGCATACTTACACAGCCAGATCCAAAGGGAAGAAGAGCGAAATGGATTGCAGTACATTTGGAATATGACATTGAAATCAGGCCCACAAAGTTAGGGATATGGATTGGCTAAGATGATGACGGACTCTAATTGTGATTCTCTCCAGCTAAATATTTTTTCAAGTCAATTAAATCAGTTGGATACAAAAGTGCAAGTGATACCTAATTTTTCTATTTCTCCATGGTATGCTGATATTGTTTATGTGTTGTAAAATTTACAGCCTCCTACAGGGTTAAGTAAAACTAGAGAAAGGTCTATGAAGTTGAAGGCTACAAAATTTTGTATTTTAAATCAATATCTTTATTGGAAGGATCCTGGTGGAGTGTTGTTGAATTGTCTTCTGGAGAATGAAGCTCAACAAATAGCAAAATATTTCCATGAAGGAGATTGTGGGGGACATCATTCGTGGAAGGTAACTGCAAAGAAAATCTTGAGAGTAGGATTCTATTGGCATTATTTATTTTCATATGTGTATAAAGAAAACACCAAATGTCATCAGTGCCATAATTTTGATGGAAAGAGCAAAGTGGTTCCACTCCCTCTTAATCCCATATCAGTAGAAGCACCTTTTCAATAATGGGGGTTCGATTTCATTGGTGAGATAAATCCAAACTCCTCGGGACAGCATAAGTGGATCTTAACATCATTTGGTTAGCTTACAAAGTGGATTGAAGAAATACCTACTAGAAGAGCTATAGATGCAGTGATAATGGATTTCCTGGAGAATAATATTTTGGCAAGATTTGGCTGTCCTAACTGGATTGTAACAGATAATGTAGCTACTTTTAAGTCTAGGAAGATGATGAATTTTTGTCATAAGTATCATATAAGTTTGAATCATTCTACTTCATATTATCCATAGGGTAATGGACTGGAAAAATCCTCTAACAAAAGCTTGGTGAGGATAATTAAGAAGTTGTTGGAAGATAATAAGAGAGCATGGCATAAAAATCTGAAATATGCTTTGTGGGATGAAAAAATCAGCACAAAGAGAGCTATTGGAATGTCACCATTTCAATTGGTGTATGGAGCTAAAGTGGTTTTTCAAGCATCTCCAGGAGTACCAATCATGAAGTTGTTGCAAGAGCAGCAGGATGAACCTAAACATATGCGAAGGAGAATAAACCAAATTATTGATCTAAGTGAACTGAGGGATAAAGAATATGATAAGGCATAGATTCATCAGGAGAAAATGAAGAATACATTTGACAGAAAGGTAAAAGAGGACACTTTCTAGATTGCTGATTTGTTGTTAAAATGGGATGCTCCACATGAAGACAAAGGAAAACATGGTAAATTTGATCATTTATGGGTAGGTCCATACATTATTGTAGCACACAAGGGTAAAAATGCTTTTATTCTACAGTATCAGGATGGATCTCAGTATGAAGGAGGTCCAGTTAATGGGAGATTTCTGAAGCATTATTTGGACTAAGGGGAAAGGAAATTTCATGTATTATAGTGTAAATATTTCTTTACTTCCATTCAGTACAGATGGTGAGCTAGAAGATTTGAAACCCGCAGAGAAGGCCCTAAGATTGGAAAGGGTAGCCATATTTTAGTTTTATATTTATTTCAAAAAGAAAAAAAGACAAAAAGACAAAAAAAATAGTTAGACTGATAATGGATTTGACAACTCGTCTACGGGGTTCTTGGCTACCTCACAGGGAGGATAGCATCCCTAGGGGAGCTAGCTCTTAGCACCATATTTGAAAATTTTGTGAAAATACTCTTCAGATTAATTGGTTAGCATATTCTTTCATTATGGGTCATAGGATGAAGAGAGGGATTTGATCTACTATGGTAGATCGTTTCACTGATGAAACATGAGGGAGAAATTGAAATCATCTCATCGGCAAAATGGAGGTAAAAAGAGTTAAATATCGACGGTTCAAATTAAAGAAGCTATAACTCAAGGGTGGAAAGTATTTCTACGGATCGAAGATGCAAGAAATAAGCTTAGGTGTCGGATTTACAGATCCCACTAAAGAAATGAAACTTTTAAGGGATGAGATTGATGCAAGGTGAGATCAATTACGATGGAGAATTTCATTGATTGGACATGCTCAGACAAAGGAAGTTTTTGAATTTGTAGAATGGGTTAACTGGTGGAAAGATTGGACAGACGAGATATGAGCAGAGATAAATCTATTGTCTAAAACGATTCTGCGGATTGAACTAGCATGAAGAAATTCCAAATTGAAATCCAAGGAAAGTGGTAGGGGCCACGTTGATCAACGACTGTTATTTTGATTGGGTTGTGATCGACAGATAAGGTGCATTCCATGAATTGAAGTTGCTCAACTGATTAGACTTGAAATGATTAGCAGAATGTTAAAGCTCTCACAGTTTGACGGTTCTGATGAAGGTAGGTTGTAGATCAATGGTTGATGTTGATTCCTCCTAAGCAAGTTGTGTAGGGTGATAATGTTGGGTCTCAGTATTGATATTTTGCACATGAATGGCCTAGATATCAAAAAAGAACAAATCTATGGTGTATATTACAGGATGTGCGCAAATCTTACCAAACATAAAAGATTATAAAAAACACCTATGTGGAGTTGAAAGGTTTGTTTTCTATGAGCATTGGAATTGATGGTAACCTTGACTGTGTGCAAAGTGCCAGCGTGGACCAGTATGAACACTATGATAATTGATAAGGTAGGCATCCTAAAACCTTCCAAGTACTTCTAAAAATGGATAAAATGGATGAGATAGAAGTTCTAAAAGTGGCAGATAGTGAAGAATTAGTGGTTTCCTGTCAGAAGGGTGAGGAAAGATTCAAAGACAAGAATTTTGGCGTTTCGGATATCATTTTACTGAATGAAACAATCGAGGAAGCTAAAGGTAAATTGAAAATTCGTAAGGACCATGGTAGTGACACCCACGATGTTTTCAGTTCTTTCTTTCATCTTTTCTCTGTTGACCAGACCCCCAATTGCCCTGAAATTGTTGAGTGGTGTGCAAATAATTATTCTGTAATTGAAGAAGTCATCATGGATAAACCTAAGTATATGATCCTTTTCCCTATTAATGCCTCTGTTATTTGCAAAACCCTATCTATCCCATATGACTTTGTCCATTTATCCCATGAGTACAAAGAAGAAAACATCATACATTTCTTCTAAGAGTCTGCAGCCAAGAGTAAAGAAGCCTTTTTTAAATCATGTTCAAAGCCTGATAGTGAGGTTATGAGTTTATCCTGCCCTATTCATATGGTTTTGTTTAATGAAGAGACCCAGTTGTGTATAACTTTACCCAATCAATTTTTGGGGTTAGATACTAATGGTTATGTTACAGAGTCACTATTGATTCTATTGTTTGTCTTAAGTACTTGCTGAAATGAGTCTGAACTTCCAGATCAGTCTTTCCAGTCATGCTGCCTTAAATTTGATGAGTTCCTAGCTGAGAAAATTCTTTCTTAGTTAGTCAACTTCCATGATACCAGAGTTTTCAGATTCCAATCATTTTTGCTGAAGATGTTCTTATCACACAATAAATATAGCCTACAAATTCCTGAATTGGTACTCACTGATGAAATGATCTAGAGTTATTGCAAGTTTATGAATTGTTTGATGGCAAAGATGTACAGTATTTTCTTTTAGGAAATATTTCCCAGGGTATCGCCAAAGATGAAGGAAACATTGCATCTTTCCCCTAGTAAAATTATAGGAGACTAGTTCCTTTCATAATTTCAAACCATTATAAGATTATATGGATTTGTGCACCAGCCTTTCTGACAACTAGAATATTTTCTTTGGAATTTCTTATACAAAGGCTTACTGTTGAGGAAGAACAAATCTTAAAATTCAAGAAGATTTTGGATATTAAATTTCCTTGGGAGGAAGGGCCATATGTGCTCAAAAGTAGAGCTTCTCTACCAATAATTAATAATTTGCTCAGAAGCATGGGGTTTTCCTGGGGAGTTTCTATTAACTATGATCCATACCATATAATCTCTAAAAGAAGACTTGCAAACAAAAATAATCCTTTTGAACATACTGAAGTAGCTAGAATCCAAGAAGCATCCAATTGGGAAGATTATCCTAAAAAAACTACAGATAATATCAGAATGGAATAAGATTATGTCTCATCCATCCCTAGAGATAATTCTCTCCCAATGGATATTTCTAAAATATTTGCAGTTGCTGGTAATATTTCATCATTAATAAGTGTTTCTGGAAATTCAAAGAAGAGAGAGAATTCAGGTTTCATGGACACTGAAGAAGAAGACACTGCTAGTACACCAAAGAAGCAGAAAATTGGACAAGAAGGATAGATGATACAGGTGAAGAAGAGTAGTGTGAAAGGTAAAAAGAAGCAAGGAAAATCCAAAGTAACTGGTCTAGAGCTTCAGGAATATGTATTTGATGGAGTAACTCCAAATAAGTCCACATCAAAAGAAGAGTGGTTGAATACATACAGGGGATTGGTTGATAAAACCTTTGATGAAACAACAAAATTATATGAAGAAGTGAGACAATTGCCAAAGCTAGATGTAGCCCTAAAAACTGTAAGATATCATGCCAAAGATACCCTGATTTTGGCCATGACTATTGGTAATAAGGTATTAGAGGTGAATGTGAGCCTAGAGAAAATACCTACTACAGATATAATACACTTTCATAGAGAAACACATGATATCATATATACAAGATTGCTGAAATCTACATTGGAGGTGTCTAAACTCGAGTTCAATAAAAAGAAAGCTCGAGACCTTCTACAGAAAGAAAGGGTTGAGAACAAGGCCCTTTGAGTCAAAATTAAAAGGTTGTAGGAATATTTATTGAAGGTTGGAGGAGAGTCAGACAAAGGAGCAGTGGCTCAAATTTTTTTTGATGAGAAAGAGAAAAAAGTTCAGGTGATAAAGAAGAAACTGAAAATTCCTTCCACTCAGCTTATTCCAACCTCTGAATTGACAGAGTTTGAGAAGGAGAAGGAAAAATTGAACACTTAATTGAGTGATTGTAATGCCAAGATGTTAAAGATTGAAGAAAAATAAAAACAGTGGGAAAGGGATGCTAATATTTTGATAGAAAATGAGAAGGACCTAAAAGCTAAGCTGGAATCAAAAGAAAAAGAGTTACAGGAAAATTGTGAAGAAGTTAAAAACCAATCTATTGTTCCTTCTATAGAGGTAGATGCAACCTCTCTTTCTAAAGACATGTCTCAAGTAAACCTGAAATATGTAGAACACACAGGGTTAAAACAACAAAACAAGAATATAGAGGAGATAGCTTTGAAAAAAGAACAAGAGAAGAAGGAAATAGAGGAAAAATACCAAGAAGTGATAGATCAGAATACCAAGTTAATAAAGTAGGTGGTTTTCCAAATGGCCTTGCAGGGAGCTAGACATATGGTTTGGGATAAGATTACTCAGGAAGCTAATAAGTTTGGACCATATTTATATTTTATTGCAGATCAGGAGAGTGCTCTGAAAGTAGCCAGACAAAATATTCTGATAGTAAAGCAAGGATTAAATAAGAAGCCAATGGAAGTAGATAAGAATGCTATCAACTTTTAAGTGCCTTATTAGAAGATCAATTCAAAAGGTTTGGTATCCAAGACAAAGTTGTTATTCCCTCTTGGGCTATAAAAGTGAATAGAAAGTACAGAATGTTGGATACTGTACATGCTAAAGTTGATATTATCAGTCATAGAGTCAAAGAAGTGACTAACTTACTCACTCCATTGGTAAACAGGGGAATTCCTTTCTTATGGGAGGAAATGGTACCATTATTGTTTGAAGAGGAATATCTGGAAAAAATGGTAAATTGCAGGTCAAATCACAATAACTTTCAAGATATGCAGCAGGATCTATATTGAAGAGTCGTGTTTCATAAATTGGCTGAAGATTTCGAGTTATTGTTTGATTTTAAAGTCACGTGTGCCAAGGTGCCTAACCTTTCATATGCAGAAAACATGGAGCTCAGAGTTCTGGAACATGAAATGGTTGTTGCATAATTGCCTAAATGTGAACATTGGAGAACAATTCAACAATTTTGATCAAATCAATATAAGTTACAGCCATGAAGACATCAAGTAATTTCAACGAAGGATATTTTTCATGATAAAATGTTATTTTAGTTTCATTAGTTAAGAAGTTTTGTTATCTCAGAAATGTTTTTGTAATAGTCAAGTATTTTGACACATGTAATAAATGGTTGAAACCATTAGACAGTTAGGTTTACTATTCAGCTCAAGGAGAAATTGTATAAGTATTCATACATTTGATGAAGCGAGGGTTAGAACCCATGAGATTTTAAGAGAATTGTGTACTCAAGTACTTCTTTAATTTACAGAGCCAAATTTGGCATTTTTTAGAGCTTCATGCATTATTTCATGTTGTAGTCTATACTTTCCTTTCTCATGTGAATGTTTTTCCAGTTTTACCTTCCATTATGTTTTCCTTCATGTCTGAAATGAGTGCATAATAGTTTAGAATTCATATTTAATATTCTCTAGCTGTTATTTTCAGATGTCCACAAAATATTTCTTCTAAAGTTGATAGAAAATTCATTTTTACAATGCTCTGTGTTAATGGTCTATTCATGTTCTTCCTTTTTCACCAAGAAATCAAATTTTGACTGTGACTGAGTAGCTACCTTGCCCCTATTAAAACTTCCATGCATAAGCTAAGTTTATCTATTTTCATATATTGACTCCATATCCCAATGGTCATGTGTTTTGTTTCAACCAATATTATCACATTAGAGGAATTTTTAGGTCTATAATGGGCCTCCTAAGGAAAATAATAAAATAATAGTTATTAATTTTGGAGGAAAAAAGAAAAAAAGTACTTTTTGTGTTCGTATTTTTGACATATCTCTCTGTGTTTTTACTCAAATTTTGATCAGGAGAGATTGTTGGATGCGGAATTTGATTCTGCATCCAACGAGTTTCCACACTACATACTTTTGATGGACCCCGCTACCCCAAAAATAAGAAATACCTGAAAAAATGTGATGATGATGTCATCATCACATTTTTTCAAGTATTTATTGTTTTTGGGGTAGCGTGGTCTGTCAAAAGTATGCAGTGAGGATACTCGTTGGATGCGGAATCAAATTCCAAATCCAACAAGCTCTCCCAATTGAAATTTGAGTAAAAACACAAGGAGATATGTAGAAAATACGAACAAAAAATGTAGTTTTTTTTATGACAAATATGTCAATTCAACCATTATGGTTGACTCATTTTATTGGAATTCTATTGGTTCTTGAATTCCANTTTTCTTTAATGATTACAAATAGTTTTTCTTATACATATCTAGCCTTGTTAATATTTTGTAAGAGATCCCTCTCGGAAGAGAAAAAATCCAGTTTTGTCTTTAAAAGTGGTTTTTGCTATTACCTACGAATATCCTTTACAAACTTTGGTAATTTTCTAGTGTTAACACACCTACCTAATTATAGGTAGGAGGTTGGTGGTTCAATTCCTCCATTCCCTATTATAAATTTGTGGCTATGAAAATGACTAAATTCGCATATATATGGCTATTAGTAGCCAATATCTTGTGTCTTATAGCACAACTAATGTTTATTTGTATTTAGCTTAGTCATTAATATGTTATCATCTAGTAGTTTATTTAGTCGTATATTTGGTCATTAATTGTTACAATCAATGACTAAATTAATGACCAAACTTGTGACTAAATCCGTGACTAAATCAATGAATAAATCATTGACTATCAATGAATAAATCAATCACTAATAATTCAAACTATTAATGACTAAGTGAAATACGACTAAGTTATTCAAGCTATAAGATAGTGGAAATTAGATACTATTAATTGTCAACTCAAAAAATAGTCGTTTATAGCCATATTTTACTCATTTTTTTAGTCATTATTTCCTCATTTTGTACTAGTGATGAATAGACAACGTTGGGCATCAATGAAAACTTAATGAACAATCTCCCTCTTTGTCATTGATGACAACACCATAAATCCTCTTCAAAAAAATCTCCCACTATCAACAAAAATTCTCTCCCCCTTTGGCATCAATTGAAAAGGGAGCATCCTTTGACTATACTTCTTCCCCTTAGGGCATGTTCCACCTTAGTCCATGCTCCCCTTGTCATCAACTTCTCTTCCTTTTCAACTTTTCTTCCTGTTTGCATAAATGGCAACAATAACTTCTTTTGTCACTACTTCTTTCCTAATCATTGAGCACTTATGTTTATTTGAATAGACCTGTATTCTATCACATAGATACTATTGGAACCAACTACTATACAATACTCAAATTTGATAATCAAGTGCATATCTCCTTTTACACATATTTTGTACACTTCATATCACTAGTCGATAGTCTTCAAAATGGCATTGGGTTTTTCCCAATATTTTCATCATTTCTATTTTGATCAATGGTTCAATCTACTAACTTATTTCTCCCTAATTTAGTAGGCTAATGGTTGTTCATATCATTTGATTGAACTTGCTTTCTTTTCTGAAAATTAATTGTCCCTGCATCCTGCAATGTTTTACGAAATGATCATAACGATAACAATTATAACACTGAATGGAAAAAACATCTTGATTTCTTCTTGGCATGATATTTTCATGGTCTCTGCAATGGATGGCTTTATGACCATAATTATCGCACTTGTAACAATAGCCATTGAACATCATAGGATATCTCTAAGCTGTAACTTCTCTTGATTTTTGTTGATAATGGAATCTTCTGAGAGGACGTGTATTACTGTTAGTATTTTCTTCCTCTTCCATATTTTTATTCTCAATATTCAAATTTTTCTTTAACTGAGTATTTGTTTTTTCTAGGTATTCCTTCAGAGAGAGGATTTTCAATTCTTATTGTTGACAAATTTCTATCTTTTCTTAGAGTTGTCTCATTATATCTTCTTCTATTTTCTTGACTTCTTGTACTTGTTTGTTCAGATCAAAGATATTTTCTTCCATCTGTCCTTTTGAATTCTAATCATCCTCGTGGGATTGTTGGAGTTGGCCTTTTAGTACATGATTCTTCTTTCTACTTTCTGAGAGGTCCTTTTCAAATTCAAAGTTTGTTAGACATACCTTCCGTATCTCTACCTTCAAGGATTTGATTTCAAGTTCTTGTTTTTTTATTAACCTCTATTCCAATATTTATTTAGTCTTGTAGGCACTTATCTCACTTTGTTTCTCTTGTAGCTTGTAAATTAACTATATTTCCATATCTTCTACTAGTCTTCTGAGCTTGACAATTTATTCTGATTGCTTTTCAATTTTTGTGGTTGGCTTCTCGAGTTTATCTTTCAAAGATTTGGATATGGATTATTTGGTTCTAGTGGCTTCTTTGACTTGGAGTTTCAGATTAATTATGGTTTATGTGGCCTTCTCATATTCTTCTTGATTCCTCTTCTCATCTTTGTCCAAGTTCTCTTACAATACATGGTTCCAGGAACAAATATTGTTCACTTCTTGCGAAACATTAGTAATTTAGTTGTGTATCATAATATCAACTAAATTTCGATCACTTATCGAAGAGTAAGGATTTTCATCATAATATGAAGTATTTCATTCAATTAAATTAATAATAGATCTTATTTTCTATACATGACAAACATATCTCTTTAAAATAATTACAAACGGAGTGTTTAGGGGACTTACCTTCATATCTATCTAGATCTTGTACTGACGTTTTGATTGGGTTGTCTTTTGCTTCCTGTTCTTTGTCTAAGCTTAGATGATTTATTTTGAATGACAATTCCTCAACTGAGTTGCACTTTCCTTTTTTCTCCTTTTGGAGATTTGTTAGATATTCAAGTATTAATTCCATAACCTCTACTTCTTATTCTTTATTGCAGTAGTGTTCTTCTAATATGAGCGATAATTCCTTAGTTGAGATGCACTTCCCTATTTCTTCTTTTTGATATATGCTATGCCTTCAAGGATGGATTCCATGGCCATAGAATCATTTTTCTTTGCTTCCTTCTAAGCTGATATTTTCACTTTCTTTGAAGGTGTATATCCAATAAAAACTGACTTCCATACACCAATTGCCTCAAGATAATCTTGCATTCTGATTTTCTTGATCAAGTAATAATTTGACTCACAGGACAATGGTACTCCATTCTTTGAGATTCACATGGTGTGTCAAATATCTCCTTCAATATTATAAGGATTTCTGTGAAGGACCCTATTTTATACCAATTGTTGGACACACCATGTACACTGAGAGGGGGGGTGAATCAGTGTGCACAACTTCTATTACTTTTTACTTTTAACAATCAGTAACTTATTCGATAATATGCATTATCACATTATCATTATATCATCATCAACATTATTTTGATCATTATATCATCATCACATAAGAATTGTATCATGAAACACATAACAGCTTATTTTACGTGGAAACCCAAGTCCTAGGGGAAAAACCATAGAATCCTTTCTAAAATAGTTTTCCAGAAATTACTAGAAGGAGGAAACAACCCCCTTATTACAAAGACTTCAATTTTCCAGCTGCAACTTGAAGGAGGCTATAGCCCCCTAATTTATAGGCTACAACCTGAAGGAAGCAACAACTCCCTATTTCTACAGCTAGAACCAGAAGGAGAGTACAACCCCCTTTCCTTGCCCCATCCTGCAACCCTAATATGAAGATAGAAACTACTGAGTCATGACTATACTGATGATGCAGGCCTACTAATCAACACATGTACTACACTACACAATATGTACCACATTACACAACCATTTCACTACTAACCACTTCTCATCATCTGATCACTACTCATCAACTGATCACTGTCCACCGTATCACATTACTCATCAACCTGTACAATCAACTTGTCCAATAAATTTGTACCAATAAATCTGTTGTTCACATTAATAGACTCAGTCAATATGAGTCCACACACTAAACTCACTCCACTTGGGTCAAACTAAATACTCATACAACTCAACCAATCTGAGTCAAACCAACCGCACATAAGGAAACTTGTGCGAATCTTGCTCAACTGAACCAACCTATACCAAGATGCTTGTGTACCTGTGCCAAATCAATCTTATACTTGTGTTAATATAATAAAATGATATGACAATAAACCAACCCTTCTTACTTGGCTTATTTCATCAAGAGACCTATTTGAGCAACTAAGAGACTTCACATGCGGTCAACCAAACTCTATCCAATTACACTCAACTCAATGACACCACAACCAACCTCAATCACAGTCAAAAAATAATTGACAATTAAACATAATATAACTCAACCAAATAGCCCCAGCTAAGAAGATAAAATACTTAACCAACTATGTCAAATTCAATCAATCTCATAAACTGTTAGACACAAAAGGATAAATCAAACAAATATCAAGCAAATAGTCACCTACAAAACTGTCAAAGGTTGTCATTAACAATTAATAACAATCCTACTCCACTTAGGTCAAAGACATAATGATCAACACTGATCAAACTAGTTTTCAAATAAAATACTTAGTTTGATCAAATAAATCACTCATAATATCTATTACTTACATGTCAATTTCTCATTCCATACTCCACTATACAACAATCAAGATCAACACCAAAACCTATGCCAACAATATCCAAGATAATCATCATGATCTATAACAATATCATCTAAAAATATATTCCAAGATAACTGTCACCCTAGCCTCCATAACATATTCAATGACTTCAAATATATATACCAATATATAGGCTCACATACTAACATCAAATATGAACTCTATCCATGAGAGACATGTGACATCACAAGAGAAACCCAAAAGCATGAATGATACATTTTCGAAGATCACAAAATGAAGAAATAGTATAAAAACAAAAAAAAATCTAGATCAAGTCATCACATATCCCTTGTAACATGCTTTCCAATGAGCCAATAATTTTGTAATTACGAATCTGTATGAGAACGTTATGCCAATTTTAGTGAAGATGCCGAAAAATTTCTCTATCACAAAATTTTGCACGTTTTTCCAAGAGTTGCGAAATTTCTGAGAGAATTGATGACGAACAAATGAAATGTTTGATATTATATTGATATAGTTTGTGGATAAAATGTATTACCTTGGGCCGACATGCAATTCAAAATTACAAATAATTAAATTCTCTTTTGTTTGGTCATCTCACCTAAAAAGGTGGGGTATACCAACTTCAAAAATTCACATCTCTTCAACTGTAAGGAGTTAGAAGATGCTCCACATATCAACAGAAATTGATTGAATAGTAATATCTCCCTAGGATGAGTTTATTTGAAAATTATTGGTCTAATACTCTTAAATTCTTTAATTTTTACAGGACATCAAGACTCCACACATCAAGGTGTCAAAGACCATGTTACCTTATGCATAAGTTCCAAGGTCAAAGGATTCAATGGAAATCATCAAGGGAATGAGGGATTATATGGTCTTCACATCCACATACTTCACATTAACAAGGAGGAGGGATCCACCATATACTGATCATATCAAAGGTATCAAGGACCCCAACACCACCAATCAAGCAAGAACAAAGACTTTTTCAAGAATATCATCATTATTATAAAATATAGATTCAAGGAATTCAAGGGATTCAAAATCATCATTATCAAGGTATCCATATAATTAAAAACACATCAAATGGTTCCACTATATATATTCATAACTATAAGAGTACCAAAACCCCAAAAGAGGGCTGCAAAGACTTCACCACTAGTTTGCAACACCTTATGGGCTTCATATGCATGATCACAAGGCTACTACATTCCAATGACCATATAGAGTCCAAGGGACATCAAACCACCATATATGTGGTTTCAAGACCTAAACTTTCAAGGACACTAACCACCCCATAATAATGGGTTCCAACATACCACCATAAGTGTGGGTTCCAAGACCTAAGTCTCCACATATAAGAGGTTCAATATCTAAGCATGTGGACTCAAGGACCCCACATGAAGTTAACAACCTCAAGACCATTCAATGCAAGAAATGGCCTTCACGATCAACACATCAAGGAATTTACACATTAGACACATCATCCTTCCAACAACCAATCGAGTTATCAAAACAAGTACAATCATAACAAGCAACACAAATACCGATAACCAAATATCAACCAATAGTAAGGAACTTGACAATGGACTCAAATGGGACCAAGATACAACTTAGGGTCACTTGACCAAGTCAATGGGTAACCATGGAAATTTTCATTGTTCCAAGGCCTCCAAGGGCTTCAAGCTTTGGATTTGAAAAGTTCAAAAGGGCTCCTCTAACACAAACAACCACAAACTAAACACTAACCTTCAGGGGCTCCACAAGGGGCACCAGGGACTCAATAGTTGGTGTCAATGGCCAGACACCATTGGAATCAATGACAACTTATTCAACAAGTTTAACTACTATATTTGTCATCTTAAATGTGAAATGTATTACTATTTATTCTATTAGTTTAGATAGTTAGGTAGTATTATCATGTAATATTTAAGGAATCATAGTACAACAAATAATATTGTAATTTATTCCTTTGTTTTATTACCTAGTTTCTTTCATAGATACAAGTAAATAAAAATGAAAGGAAGAGTTATATTATTAGATATCAATCAAGGATTTCTAGGGCAAACCTCATGTTGTCCTTGTATACCAAGTAAAGGTCTTATCACTAAGTGGTTTTCTCCCAAACCCTTTTAACAATCGAGGAAGGGCTTAACCCTATATGACATGAAATAATAATAATTATTATTCTTGTAAGAATACCCTTAAATTGTAAATGTGAAACTTAGAATAAGCAAGATCCTAAAAGGATTGAAACACGTTTTACCTTGTTAAAAGGAAGAAAATTAACTGTAGCAAAAACATGAGGAAACAAACATTAATGAATTAGAATAATTATAATAATATAAACTCATTAAAAAACAACAACATGGAATGTATAGATTGAACAAGATTATTTTACCTTGGCCACCAAGTGAAATGCATAGCTTGAGATTAATCTAGGGTTTGTTAACTTCTCCATCTTAAAGTAATTATTAAATTACAACCACTTATATGATCAACCTCTACTTTCCTTAAAGAAAGCAATACCATAAACCCTCACATTTATATTTCCTTAGAGAAAAGGCATTTATAGATAAATCCCCTAATATGGAGTTAATCATATAAATTATTAATTTTTACCACTAGAACTTAAAGCTATATAAATGCAAACCCTATAACAATTGAGTAATTGCAATAAGAATGCTCTTGAGATCTATCACGGGTATATTATGTACGGTAACAAAAATTGTGATGTGAAGTAAATGTTATCTAGAATTGATGAAAAGTTTAAACTCCTGGTACCTGGTTGGACTGGGTCTGCAACAGGGCATTTTTTAAGGATTCTAATATTATACTTAAGTATAGTATTTTAGGCAACTGTTTCGGATTGAAAAAAAACATGTTTATAGATAGGTAGGAGAATATTAAATATGAAACATACAATTAACACTGAAATGTGTAAATTTTTCCAAATATTATGATAAAAAAAACATATTTGATGTAAATATAGGTGATATTAGACACTAAAAATGGCCAAATAACAAATTTATTTTTTGAAAAAAACCCCAAAAATAGGTAATTGGCGAAATTGGGACATTAATTGGGATGCTAATTCTGTTTTTTTTTTAATTTTGATTATTTCATATGTTTATAATCTACACACAATCCAATTATAGATAACACAGGCAAATACAATGGATGGTTCTTGCAAGTGGTTTGAAAATAAATTTTATGGAACTGTAACTTACATCTTTTTTGTTATCAATTTATTCATCTACCTATAACTCCTTGTATCCACAAAGTACACTTGCATTCGACTTTTTAAGGTATTATGAGCATATATGTGTGTGAGAAAGTCCTTATAGGGGCTTCTTAACTCTATGGAAATACCAATACTCCAAACCAATATCATTTTTCTTGCTAATTTTGCACAGACATATACCACATTCTAAAAGATGAAATCAAAATCCAACAAATATCCCTTTAACTGTTCCATTGAGCATGAATTCATAAAAGTTGATCCATACAAAGCAGAGTATAAAATATCTTAAAAGATTTATGATGCTTGTTTTCTTATGTTCCAACTTCCAAGTCGAACAACTACAACAAATTGACATCTTTACAATCTGCACCAAGTGGATATCACAAGTCCATGTTCACATAATAGGATTTCCAATTCCTTTTTATCTAGTCTAAAGATCACCTCTTTGCATTCAGTACACTTTGAAAGTATTTAATTTAAGGGTCGATATGTTCATACCATGGAAGTATTTTTTATCAACAATTGTAATTGTCACATGTGGTTAAGATGGTTTGAGCTTACGACCATTATTTCACTCTCTTTGGAATGTTTCAATTTGTAATAGTAGTATTCTAAGCGTATAAGAAAATATAGTAATCATAGAGTGTCAATGTAAATTGGGATGTCCACTTATTTTGGGAGTTAATGTTTGATATTATGCATTTTTTTCCAGGAATCAAGTGGCACCACAGGATGGCATATAGGAATATAAATGAAATCATAATTGTTGAAAGAGATCGAGGTGAGTGTTCAGATGCAATAGTTGAGATAAAGGTTAAAATGATGGATTCACAGATTTACACTTTAAGAGTCGACAAGTGTGTAAGTATTTTATTTCCTAGTCATCAATGCTTTTAATTTTATTTGGAGTTTAAAATGGATGAGGTCACAATAATTCCAAAGTTGTTAGGCTCCAAATTCTTATACTATTACAACTTTTGTGACAGCATTCAAAAAACAAAAGCGCAAAGTGGAGGGAACATTAGAATATTATATTTTTGTACTTATTTATTTCTGTATCTTACTTCAAGGTGTTCATCGCATGATATCATTACATTTTCTCTATTGCTGAAAATACATTATCATTTTATTTTTTAAATATTGTTCTTTCAAATTTGACTTGGCTTGTATAATGCATTTTTATAATTTCTTTAGTCATCATCAATTGACTTTCAAGGTTTAATACCTCTAAAATTATGTTTCACCTGTGATCTATCTATCCTGAATCCCAATGTAAAATTTTTATCCTTCTCATGGCGAGATTCAAGTTTACTATCAGATGTTCAACATGTCGGTTAGGGTTATTCTAAAAATAACAGATTTTTTCCCCTAGGTTGGATTTCATTGTAAAACTAGTTCGCAATATTTTATATTTGGACACTAGAAGAAGAGAAATGAACGTAATTCTCTTTCAATTTATTCTGTTTGGACCATAGTCACTAGACTCGAAATCATCAATAAATTGATATGGAAAAAGAATCAAAGTTTTGAATTGGATCAAGAAAAAATCAGCAAATATAAAATAAATATATACAAACATTTTGAATTAAACACACTTTTCATTGATATTTGAAATAGCCATGTCCATATATTACAATATTTCAATAGATCTTCAAAATTTCACAATGAATAGGTATCATCTATAATATGATGATAATCATGATTCTCATCCGTAAAGTGAGTCCAAAATCTAGATAAAAATTTGTCTTAGTTAACCTTGCCCAGGTAGTCTCTTTATGGATGATTTGGTCAGTGTCCCTTCACACCAACAAGTAGAAAACACCTCCATCAAGAAAAAGAATGAGAAAAAACAGTGAAAATTGCGTTTAAAATCTTTTCCTGGGTGCAGACTTCCATAAATTTCTAGTCAAGAGTTAAGTCACGAGTTTGACTTTTGATGACTGAGTCAAGTTGGTCAACCCAAGTCAAAATTATAAAGTTTTGAATTGGATCTTTTGACTGCACAGTCTAATTTAAATGAGAAAATCACAATTTGACTCACCATTCCTATGACTTCGGTCTGGACTCTTTGAAGCTATATTGCAGGGGAGCCCTGGCCTCTCACACTTTGTTCTCGAAGCATGCTCTGAGAGGGAGTGTTTAGGAAGTTCACTTAGGAGTATGCTCTCAGGGTCTTTGAGGTGCTTCTGGGGTGCTCCCTAAATGATAACATAACATTCTTAATGTATAAGGGTAGATAGAGAAAATCCTTAAATTTTTTAGATTATTATTAATTTTTTTAGGATGTTTGAGATGGGTTCCAACCTCATCAGACCTCATTTGAAGAAAATAACATCCCATCCAAAAATTTAAATTCAATAAAAATAGTAGTTTTCAGCACTCCAGCAAACAGAACTACACCGAACCAAAGAGAAGTCCACTAAACCATCAAAAGACACTAAACTCCACTATGCCCTTTTTCCACATGTCATATTACTTGAGGAGCACTGACCTCCACAAATATAGGAACTGAGGAATCTCTAGATTTTCCTTTGAAGGACTTGCTGCTAACATCCTGCACTCAAAATGATAGTCAAGCAAGAGCCAAAGTTATATGGTTTCTTGTAGAACAACTGAAATATTGTAATTGGGATCTTGGAAAGGATAATAGCATGTTTTCCCCACCATATCATGTTTTGTATCTAATTTTACATGAATACAATACAACTTGTGAAATTGCTGGTGACAATGGTCTTGTTAGTATTTTGCTGGATATCTTGTGTATTTTTTACCTAGATCCATAAAAAAGTGACAGCTTTCCGTATTTTAAGTATGTGATCCCCATGCTACTAGTTATTGATAATTTTCTATAGTTGAAGCAAAAATTCGATTGTAATATTATGATATTTAAACAGTCCAAGAAAAAAATGGTGATGTTGAGAATGCTGAGAATTTGCAGTCTAATCATCTAAATCGTACAATGCACATGTTGGTTGTTCCTGAAGGGTACATAACTACTGAAGAGTAGAATTAAACTATTAAACTAGTCTGCAACTTCATTCAGGTGAATCTTACCTCAATTGTTGTACAAGCTCTTCTCCAACTATGCGCAAGGATAAAAAGGGTGCATGCCATAGATTTGTGTTTCCTTGAAAGAGGTGGATTGGTTTATTTTCCCATCTTTCCTACTACTTGCTTATTTTCAGGGTTTAACAGTGTTGCATCAACTATTGTTTGTCATATTCTTGAGGACCCTCATATGCTTCAGGAAGATAGGGAGTCAGAAATTTGACAAGATATTGTAGCTGCTTTAAATCAAAATATAAGTGGAAGGTTGAGTCCTCATACTTTTATCTCAAACTTAGCTCTTATTATCTCAAACTTATCTTGGTTGAGTTGAAGGTGATTTTCTGTTTGATCCATTTCTTTTGATGCCTATTGAAAAAGGTTTTGGTGAAAATTGATGATAGGGAAGTACTACTTCTATCTATAATCTTATAGGAAGGACTGATGATTGTGGAACGACATTTTAGCATCCAATTCTCAGTAGACCATCTACCCCATTTAGATCCGTTTTTCATTGAGCAATATGTAATTTTTAAAATTTCTGGTTGTTGAACATCTGCTAGATTACAATATGTTTTTCTTGGATTTGAACTTTAGAATTCATAGTTTAAGGACATATATAATGTAATGTGTCTATGATTGCAGAGAATGATAGGGTTGTAGCAGAGAGTACTATTAAAAGTACTTCATATGCATCCCATTTGGATTATATTTATTGAACACTTCGAAGTAGGTGACCAATAAATCGTTTGAGTAGTTGGGTTGATGATAGTCAACAACTTAGAGGAATGAGTGGCACTACAGTAGAATAAGGAATTGAGGATAATTTTGTTTCTGATTTATAGAGGGATCAACTAGTTGATGACACTCGATCAGACTAGGCCCATGATACCACCATATCGCAGGAAAAAGGTGATGCTACTACCTCACAAGCTACATATGTTGGTACTGTAATGATAGAAACTTTAAAATCATAGGAAAATGATATACAGAGAACCAAGGAACGTAATCAATCCCATGTTGAAGATAATACAATCTTTCATCCTTTGTCGATCATTAGATACTCAAATTTTTGTATTGATCCTTTTTACCATTATAGAGGGCTCTGTAAGTTAGGTTACCAAATTCTTAAAGGGTTCTAGCTCAATTGAAGAGCACCTGCCTTACAAGCAGGAGGTTGGTGGTTCGATTCTTCCATGCCATAATGATAGTATAATATATGTTAAAAACAATTAAATTAGTAACAAAAAAATAAGAGATAGGTGACCAAACAAAATGACAAAAACTCATATGAAAATTACTAAAAATGACTAAATTAGTGACCAAAACATGAGAGATGTGAAACTAGGCATTAAAAAGGATGCAACACGTGGCGCTAATGATAAATCCAAACATGACGTTGATATGGTAGAAAAATAAGACATTACTTTGGATGCCATAGGAAGCAAAATATGGTGCAACAATAGAAGAAATATTTGGCGTCATTTTGGTAGCAAAACATGATGCAAAAAAGGAAGCAAAAATTGGTGCAAATTTGGAAGCAAAAATTGACACATATTTGGAAGTAAAACATGGTGCAAAATGGGATGCTAAAGTGGTAGAAAAAATGGATGCAAAATTGGATGCTAACATGGTGCTATTAAGGATGCAAATATGGCACTAACGGGGGTGTCATTTAAAAAGCAAAAGCAGACACTTGCTAGGAAGCAAAATATGACGTTATTTAGGAAGAAAACCTTAACGTTGTTTAGGAAGAAAAGTTGGACGCTATTGTGGAAGAAAACCTTGACGTTGTTTAGGAAGCAAAGTTGGACGCTATTCTGGAAGAAAAAAAAGAGATGCTATTTTGGATGCCATGAAGGATGCTATTTAGGAAGCAAAAAAAGACATTGTTTTAGACGCTTTAAGTTTTTTCCATGACGCGTCCCATTTAGCGTCTAGTTTGACCACTCAATGTAAGAAAAAATAAACTAAAAAGGGACAGTAAATGGGATGCTAAACCATGTGATTAATGTCTCTTTTAGCTTCCTTTTAGCATCCACTATCACATTTAGTGTATTTTTATTCATTTTTTGGACAAAGTGGACATGTTTCCACAGGCTGGCGCTTTTAATGTTGTTATTTGCGTCCCTTTTTAAAATTTGGCGCTATTTTGGACGCTAATTAGAATCCCAATTAGCGTCCCCATTAGCGTCCTTATTAGCATCCAATTAGCATCCCAATTAGCGTCCCAATCATCATCCCAATTAGCATCCCAATTAGCATCCATTTTTAAAAGTTGGTGCTATTTTGGATGCTAATTAGCATCCCAATTCACATCCCACTTAGTGTCCCAATTAGCATCCCCATTAGAATCACAATTACCGTTCCAAGTAGCATCCCAATTAGCGTCCCTTTTTAAAATTTGGCGCTATTTTGGATGCTAATTAGTATCCCAATTAACGTCCCAATTAAAGGCCAATTACCTGTAAAAATTACCCCAGTCTGCAAGTTAATTTTATGTAAACCCTCGCCATTCCACCTTTGAACCAAGGATTCCTTTCTGACCAAAGGAAAAATGAAAAGAATGAGTTAGGCATTTTACCCCATATTACATCCAGAATGACAAGGTAGTATTTTCATAAACCCATATAAATAATATTTCACCATTTTAATGCCCTCCATAACCTTTATAATTTACTCATCCATAGGCCCAAATGTCATACAAGTGCAACCTAATGTTTAAACAAAATATTTGAAATGTTTTTCATGCAAGTATGTTAAAAGAACCTCAAAGGAAAATTATATAAGTTAACAAAGTAATCTAATTTGTGTGTGTGTGTTATTAAAAAATGTTAAGTAGAATTATATAAATATTAAATAATGACCCCAAATAATGGTATGGAGTATTAAGGTCAAAGTTTGATATTTGTAAGGAAACTATTAACCCTTGAATACCATTTTAATTTGTATTAGGAAGCCTATAACTTCTT
Source organism: Pseudotsuga menziesii (assembly GCA_001517045.1). Lineage (NCBI taxonomy): Eukaryota > Viridiplantae > Streptophyta > Pinopsida > Pinales > Pinaceae > Pseudotsuga > Pseudotsuga menziesii. Next base: position 122,576 of record LPNX010454420.1, read on the forward strand.
GACAAGTTCATATCATGTAAGGTCCCATTGAACCTCAAGAATCCAAAACTAGGTCGATTAACAAGAATTACCGCAAATTAGGCGCACTTTTTTTATAATCAAATAAACACCTTTTTTATATTTTAAACATAACCATGTATATTTAAGGCACAAGTAGAAAACCTTATTCATGAGTTGAAAAATAAACCTTCATGCATAGCATAAAAGTGAGAATATTAGATATGATATTTAAATTTAAAATATAATCATGTCCATATGGGAGAAAATGCAACTCCATTGAAACTTTTTTCATCAATCTCCTTTTCCTATTTGATATGAATTTACACAAACTAGCTTTCAATGCATAATAGTTTCATGTGTTTTTTAAGCATCCTTGAAATTGAGACAATTTACTTTCACATCACATTCACCCATTGCACACTAATTCTCAATCAAGCAAGTACTTGATGAACCAATTCACACATAAAGCTTTAAATTATTAACAAAATTAATTCTTGACATGAATAAATAATAGTGTTGGAAATTAGATAAATACATAAGAGATTTTAACTTAATTATATAGGACTTAAGGATACAAGATAAAGAAAACCATGCCTGGAAATTACATTGCAAATCATAGTACTTTGAAGTATGACAAAGCATATTCATGAAATAGTAAATCCAATATATGTGGGTAGAAATTACATTGAGGTAAAATAAAATAAATTTTGATTGCACCAAATTGATTGGTGCATCCAAGTTTTCCCTATCATGGTAAATATATTTTTTCAAATGCTTCACACAACCTCAATACAACAAAAAACTTGTGGTAGAAACATTTTTACAAACAATTTGCATGCAATCCAAAAAAAAAAAATTTAAGGTAGAAGTTTTCTATTAAACACTTTGTATGCAATATCAAAGAAATTAATAAATTATTGTGGAACTATTATATCAAACACTTTGAATTCAACCTAAAAAAAAAATCTTGCATTCATGTGTTTTGCGAGAGAATTTACAAAACCATTGATACCCATGTTGGGAACCATTCCAATACCCAAGATAACAACAATTTACTAATTAAACTACATTTCCCAACCATTGGAAACCATCTTATTTTTTTAAAATTGAGTTTCCCATAAGATTTTAACACGTGAAATAAACAACAATGGGAAACATTTCTTGTATTTTACCACATGAAATAAACAACAATAGATAGCAATACCACTTTTATTAAATATTTCCATATGGAAATTCCCACCACTCACTAAAAATATATGTGTGAAATTTCCTAGACCTAAATACCAAGCTCTACAAATTACCTTTCTCGAAACAAAATAGTGGTTCTAGTTTCACATGGAATATAAACCACCTAATTAAAAGTTGTTTTGAAACACAAGTTTTCCAAAAACCCAAATTACTAAAACACGGAAATATATCATCACATAAAACTTATTTGTGAATAGTTGCAATGATATACAACCATATATATTAAATGACACAAAAAATAATACTAGACAAAATAACAATGCTAGATTCATAAATTAACTCCAAGTTTTCCAAAAACCCAAATTACTAAAACATTGAAATATATCAGCACATAAAAATTATTTGTGAATAGTTGCAATGATATACAACCATACATATTAAATGACACAAAAAATAATACTAGACAAAATAACAATGCTAGATTCATAAATTAACTCCAAATGAGAGATATGACATGCTATAGGTAGAGTTTTCATTAAGAGTAGAAATTTAAATCTCCATCAACAAATTTCTAACTTTGTTTTGTAAGTAATAAGAGCATTATATTAACTTGAATGGAGATTATAGAGTTTCAAATACATCCACAACACATAAAGTGATGATCCTTATTCCCCAAAAATTCCTCACATATATTCTTAGAAGCATTCCCCCCAAAACCAAAGATCCCATCCATTTAATACTACGAGTTACAGAAAAACCTTTACTAATAGGAAAAAAATTAGAACGAAAATTCCTACTTGTCCAAAACATAAACAAAAATATGAAACTCTTAAGGAACATAAAAAATAAAAGGACACCAACCCAATGTGTCCTTGGAAAACCCCAACTTGATATGTCATCGCTCTTCTCGACTAAATCACTAAAGGCACTGGAACTCAAATCCCCAACATAGACAGGAGGGCATAGACGTCCATGTTTAGCTGATTAGTTTCTACGAAGTGCTCCTTCCAACATTGAACATGCACTTTTTCTCCTTCCTCTTTTTGTAGTCACTCCCAAAGCACATGAGCCATAATGTTCTTCATAAACTACAAGAGTGAAACTATTTGTTTGTATAAACTAAGACGCACGTCATTGCTAAATGGGTACATGACTCATTCCTCCACTACCTTGTTATTTTATCTCAGTATCTCATAATTGAGCTTCTACCAAATATTTTCCTCAGCCTCCTCTAGTTTTCCTTGAATTTCCAAAAGGATCCCCAGCTTGAAATACTTGGCTTCCTATGCCACATGTTTCTTGGAATAAGTTATATTCCATATGAAACCCAAGGGATTTCCTCAATGATCTATCTACTCCTTTCTACCACTACTCCCATCTCCATCCCCAAGATCGTACACTGTAAAATTCCTTTTATTTCCCATCAACCCAAATACATGCACAGAGAGGAGTTCCCATGACAATGCATATGGCCACCTTGGTGATGGTTATATAGAAGCTTAGCATTTTCATCCATGTTTATGGAAGTGCCATTGCTACGCTCATCCATATTGGTTGTTGTCTTTGTTGAAAAATGCTCCCATATATTTAAGAATCATCCATCCTATGAACTGGTTTCTTTTCCTATGGATGGGACTACCTAAATAACCCCTTCCTAACTCCCATTCATTATTCCTAAAGGCTTATGTCCTTTCCTCCAAACACTACATATTTTACCATAGTCATTTCCTCGACCATGTGGCCCCAAAATGGGATGACTACTTATCATGCATGTCAAGTTCATATTAATAGGATGTATCTTGTCACACTTGGTCTTCGCACTTTTCCATGAGAGTCTCGTCAACCATCTCCTCCCACAAGTTTCTTATAATTGTCATGCCTCACAATATACCTTCATTATCCATTGTGTTGGTCACTTTGTTTCCCTCTCTTCGAATGTGGCTAAATGTAATGGCTCTAATGTTCTAAAGTATCCTAGCTAAGCACTCCATCCTATACTCCAATATCTAGTTTATCGATTGTTAGGATTATTAATCCTCCCTTCACCATACTTTCTATTTAGATTATTTATCCTAACTTAGGAACCTTAATTAATTATTTTGGTCCACTAGTACCATTGGGTCCACTTTGCCTAATGGGGCCACATGTACTAGTTACTAGAGTGTGGGGAAAACTGATATAGGTTAAATGCCACTTACTGCATGTGCATGCATCAATTTGGGAACCTCCTATACCAATCCCTACATTTTAGGAGCCACTGGGAGTCCTAGAACCAACCTCCATCGGTTAGGTGGAGTTGGAACTAGTTAGTCTTAGCTAGATTCCATTTACTTTCATTTATATCAGAATCAGTTAGCTAGTGCTAGTTATGCATGGCTAATGCATGGTTGCATGTGTAGTAGGCACCTTTTCCCACCTACCACACTTAGCTGCACTGAGTTAACTAGTTATTACTGATTGTATCAGTTGGTTGGACATCTGGGAGTTGATCTATTGAACTTCGATATTGATTGAGACACCATGAGTTTGGTAGTTAGTTAGGTACAGTCAGATACAATTGGTAGATTCAAATTTCTCCCTAATGCATTCAAATTCTTCCATTATATAAACTATTGTAACACCAGATTTAATTAATGACAATTATACTGTAATTATTCGAGCTACACTCATCTGTTTCATGTGTGGTTTGTTTTGTTTAGTTTGTATATTCATTCTCCTTTTATTGCAATCATAATTCATAACTAATTGCTTGAATATATAAATTACACATAAATTCTAATATGGTATCAGATCCTTCCCAGGTAGTTTTCATATTTGTTTCTCTCCATTGAACATCATAAGCAGCTGGGTTTCCACAGAAGTGCCCTATGATGATTTTCTTCCTTTAAATTTATTCAGAGTGGCATAGAGGGCATGACAGACCCTAAAAAAATGTTCATGTCGAGAGGAAAAGCATGATTCTAATAGTTCAAATTTTTTAGTGTGTTTTGCAGTGAAAATATACAGGTGCTACATAGCTTGTGTGAAGTTTTGCGATCTTTCAGCTGGAGAATTATGGATTCTCAATATCCTACACCATGGATCCTTACAACTTCCAATTATATTTATTAGAGGATTGATATGTAGTTGGCATCGCACAAGCATGGATACCTTAGGATAATATTTGGAAGGGAGACTGATCCCCATCACCCAGTTGAAAAGAACAAGTTTTTGAAACATTGTGATGAAGCTTTCGGTTATCTATGCACTCATATATCCAGAGATCTCCTCTTCCACCTTGAAGTTTTGAGGACACCCAAAGAATTCTAGGATAAGCTTGAGAACTTGTTCAGTAAATAATATGAGCATTGGGGACACCTCCTAGAGAATGAGCTGGTAGCCTTACATCCCAACAGCTTCAATACTATTGAGTAATTCTTTACTAAATTCAAGTCTCCTACACTTCAATGCAGACAATGTGGAGTATAAAGGAAGGATGAGCAAAATGTGTTCTCTATTCTCATCAAACTCATCCCTAAGTATTATGTATTTGTTTCTATATTTCATTCCAATCAAGAAAGCTTCCCCAATTGGAAAATTCCTTCACTAGATTCCTTTTTCGAGTCCTTAATCAAGGAGCAAGAGAAGTTGATTCGAATGGGAGTCATCAATGCCTCAAAATATCAGGCTCTCCTAGTTACTGACTCTATAAAAGCACAAGCCAAAGGGAAATAAAAAAATAAGGAGCCTAAAGCAGTTGATTCAAAGCCTAAACATAATCAACAGACTTCCAAAAGAGCCTCTGACTCTAAGAAAAATAATTTGTCCCTATTGTGCAAAGGGTTACCATAATGAATATTATTGTATGAAGAAGCAAGTAGATCAGTTGACTGCTCTTCTCAAACAGAACAACATTGATCTCCCATAAGGATCAAAGAAGTCTAATAATGGACATGAAAGGTGCCGTGCTTTGAAATCTAGTATACCTCGGTCAACAACCTATTTTATAGATTTTGGAGCATCCAACCACATGGTTGCCTCCAAGGATGTCTTCTCCACTCTAAATATCAAACAAGGGCCAACTATTCACATGGGAGATGATTCCCAAATTCCAGCAGTAGGAAGAGGAACCATCAAAGTCCAGCATGATATGTTCAAAGATGTACTACATGTTCCTTCTCTTGTCGCTAATCTATTTTCTGTATATCAGAAGACTCACACAGGCTCAGAAAAGCAAGTGTTATTTGGACTTGAATCAGTAGAGATCACAGAAATATCAATTGGGGAGATTGTAGTGAAAGGGAATTCTGATCATGCCCCCAAGGAATATATGTTCTCTCACTTCATGTCATTCTTAGTTCCAACATCACCAAAGCTTCCATTCAAAGCTGTTGAAGGCATAAACATTCCTTCACTTCCTATTGCAGATTCAGTTTCAATTCCTGACATTTCTAATTTAGATTCAGAAGAGGAGGCATCCCAGCATGATCCAGACATTGAGCTTACACCTCAAAGGGATATAGATCTAGATCCAACATCTACCTCATTTCAGCAGCCTAAATGGGCTCAACAGCTCATAAAAGTAGCCAGATATGGTGATGGGGATCCATACGACAAGAGAAGAACGAGGTCCCAGTATCAGAAGGAGAGTGTTGCACTATCCAACATGGATCCTCTTCTTCTTGAGAGGTGTTTTATGATGCTTGGGTCAGATCCTCAATCCTTCAAGGAATATTTCCATGATATTAGATGGCAGGAAGCCATAGTTGAGGAGTTTGATTCACGACATGACAATAACACCTGGGAACTTGTATTCTTACCCCAAAGAAGGAAGTTGGTTCAAAGAACATGGATCTGCAAGACCAAGATAGTTGTTGATGGAACCACAACCAAGTACAAGGCTTAGTTCGTGGTAAAAAGATACTCTTAGGTTCAATGCTTGGAATACAATGAGACATTCACTCTGGTATCTAGAATGAACTCCATCAAGTTGGTCTTGGCTACTTCTGCTTCCAAAATATGGGAAGTAAATCACATGGATGTGAAGAGTGCCTTCCTCCATGGTGGTTTGGAGGAAGAGTGTTATAGAGGAATTTACCACACATGGTTGATCACATATTTATGACCTTCCCTATCCCTCTACAGACTCTTTAGACTCCATGGACTTATATTATCCTATGATGTTCCAAGATCATCCCTAAAATACCCCTATTTATTGTTGTACATGACTTTTAAACCCATACTCGCATGTACACACGACTTTTGACCTCAAACCCATGTACATCGCAATGTGTGCATAAGTCCAATTTGTTTTTGTATTTTCCTCATACGAGTCCGAATATCCTGAATCTTGGCCTTCCATATTCCTTGAGATCGCTCATATTCAACTTTCCATTACCCTCTTGGAGTGCTATATAAGTAACCCCTTGGATACATTGAAGGAGAGGAATTGAAGAGAAAGTAAACTATAGTCCATTGTTTCCATAGTTTGCATATACTTGAGTCTACAACCCTTTGTCCCTTTGGAGCACTTCGTATTCTTCCCAAGCTTGCCTTTGCTTGTGAGCTTGCTATCGAGAGATGGAGGATTGAGGTGGTGGAGGCCCAGGTGGAGGACTCGGTTTCTCCGATTCGTAGACGTGCTGACAGAGGTTGTCCTATTGTAATCTCTGATTTTATTAATAGAAATATCTTTTCCTTTCCAATTCTGTGCAATTGAATATGAATATGGAATCCATGGATATGTTTAATTGTTTATGAATTATTGAATATATATGCTAGAGTAGGTCTAACACACTATTATAGAGAATTCTTGTCTTGTTTGTTGTTGTTCAGAGTGAATTGCTAATACAAGTGTATTAGTGTGGATTGGAAAGATCAATGGGGATCTACTTCAATCGTCTAAAATAAGGTACGATTCAGTATACCTTAGTGTTAGATGTTTGGTTTCTCTTGCATATTGGGAAATATTGATATATAGTGTCAAAGTTGTCTCTTGTGGTACACCCGAAGCCATAGGAAGTTTCTCTCTGTAACAGAATTGGCGACCATACTAGGGATGTTCCTTTTTTTTCTTTGGGGTTTGGGGGCACAATGTGCTTGATCTTCTTGACTTTATCTTTGTTTCTCGGTGTTTCTGGGTTGCATTTAGTATTATTTTCATCCATTGTAACTCCCCTAGATTGGTTTGACCCTTGGCCTGCTTTTTACCACTTTCTTCTCTGTATACACAGGTTTTTGGATAAAAGTCACGTACAGACGTAGGGTTTTGGCCAAAAGTCACATATACATGCAGGGTTTTGGCCAAATCACGTATACATGTAGGTTTTTGGACAAAATTCATGTACATTTGTAGTTGTTCTTTAAACAATCATGTACATCCTCCCTTTTGGTTGAGTTTGATGTTGTGGGAAGCTACTGGCCTGGGTTGTGAGTGTGGTTGGGTCTTCATGGGTTCTAATGTTGTCTGTTTACTGCTTCTTTTGTGAATAGAGACTTCTTTTTCATTGATTTTTCTTTGAAAATATTTCTAGTCATTTATCTTTTTTGTTTTTCCATTAGTGCATTACTCTTTTTGTTTTAGTGTCTTGCTGGGCTTGTGTTTTATACTTACTACATAGACTAAGTATTTCAATGACTTTATTGCATTTTTCATTCTTTTATATTGAAAAATACAAAATAGTTGCACTCTTAGTTTTGATCTTGATATGGATTTGAGGAGGTGCTTGCATTGGATTTCTTGGATGAGAGTTGTGTTTAGGCTTTCATATATGAAGGATCGCATTGACATTGAAGGAAACTTATTATTTTCATGTAGTGGCATACCCTGTTTTTCACTATACAAAATTGCACTTGAAATTGTTTGTTAGGTGTGCACTTTTATTTCATTAATGATTCTCCATATCACTAGTTGCACGACCACTTCCTTTTGATTAATTACATCCATTAAAATCAATGCTTAATTAAAATGAATTACACATTTTTCTTTGTTAGGTTTCACCAACAAGATTAGGATTTATAGTCTTGGAATAGTTCATTGTGATTCAATTCTCCAAGACTACTAAACAAAAACAATTAGGTGTTTGTCCAGGTGAGATAGTGAAATCCTTGGTATAATTAGTGTTTCTGAGGACACTCCTCTTACACAAGAGTTAAGCACAAGGAAACATGCACGATATTGATTGGGATAGCCTTTGGTCACTTTTGTGATTGTCGAAGATATTTCCAAGATCGTATTCGTATATAGGGGCTCTTTTCAGAGTTTTGAGCTTTTCTACCCTACCCATATGGTCGATCTCACCTGCAACTATCCACCTGAGCATTGGTTATATTGGGGTTACCTTAGTTTCCTTACCTAGGTATCACAAAGGGTACTTGCAATGGTTATTCTATGAGTTTCCTAGCCAAGGAGGGGTTAGAAAACATAGTCGCTATATGTGTTAAAGTTGGGGGCCACTATAATTGGTTACCTAACTCCACTTGCAGTGTATGGTAGTTCTGAGCCTCTCTTAGGCAAGACATACCTGCTATATTTGGGAGCTCACATATCCTCCCCTTAGTTTTCTTGTATTTTGGCTGTAGATTTTCTTAGGAGTGTGTTGTTTGTGTGCTAGTTGACCTTTGGGATTGCGGTTACTTGAGTATGATTATTCTCTCTTGAGTTCAGATCATTTTATTTTTGGCATGCCTAGTATCCTGTCACCCATCCTTGGTCCTAGTATGGACCCTGGTGTCAGACTTAGGGGCATCACAACCCCTTACCGTGCTCATGGATTCAGGAATGGTCATGTTCCATCCTCTACTCCATTTGTGGAGGATTTTTATTATGTTCTCTTTGTGTTTACACGAGTGTTCACCCTCACGCGGGTGGTAGTGGATATGTGAACGTTGGGTCTACACCTTACTTTCCTTCTTATGTCCCATCATACACCACACTATTTCCTTTTTATCCTATAGTTTGGACTCTTTATTGAACTTTATGCTGGACATTCCCCAAGAGTCCCTTGTATATATCAAGTTGTAATTGCATTTTCATGAGTTTTTCTTTCCTTCTTGAGATTTATGATGGCTCCATGACTTTGATTTATCAGCCATATAACCCGATCTTATCTCATGTCTATGAAAGCCGAGACTTTTTTGGCATATCTTTTGTAGCTTGATCATCCCTTTTACCAGGAGGAGACCTTCCCCCAAGTGTCTTTATCCTACACATATATCCTTGCATTGAGCATAGGCATGTTCCACTGCTTGGAACTAGTTTTGGAACTAGTTTTCTTGTCCGCTGACACTAGTCTCCTCCTATATTTGTACTATAAAGAACTTTTATTCTTTTTCAAGCTTTTCAAAATATCTGAAAAATTCCAAAAAAAAAATTAAAGACAAAAAATTCAGACGGTAAAAGATGTTATCTTTGGAAGTAATTGAGTCATGTCACCTTCGAACAGAGCACTGTATATCAAATCCATTGGTTGGCTTATCAGTTTGAATTTAGGAGCTATACTCATTACTCTGAGTTTATCTCCATCGACTGGTTAATATTCCAGTACCTATGGAGCCTCTGCTGATGCCTCCTATGTCACAGAGATGTCCCAGTTTTCATATCGAGTCCATGTTGCCTACCTTCAGTGACCATTTTCCTTTATGCTCTTGTTTGAAGGAAGTTGATGTTAGAATTTGATCATTCAAGCTATCATTATGTTAGGATGTTTAACTGATAGAATAACAAGTACAACAATAAAACACAAGAGACAATGAACATAATGTTTTTCCTCAGGGAAACCATAAATGCAGAAAACCCCACAACTTCCTTATATATAGAATCAGCACCAAACATTAGAGGAATTTTGGGGTCTAAAATGGGCCTCCTACGGAAAATAATAAAATAATATTTAAAATAATAAAATAATATTGATTAATTTTGGAGGAAGAAAGAAAAAAACTACTTTTTGTGTTCGTATTTTCGACATATCTCCCTGTGTTTTTACTCAAATTTCGATCGGGAGAGCTCGTTGGATGCGGAATTCAATTCTGCATCAAACAAGTACCCACATTGCATACTTTTGATGGACTTTGCTACCCCAAAAATAAGAAATACCTGAAAAATGTGATGATGACATCATCATCACATTTTTCAGGTATTTATTGTTTTTGGGGTAGAGGGGTCCATCACAAGTATGCAATGTGGGTACTCATTGGATGCGGAATCAAATTTTGCATCCAACAAGCTCTCCCGATCAAAATTTGAGTAAAAGCACAATGAGATATGTCGAAAATACGAACGAAAAAAGTAGTTTTTTTTAATGACAAATATGTCAATTCAACCATTATGATTGACTTATTTTATTGAAATTCTATTGGTTCTTGAATTCCAACTCACAAAAACTTATTTTGGCACATTTTCTTATAAGGCCCATTTTAGACCCCAAATTTCCTCTAATGGTAAAACCCTAAAATAGTAAGATGATCTCCCGACAGCAGTAGCCTCTTTCTTTCTAGCCCCTTTAAATTCTTCTCCCTCAGCTATGTGCTACAACTCAGTGTGAGTGAGTGTGTGATAAATAGAGAGGCTCACTCTCTATTTATACTAATTCCTGACTTGACAATAACTCACTTGGGCCGACTTCACTAGGAGAGTCTAATAACCCTAGGGCCCCAAAACTGCAGGGACTTTAACCCTTGATCAATAGGAGGGTTACCCACAATTACTTGACATGAATTGTTTACATTATAGAAACTCCCGATCAGAACATCGGGGTATGACATGACTCAATTACATTACAAACACTTCTCGGAATAATCATCGAGGTACAATACATAAGATATACAAGTGAATACATTTCAAAGTTACAATTACATCAACACTCCCTCTTAACTAGGAAGGTATTCTCTTAACACAATTTATCAGCACAAGTCATCTTCTCTGTATCATCTGGATCATCATCGATTTATTGTCATCTTTAAGTCATCTTCATGTCATCTTCATCTTCAAGTCATCTTCATTTGGATCTAGATCATCACTCGATCTGGATCATCATCACTTGTTCTGTATCATCTCTGCTAGATCAACATCACTGGATATCGATCATCACTCGATATGGATCATCATTGTTTGATCATCATCAATGGATATGGATCATCATCCATGTATCTAGATCATCACTCGATCAGGATCATCATCACTCGATCTGGATCATCACTAGGTTAACATCACTGGTGCTATCTCATTATTCTTCTCGTCATAGGAAGTTCTACAGAGCCAGCCCTTTTTCATGCTGGGTGTAGGCCTAGCCTCCATGTAGGTCTTCTTCAGTGCTTATATCTGACCCTAAGTCATAATTTCTTGCCCAACATTTACATCTAACCTTGAATCATCAGAAAGGCACACCCAACACTCACATATGACCATGAGAGGAACACATCCACCATTATGTCAGAATGGCCTAGCCCTCACATCTGACCATGGATGGAACTTAATCCTCTCACCATGTCATAATGGCACATCCCTTACATATAACCATGGAAGGAACTTAATCCTATCACCATGTCAGAATGGCACAGCCCTTACATCTGACCTTGACTCGTCAGAAAGGCACAGCCCTTACATATGACCTTGACTGATCGGAAAGGCTCTCAGTCCCAGACTGAGGATCCCTAGTAACTGACCAGGCGGCTCCATTCAAAGAATGGAAACAACCCTTATATCTGATCAAGTGGGAACATATCCCTCAATCACATCAGAATGGCCCTGCACTTACATCTGATTATGTGTGACTACATCCCACAGTCATATTAGAATTGCCCTCAATCCTAGACTCAGTATTTCTGGTAACTGATAAGGTACCTCCATTCAGAGAATGGAAATAGCCCTTATATTTGATCATGTAGGAACCAATCCTACAGTCATATCAGAATGGCTCAGCACTCATATCTGACATGGAAGGAACCAATATTGTCACCATGAAAGAATGGATTATCCCTTACATTTGACCATGGAAGGAACCTAATCCTCTCACCATGTCAGAATGGCTCACGGACTCATCACTTCCCCTTGGAGGGAACCTCGATTTAGATAACACCAAGATTCTCCCTAAAGTACTCAAACTTCACTTTAGCCAATGGCTTCATCAACACATCATCTATCTGTTCATCCATCACAAAATATTGGAGCTTCAATACTCCTCTCTGCAACATATCCCTGATATAGTGCTACTTGATCTTGATATGCTTCGACTTGTCATGGAACACTAGGTTTTCCATCAACTTCACACAACTCTGGTTGTTGTGGTATATACAAGTAGCATCTAACTAGAGATCAAATAAATTAGACAGTAGCTTCCTTAGCCATACTGCCTCACAACTAGCTAAATAAGTTGCAACATACTCTACTTCAGCTGTACTCAGTGCCACACAGGATTGTTTCCTGCTAAACTAAGAGATCACACTTAATCCCATACTGAAGCAACACCCTAAAGTGCTCTTCCTATCGATGGCAATACCTGCCCAATCTTAATCAACATAACCCTATAGGTTAATCTTCTAATTCGCCCATAACAAAATTTCAACCCAAAATATGACACCTTGCATGTCTGAAATTCGACACTTCCATGTTGCATTTTCGACACATACACTTTTTATTTGCCGTCGGTGGCGTAACGTCAGATCTTCAACATTATACTAATGTGGATCGAAGATCCAACACACCACTGCATTGCATATTCAACCATTTTTCCTTCCAAAGTGCCAATAAAAAATTGCATAAACCGTTGAAAATCTGACGTCCTCCGACCCTTGAAGCGTCGGCCTTCCAATGGACAGAAGTGTCGGAGGAATGGTGACACCGTCGGTATTTTTATCCAAAGAGTGTTGGAAATCCAATGCTATCTGACACTTGAAGCGTCGACAATCTGAAACTAGAAGAGTCGGCCTTCTGATGGGAAAAGGGTTGGTGGCATGGTGACAACGTCGGATATTCAACGCAGACCAACACTTAAACCATCGGTCATCTGACAGGCTAAAGCATTGGAGTCATGACACCGTCATCGGATGGTGTCATCAAAGTGTCAGAAAAACGTTGGAAAAGTGACACCTGTTCGTATTTAAAAAAAAAATTGAAATATTTCACTTAGTTATAGCAATTTGATAACAAGTGTGGGCCGGGGAGTTGGTGGCTTATAGAGGAACTTCCTCTAGCAAATCGTTCAACCTTCCCCTAGGCTAAATTGTTGTATGTTAAAGCAGGATCCTCCGAGGCACAATAATGATTTTTCATATGGTCCATAAAGACAACGATTTGTCATGCATGTGGGCTTGGGATTTGGTGATTTGAGCAGTAATTGCCTTCCCCAGCAAAGTCTATTGTCCTTCTAAACTAAATCATCATCATGCATCATGCAAAACAATTTGATTCTACTAAGCTCACATAACTATTTAACTCTAGATGGCGAGTTCAGATTGGATGTTCATTGATGTTTTTACTTGTCTTTGCTTCCAAAAAGAATCGTTGTGTGTGTTGGTGTTTATCTTCTATCAAAGACAACAATTTACCTTCCCAAAGCTAAATCACTATGTATCCTTGCTCAACTGCCTTTCAAAGACAACGATTCCCTCTGCTGTTACTTAGACAACAAAATAGTGACAAGTGCATCCCTCGGAGTAGCTGGAAATTACTAGTCCTAGAATGCCAGTTATCAAGATTTTACCCCCACATGGTTTCAGCCTAGAATTTGACCACTGAAGGAAACTTGTTTGGACCAGACATTGGTGAGTTCACAAGTAGCTCAGATGATCAAGTAGAGGTTAATATGTGGAGTGTGTCAAAGGGCTCAAAGAGAGAGTCTTTACATTCAAAGTTGTCAAACATTTTGGGAGATGAGTTTGAGAATACAAGTGAGAACAAACCTAAGTTTGAGAATATAGGCAAGAAGAGTCAGCAATTTTCTGAACATTCAGTGATGGATTTGAGAGAAAACACTAAAGAGCTTCCAATTTCATCAAATTTCTCTGAGCAACATGGTTCATTGTTTGTGGTCAATTCCTCCTCAGTCATGGATTGCAGGCCTGCAGAAAACAAGTATGTTGAGTATGTTCCCATGATTGGGGCCTGTTCCAGTAATGGTACCTCACCATTATTCTGAGATTTTTCCCTATATAAAATACATCTATTAGAATTGACCCTGAATGAACTATCTTAAATGTTGTTTCATCTAAAACCCAAAAAAAAGTAAAAACAATACTACTAAGTTTAAACTTGCAATACCTTACTCTCTTGCAGAAGCTATTGATTTCCTTTTCCAAGGTATCGAGAAGACTAATAGCCTATATAACCATGTTATCCACTCTATTGACATTGAATTTCACGTTGGCTCTGCTGTAGCTGTTCCCAAGACCCAATTGAGCTTTCTCCAAGTCTATGTGATTCAAGATATGTGATTTCAACTCAATGGCAAATAAGCTTTCTAAATTTACTTTGTTGTTACAGAAGGGTACCTAAACCAAACCAGAATTTAGAAAATTCACTTCCTATCTGAATTAAAAAAGACTTGTATTAACAACCACTTAATGGCAGATTAGCTCGGAGTCATAGCTAAGGGATGTAGACACTGATTATGCTCATCTTGTTGTATTGTTAGTTTAGATATTAGGACTCTTTTGATGATTATGTATTGATGACAAATTGAGTATCCTAGAGAATACGTAAGGAAGACTTTTAATAGTTTTCTTAAATTTCTTTGCTTTTGAATGATGGACAACAAAACAGTATCCAACACACTTGAGTCCTCATAGGACTAGTCAAATCTATATTTTTATTTATTCCTTGGGAAAATAAAATATAGTGATTTTAAAACACATCTCAGAGAACAAAGAAATCATGGATATGATATAAATCTAAGTTAATAAACAAATCCTTTTACCTTTCAGTATAAATATGATTCATGAGTCCTAACTAAAGAATTAAAATACACTTATGGGAAATTGACCTCAACTTGACAGCTGTTAGAATTTACCCTGACTGAACTATCTTAAATGTTGTTTCATATAAAACCCCAAAAAAAGTAAAAACAATACTAAGTTTAAACTTGCAATACATTACTTTCATGCAGAAGGTGTTCATGATGTCCTTTTCCAAGGTTTCGAGAAGACTAATAGCCTATATAACCATGTTATCCACTCTATTAACATTGAATTTCACGTTGGCTCTGCTGTAGCTGTGCCCAAGACCCAATTGAGCCTTCTCCAAGTCTATGTGATTCAAGATATGCGATTCAATTACAGAGCTCTGTTTACTCGTTTTTGCATGATTCCTCAATGTCAAAATTAAATATCCATTCAGTTGATGCTATGACCCATTTTTCTCCAAACCAAGCCATGATTACTACATATCAGCAATATGTACATCCATTAATTACAGTTACCTAGGATATGTATGAACAGAATTAGTCAAGCACATGCAAAAATATTATAAATGGACAAATAGAAGAAAACAATGTGGTTTAGACATTCCTTAATTTCTATACTCAGATTTATAATACGATCACACTGCTTCTCTTAGGAGATAAGTCACTAATGAAACAATGGACATACCTAAGAGAGAGAGAGATACGTAGTTGTAGGACAGAGTGAGACAAATATAGACCATAAGGTCATGGATCAATACTGTCAACCTCAAAACATATATAAAAAACAAAAAAATATATTTGCATTTGCAGCAGCTGTCGACCCAACAACTCTCCACCCACAAAACTCAAAATCCATAATTGAGGTTCTACACCCAGCTTGCTGAGATTCAAACTAGATTCAGTTAATTTTTTTAGGCCTTTCTAGCCACAAACAACTACACCTAACTGGACTAAATTTTTAACAGCTACACTTGTTGCCTCATGCCTTGGGGCTTGAGGTCCAAACTCCACTCAACAACATCCATCCACAGTTTCTATATTGACCAAAGAAACACCTTATCCTACTATCTTGCAAGCAACCAATACAACAGAGACAACAATTTACCTTCCCAAAGCTAAATCACTATGTATCCTTGCTCAACATCCTTTCAAAGACAGCGATTCCCTTTGCCATTACTTAGATAGAAAAATAGTGACAAGTCGATCCCTGGGAGAGGCTGGCAATGTAGGAAAAACATTGATCTCCCTTATAACCCAATTTATCCAAATTTATCATGCATTTCCCTTTCTAATTTATTATATAGGCCTTCCATTTTTATGCTTTGTGTTGCTATTGTGTTTTCTACAGGTTGGGAGCATGAGTTTATAGCATTCAATCTTTTTGCAGCTAGTGAATCCCTTTATTTTCTTGGAGAGATGGCAAGAGAGATTTTATGAAAGATTTATTTATAAGAAGACCAATGATCAGTGGGTCAATGCCTTTGATGCAGTGAATGGAGTCTATGAAGGCTTTGGCTGCTAAAACAAATAGATATCGAAGTCGAGATATCTCATGGTCTAATAATAAATTATTTGTTGGAAGAAGAGAAACTCTATAAGGATTCACAATTGCCTTTTACTACAAGCAAGCATAATTTTCTATTATAACCAACATTGGTGGCTAAGTATTAAGCACAACGATTACCATCTAACTACTTTGTATTAGCTATTATGCACAGGGCAAGGAATGCCTTATTGTATATGACTTTGTACAAAGAGGCAATCTTTAAGAGGGCCTTCATATTGAAGAGCATAAACCAATTATTCCATATAAATACTGGTTTACAATGGCTGTGGAGTTGCAGGAGCATTAGATTTGCCCACTTTTGACAAACAAAATGAAGCCCACAAAAAAGTTGATCACAAAAATAAATTGTATGTTTTTTCAAAGTTTTTGCTTAAAACTCCTACTCTAGTGTTGTTAATGAATTCTAATGATATAGGCTTGCCTATGGATTCACAGGGGAAACTTATCTAATATATTACTATTTCTTCTTTGGATTTATGGTTAAATGATGGGTGAATTCTAGGGTTTCATGCACATGCAATATTGATGCTAGCATTGTTGGAAGAACATAAGCACAAGGAGGATCTAGGGTTTTCTTGGTTGCTCCATTGGTAAAGTTTGGTCAAATTATGATTCTATGGATTTAATGGTGGTTGTAATGCTGCGTTTTCTCTGAATTAGGGCTTTTTAGCAGCTTTTGTCAACTTTTACATGTTATAAAACATCCTCTTGAAGGATTTTTCTCTTGTTTGTCCTTAGATATATGAATTTTTCCCTAATTAGGATCCTCCAACAAACCCTAGAGGTAAATATAGTAGTATTTCATGTGTAAATATACGCATTTGCATTATTAGTGTAGTGTTAGATTAGATCTGCATTTTTATATACTAGAAAACCTTAGAAATTTATAAAATTCAATAATCCAAAAATAACAACAATTTTCAAATTATAAGCCACCCTCAAATTTTGGTCTTCCTATTTATCCCTAGATCCTCCAATGCGTCACCTATCTTTTTGTCTACATCCACGAACTTGAGAAGCAACCTAAAAAAACCAGTAAAAAATCAAAGTTAGGGTTTCATACTTGACATGTTTCAGGGGTTGGGATAATTTGTCCTTGATAAAAGGTTACTTTATGCCTGACAACAACCCCATTTAATTGTTTAGTAGGGAAATTTAGGGACTCTTTCATTACTGATCAGTGTTACTATTGTTTCTACCTCTAAAACCTATCAAAAAGACCTGCAAAATCAACCAAGTTAGGGTCATATTTGAGTTATGGGGAAATCTCAACAATATAATTGAATTCTTCCTTCCAAAAGCATTCTTTTCGGGCTAAGGAGTACTTGTATAAACCCTTAAAAGGATGGTTAACTCAGCTGGTAATTCATGTTGATATACCAATGTGTAGAGTGGGGTGAAAAGTTACAATGGAAACTAAAAATACCAATGTGTACCATGCCCAAATCACGACCTACAGGGATAAGCACAAATATAAACATAGGTTTACCACTACAAACCTATATGAGATTAATACAAAAATTACAAAACTACTGGAGAAAGATAAATTGGGGCAGATAACAATATACTCATGTGGAATAAAAGGGAAACAACGCTTCAGATATCTTTTTCCTCACAAGTCTATCTATCTTTTTCTGTCTTTTGACCTTTCATATTACCATCAAACTCAAATGCCTATCAAATTTCTTGTAGTGAAATTCCTACATTTAATTTTGTTGTCCTAGCTATATGGTATTGGTAAAGTATTACCGAGGGGCCAGTTCTCACGATAAATCAAAATATTTAAGGTAATTTTTTAGATCAGATATAACAAATTTCGCCTCTATGTATGGTAATCATCATCATCAACTAAATGTATGTGTGTGCACATGCAGAAATACCCAATACACAGCTCAATCAAACAAAAGAAAACATATTTATACCTTGATTTCTAGATCTTCACACTGTCTTCTTATGCTTTACCTTTCAAAACATCATTCAACATACTTCATTTTTTGTCCTGTTGCAATAGTTTCATGTTAGGACCCATCAAATATATTTATGTTTGTTTATGAAAATAACAAAACCAGTCTAAATAAATACAATTCTATTACAATGTAAATTATAATACTATTCAACTATTCAAGTAAATTAATTGTTAAGAATATATCACCTAATAAAACATGGATAACCAAAAATACTATGTATATAAGGCCATTGATCTAATCAAAACTCCATTTCTTGCCTCTTAACTATGGAAATGTTTCTCAATGCTATCTGTAACAAGTTCCAATGGAGGAGTAAAATAGCAATAGTGAAAATTACACAGTAAAAATATAGAAATAAATGTTTTTTAATGTATTCTTCCTTACCATTCATTGAGCTCCTCTTTGTTTCGAGAATAATTTAATATTCTCTACTAAACAGGACCAACCACATGAAGGTGGAAGCTCTTATGGCCCCTTCCCCCCCTCACATCACTCTCAACTCCCCAAACCCAATGCCTATACTTGCAAATAACAATTTATTTCACTATTTCACAATGCAAATAACAATGCATCTACAATGCAAATTATTTCACTCAATAGTTAAAAAATTCTTTCATTAAATCATTATTTAAAACATTCATTAAACAATTCAATCATTCAATAGATGAAAAAACCATTCATTAAATTATTCATTAACTCATTCACTAAAACATTAATTTAGTCAATGGCAGAAAAAAATATCAGTAAACAATTCCGTAAAGCATTCATTCAAACATTCATTCATGAAACAGAGGAAAAAAGCATTACTTTTTTTTTTATAAATAAGAATTACTCAAAATTTGTTTAGTCACTTCCTTTTTACTTTTTTTCTCTTTAAATATTTAGTTAGAGTCACATCTTCGAAAAAATCTAATCATCGGTATCCCTACTAGTCTGCTCGCAATGTTGAACTTCAGGCGAGGGGCGATGAATTTCTGCATTAATGTCAAAATATTTCATTAATATATTTATATTTTGATAAATACAAGTAATTCATTTAAAAAACATTATGAATGTGTGTTTTTACCTACCATGTGCAGATCAACATGTTCAACATTATCTCGTACTAGCCCAACCTATTCCGTGTTATGATCTGCAGCTAGATGCTCTGTAGTTGAATTGTGTAGAATTAGAATTAATGTTCATCATATGCAATGGTCTATAAAAAATAGTAGCACATTAATAAATTCATTACTAGGATGAGAAGCAAGATCTTTGTTTGGTTGGTCCTATACTACATCCTCAACATGAACGAGATCATTACTTTCCTGCACAAAAAGGAATAAATAATTTATGTTAGTTTATTTACAAGGAACAAATTGCATGAGCATTAATAAATTATCATTAAACTATACAATTTTCACATACCTGGGAACCAGATGGATCAGCAGAAGATCATGCAGTATTCATAGACAAGCTTCTCCGGTGTTCAACAACGGCGTCAAAGCCATGTTCGAAACCAAGCTTCATGTAATCCACAATGGGAAATTATTTGAACCGGTCGGCCTTCATATTTGCATGATGTCATTAATTTTAAATCCTTTGTAAGAACAAAACAAAAATAATAATCTGTATGATATTTGGATGCGGATTCGGGTTTTGCGATACTTACATATCGGGTCGGCAAGTTGGAGTAACCACCAGGCCCAAGCTTGTGTTGGCCAATTTTTTCAATTCTTACCTTTGTGGCCCTTATATGTGTCCGAGAGCCTAATTAAGTTTTTAAATACATTATTCGATTACCAAAATTGATATAAAAACTAGTAATAATAAGGCTTTCCACTACATTTTGGAATGTATTGCATACCTCCCTGTTCCACCTGGTGGTATCTTTCTTGATTTTCTCAGGCCCTTCTATTTTCCATCTTCCACCAGGGCTTTCCACTCCATATATGGAATCATTGGAGGGTGCTCATACCTAGGGTTCTTTTCTAGGTGAGCCCTATATTGGTCTCGGAAAATCTTTAGATGTTTTCCAGCCTTCTGTAGTACCTTTGATGTATCAAAGGTATCTTTTTTGAACAGACTAACCAAGTGATTAGTTAGATAATCCTTTAAAGCTTTTGGCTACTTGTTCCACATTGTGTGGATGGTGGGCCCGGAGATCTGCAAGGCCAAATCATTCATGTGTTTATAAAATATATCATTTCCTACAAAACATTATTGCCATCATTAGTCAACATTAGAAAATATTATTGGTATATTGAACACAAATTATAAAAAATAAATTGAACAATCTATAATGACCTGGAATCCTCTCTATCTTTATTGGAACCAATTCTTCCTTCACAAAAAATGTACACTTTATTGAACTAGTTCTAGTCACACGAGAAGATCCAGGAAATGCTTCCACATCTCTATCTAGCCCTGCATCCACCCCTTCTTCTGCAGCATCTGTTGTGGGTGGGGAAACATCGGCTACACCCTCCACTACCCTCGGTGGTGTCGCATAATGTGTTGCTGATTGTTCATTGGACAATATGGGAGAAGTACGTGGTGTACGTGGAGTGGTTTAGTCACTAGGACCAACATTGCCTTGACCAACACTGATAATATCCATAGCACGCTGCAAATTAAACCCATTGTATTATAAGTTCAACAGCATATAAAATCAAATATTATAAAGTTTTTATAAATGAATTTACATTTTTATTCAATAACTTATGTCCACTTGTTTACATTGCTGTAACAACAATTGAATCCTTTGTTCAAGTCCTTATGGTAGTGGAACTTCCAATGTCAGACAAATCAGTTCCTCATTTTATTTTTCCCTTGTCCTTTGTAGCACCCTCAACGGGTCTGCAGACTCTCTAATTTCACTATCTCTCATCAACCGAGAGACCTCATTCTGTAAAGAGTTTTGAGCTGCCATTTGATAAACATAATCCCTTGTCTGCAAATGAAATATATAAAAAATTGCTTATTCTTTGAAAATATAGTGTGTGCAAATAATTATATTAGGGATTACATCTAGGATTATTTGATGCCTAGGCGAGGGCATCGTCTGATCAATAGATGGGGATTTACCTCAATCAACCACCTACAAAAAAAGTAGAGAACATTATCACAATGAATGCAATATGTATAAGCTAACAAATACATAACAAAAAAAAACACTATGCTGCATGTTTTATATGTGTACATTTTTTAAGTATTTAGAATGTGGAATTGCATTTAGATTAAATGGTTTCCTCGAGTCTCCAGTCATCTAATCAACAGCTGGGGACTTTCCCCGGTCAATCTGTAAAAAAGGTAGACAACATTACCATCATGAATGCAACCATAAAAACAAAAAAATACATAACAAAATAAACATAATGTGTCACGATATACATGTTTATGATTTTAAAGTATTTGAAATGGAGAATTACATTCATGTTTGGCTGTTACCCTGATGCTGTAGTCAACTGGTCAATAGCCGGTTGGCTTCCTTGATCAACACTCTGTATGAAAAATCGATAATATTATATAAACGAACCTAATATACTAATGAAAATACATATCAACGTATCTGTATGTCCATCCTAAATTTAATATTACATTGGAAATATCGATGTATACCTGCTGCCTTGACTTGGGTCGACAAATATCTACGGAGATGGAGGTGCCCCTGAGAGAACCCTGCATCAAAAGAATACTAAAAGTTACATAAGGAAACATGAAAGGTAGATAATTTCAATTATATGCTAACAAAAATTCCTATAGACATTAAAATAATTAATAAAAGGGTGGTTAAATTGTTTGTTCTACCACAACCATAGTAACATTGTTTGTATCTACACGATTCAAATTGTAATCAATAAGAAGTTCTTCGCTAGCGGATATTGATTTAATTGCACATACAAAGACACGGTTTCCTTCACGTGACTCAAATATGCAGTTGGGTTGCTTTAATGTAGACCCTAGTTGTGTACTGTTTTCTAAACCATGCCATATTACCAGTTGTTTTTGGCCTTCCTCCCATGTACATCGTTGCTCCTTTATTTTGAGCTTTGTCTTTCAGTTGTATATAATTTGCTGACAACCCATATCTACACATACTTCATGTATATTGGACCAGGTGCATCCAATCACTATAGTTGTAATAGGTTCCAACATACTTCATCAATTCTGTACATCTACCGTATCCAACCTTTATGTCGTCCATGCAAAACAAGCCCAATCCATGCAATGAGGATGGTGCAATTCTATATATCCTCTCATTCACAAAAAAAACGTGTTTACTTTAGGAAGATCGTTAGGCACCCATTTTTTCACTAGGTTTTGGTACCTTAATGGCATGTCGATGTCTCCCACTGTCTCATCATCATAGGAACATGACCCCCCTCCTTGGAGAAAAAAATTCATGCGTTTG
Organism: Pseudotsuga menziesii; assembly: GCA_001517045.1. Taxonomy (NCBI): domain Eukaryota; kingdom Viridiplantae; phylum Streptophyta; class Pinopsida; order Pinales; family Pinaceae; genus Pseudotsuga; species Pseudotsuga menziesii. The sequence goes on from LPNX010454420.1 coordinate 145,565, forward strand.
TCGAATTTTATTCTGATCTTTTGACATATAGTTGATCTAGCCCATGTAGACCTACTGGATGTTTCACTTTCCTCTAGCCTTCCCAAACTCCCTTTGTTGGAGGAAGACAGGTCTGGAAAATACCTGTTTGGTTCTACCTGCACCGTGGCCAAATTTTTTTTTGGCATAAGCATAGCAAAATACCAACAAAAAAACGTGGAGAGACTTATAAGAAAAAAAACTTGGAAAGACTTGTAAGCCAAAATCTTGTTAAAGAAAAATCTTGTCAAGAATGAGTTTGGTTAATAGGTGTGGGAATTTCGTAGCCCTAAAAATTCTAATGTATGCCCCTATTTTGGTTACATACAAGTCTCCATTCTAACTTATTGCTTGCATTGCCTTTTGCTACCATGAATTGGGTAGGCTTCATAAGCTTCATATGTATTCTTGTGGCCATTGTACTTTATCCTTTCAACGTTGTCAAGCTTGAGACGATATGTTATGCATATGCATCACATATAACACTACAATTTATGCCAATATGTGTCTATACAAAACCTAGAGGTTCTCCTTTAATGGACTATTTCCTTCAAAGAACATATCTCCTTTAAGTGGTTTTTAGTTTTTATATGAATGATTTTGTGATGTTGTAGATGATTATCCATTTTACCTAATATGTTTTATGATCTTTTCCATGTTTTCTAGGGTACACATACTTGTTGTTGATGGCTTATTTTGCTTGAAAGTTGAACTGCCTAAAAGTGCACAAATATCATCTAGGACCCTTTAAGAGTCATAATGACAACTATTGTTATAGTATTTTATTCTCCAAATGAAACACCAAAACCATACTTATTGGTTAATATTTGTGTAGGGATGTTTTTCTGATCTCTCCCATAAATTATGATACTAATGGGATTGTATGCAAAAATTTATGTATGCCCTAAGAATTCTTATGTATGCCCCTCTTTTAGTTACATACAATTCTCCATTCTCACTTATTGCTTGCATTTCATTTTCCTAACATTGCCTTTTCCGTTTACCGTCCCAACCCCTTTTCAACAATAATAGTTGCAGATTTAATCAAGTGTTTTTCTATCGAGGTGGCTGAGTCAATCGAGTTGATCCCCAACCTAGATAACTCGGCCTTTGAAATGATTGGAGTGACAAGTTTAGTACCGAACCAAGCAAATCAGGGTATGACTGAATGGATTGGTAACAAAATTGTCAATTCATCCCAATCCATACTAAATTGACCAAGTGAATGTGGGAATGCACAGGCCACACAAATGACACTTCAATTCAAAAAAAAATTAACCTATAAATATAAACATCTAGACTCTAAACCTACTTCATTGTCGAGTCAATTAGGTTGTAGGATTCCTATACATCATAAAACTATTTGGAGTAAAACACAACTTGCTTTCTAGGCCCTAGATGCCACCCATGTGCACAATAGTCAATCTATAAAGCAGCCCCAGAATACAAAATTGTTCTTCACAAAATAGGGCATGAACCATGTGCACAACCTTCCAAGTGGACCAGCTCAATGAGAAACCTCCAAGCATGTAATATCTCTCATGAAATGGTGTATAAAATAGTGTAAGCATGCTTCAAATGATCACCTTCTCCTTTGGTAGTGCTGAACACTACCCTTATGCATGTGTCTCCAAGGGTGAATGTTCCTCAAATAATGAGAGAAGGGATTCCTATAATAATAAACCAGTACACCAAGGTGAATTGGCCCTATTTAGGCCTTCTACAACAAACTTGGTATTTTCAATGTCACACTAGGAGCAATGTTGAGCAGTCCTATGGGCATAAACAACTCTAGAATCAAGTATGAGAATCAAAGGGACAAATATGAGCACTTTACAGTAATGGACAAATAATGATGTTGAGTTCTTGGAGATCCTGCAGAGTGGATGTTTTAACCTCTATGCTACTATGAAGTGCAGAATCCAGCACTTCAGAGGCATATTTCCCAGTGGTAACCTACAACAATCATATATATATATCTAATCCATGGTGGTGAAGAGCGGACATTTCCAGATCTGCTACTTGGCACTTTCAGGAATGAAAATAATGTTTTAAATACATTTATATCAGTCTGTAATATTTGCTGATTCTAAACCTAACCAGCTTCCTAAACCACAAAGGTCATCTTATCGTGTTAATTTCAAGAGGGACAAAAAATACCAAACACAGTGAAAATTGACATAAAATGTTCACATAAAAAATAGGGGACATCAAAATACCTTGGACTATAATAGACCACCTTGGTTGGAAACTAATGCAAACCAGTGTATGAGTTTGAGCCAACATTTACATCCACTCTACGGGATTTCCAGAGAACTAACATCATTATTTTTCCATTAGTATAAAGGAGATGTACTAGCCTTATTTGCCTATACATGTTGATTTTACTGTTTAGTTGAACCTAAATGAGAAACAAAGAGGAGCACTAAGCAAGCTACAACAGTTTTCATGTGCATCAATGTGCGCGTGCATCAAAGAGTTGTAGCTTGCTTAGTCTCCTCTCTGTTTCATTCAACCTCTCCGTGAAATCAACAAGTCCTTGCAAATCTTCTAGTACAATTCCTTTACAGTAATGGAGAAATAATGATGTTCAGTTCTTGGAGATCCTGTAGAGTGGATGTTTTAACCTATGTGCTACTCTGAAGTTAATAAGCCAGCACTTCAGAGGCATATTTCCTAGTGGTAACCTACAACAATCATATAAATATATAAATATAAATATATATATATATATATATATATATATATA